>VZRE01002384.1:605039-619021 GCA_013396775.1 Cephalopterus ornatus
CCCGTTCCCGTCTCCATCCTTATCCCCGTTCCCGTCTCCATCCTTATCCCCGTTCCCATCCCTGTCCCCGTCCTCATCCCCATGACCAACCCCAGCGCCATCCCTATCCCCGTTCCCGTCGTGTCTGCCCTTTGGCGCGGGGCCAAAGGCCGAGGTCCCGGTGCCCGCACCGCGGTGTCCCCGGGCGCGGCCGCGGACGGGCGGGAGCAGCTTCGCTCCGGGTCCCGCTCGGAAGCCCCGCTCGGCCTCCGGGAATGCCGCGCTGGGCTCCGGGCTCCTCTCCCGCATCCCTCTCCGGCCCGGAGGGAAGTGGGGGACAGCGGGAAGAGCCACAGCTGGTGGTAACCCCGGGTTTATGCTGGTCTCACCAGCCGTGGGACATCCCCTGCGGCTCCCGGGGAGCTCTGCCCCGGCTCCTGGGAGCAGAATTGGCTGTTCCATCGAGATGGACCCATGGGAATGGGTAGAAGAGCTCTTACGGAGGAGAACTCCCTCCGGATAGAGGGGAAGTTATCTAGGATTTATACGGGCTTTTCCAGAGCACTGAGATAAGCAGGTCAAGAAAAAAAGGAAAAGAAAAATATGAAGAAATCGAGAAAGCAGAGGAAGAGAGCACGGACTGAAGAACTAGAGATGGAGAAGTGGGATGGAGCTTGAAACTAGCCTGCCAAAAAAAAAGGGAAGAAAGAAAAACTAACTTGTGCAAAACTCTTGAGAAATGTCCTAAAATGCAATGAGATGGTGGAACCTTTATTTCATAGTTACCATAATCTTTACACTCCGTGATACAAAATCTCACAGGACTGGGAAGTAATGTCAACTAAGTTCTCAAAATGTCTGCTTCGCTAACACGCTTTTAAATAAGTGAAATTTTGTAGATGTATAAGCTATATTAAAGCAGACTTCCCTTAAATTTGAGATGTGTCAGTGACTAACAAGCTGTAAAAGGAAATACTAGACAAAATGCACCGAAAATAGTGAATAAGAAGAACTATCATAGGCTTAGATTAAATTGCAAAATCAGGTTCTGGTCTTGTGTTGGTTTTGTACGTTACCTCCTTGTAGTCAGTGTTGATTTGTATTTAGGAACTGAGCTCATGACACCAACCTAAAGATAACCAATGGTGTATGTCATGTGTTCCAGAGTATTCAGCATTCACCTGCTAACAGAAATAAAGCTTTTTTTAAAATGTAACTACTACGTATTTGGGGAATTTTACGGTAAAAACTGCTAGGAAATAATAGTAAGCAATGTATAGACATGAGAAGAAAGGTAAATGATGTTAAATTGTAATTAGGTGATACATATGGTATAGCTGTGAAGTTATTAAGTGCTGTTCACACTTACTTCTTGAAATCAAACATCATATTTCACCCTTCGTACAAGTTAGTGATTGAAAAAATCTATTTTCTCTCATATAAAAATGTTATGTCTTATCATCATCTATCTGGGTAAGTGTAACTGTTGGGCTTGAACTATTTCCTGTATATAAACAAAAGTTACTTCTTAAGAAGACAAGAAAAAACTTTTAAACACTTTTAGTCTCAAACTGGTTTGGGTTTTTTACTTGAGACTTAGTTTCTTAATATAGCTGTATTTTAATTTACATATAGTAGCCCTAAGAGACATCTAACAAGCTTGATGCCTCATAAAACTGGTTGTTAAAAGTAGTAAGATGCAATTCTTACCCTGAAGCATTTATAGCATAAATGACGCAAGGAAATGTAGTGAATTACACTTTTGGTTCAAACTGTCCTTTTTTGATGTACTCTTGAGTGTATACATTATAAATGATAGTGTATTGATTTGTTGTGCTTCTATACTCACTAACTTCTACCTTTAAGCCAATATTGCCAAAATGTGCAGTATGGTGCTTTTATATGAAATTCTGACTTTACAGCTTCGGAAAGATTTTACGTAAAATGAATTTCTTAGACAAAACTGCAGGAAAATAGTACTGCTCTTGAAATAGTGCATTCTGTGGGATTTGGGGGAGCTGAAAATTACACAAAATGTAATTGCAAAAATGTGTGTTTATCTCACAGCATCTAATTTTCTTGGGTCTTGCAGATCTTTGCTTCGAGTATTTATCGTGAGACTCAGTAAACTTATATGGCTTATCCAAGGTCAGCCAGTTATTAAGCGGTGAAACCTGAGAAGACAACCAAAGAGTTATGACTACGCTACTCTGACAGAAAAACTACACATAAGACTTCTTTATAGCTAATAGTGCCTTTACTAAATAATATATTGAAGAATATTATGCATAATTTATGTTAAAATGGGGTGAACATTTTGTATTAGAAAAAAAAAGAAAAACACTATGTTTGTTCTTGTGAACAGGGAGATAAATAAGGCAACAGGGACAGCTGAGATTTTCAGGCTCTTCTGTCTTACTTATGTGTTGGTAGAAAAGCTCTGGAAAAGGGGAATTCGTCTTTGAGAACAAGCATAATGAAGCTCGGCTTGGTTTGCTGCCCCTGGAAAGTGTTGACCCACAGTGAGTGTCAGTAGCTGGTGCTAGGGATAGCAAAATAACTGAGAAGCAGATTTTCTGTCTTTTCTTCCTTTAGTCTCCTTTGACAGTGGAAAGCACATGAAATCCCAACTGAATTAAAACAAGCTTTAACTCCATGTATGCTCTCCAGTGTGTGAGTTTTCTTCTTTAGAAGGCTACGCAGTTTGCATCTCAACATGGCAACACAGTTAAATCCACCTTGTCAATGTTTTGATTTTAAACATTTTGACTGGGGCAGGCAAACAGGAGAGAACTGCAGTCCTTAAGGTGGAGTGCCAAGATTCTCTTCATCGCAGGATGAGCCATTTATGCTGTGGTTCCTGAGGCATTTGAAGAAAAACAGGTCAACATTGTCAGAAGCCCAGAAATTTGTACTTATTGCACTTAGAAATATTACAGGACTTCTGTATTTTTAGCTCTTGATTAAGTAATTTCCTTCCTATTGTAAAAGTTCACATGATGATCTTGTGTCTTCTCTGAAAGAAACTATTATAAGAATCATTTCCTTTTTTTCCTTTTATTTTACAGTTTCTTTTTTAGGAATTAGATTTCAGTAAACACGCGTAATAAAACTATATGTATCTTGCAAATATACACATACTGCATATTTATTTTTCTTGCTGTGAATATTTTAGTTACATAAATAGCACTTCTTATAGGCAAAGCAAAATTACATCTACTTCCCAGGAGCACTGTAATATTTTCACGAGATAAAACATCTGCTATTTTTTACAGACCTGCTAAATTGCACTTATCGAGAGGATTTGAATTTAGTTTCTGCTCATATATGTTCTACTTAAAAGAACATAACAGCTGATTTGGATAAAATAGATCAGATCCCCAGCAGGAAATTTAATACTCTGTAGGTCTCATAATAGGTCTCTACAAATGAATTGCATCTACTTATTTTAGAGAAATGCTTCCTTCGAAAGGATCCAGAACAGATCTTTGATGAACAAGATATTCATGCTGATGAACAAGGCAAAGCAGCAGAAGAAACTGTATTAAAATTTAAACTGACAAAGTCAGTTTTGATCAACTTCTGTCCTCCTCAGGGAAAGGATGTAGTCTGAGTGTTGAGGACTAGACGTGGTGTAGGATGTATGACAGCAGAGTTTTCCCCTGTTCCATGGGATTAGATCAAAAGTCCATTTAGCTCAGAATCACCATGTCTCCACATGACTCATAATGGACGCCTGGGAAAAATGGTGTTGGAAACAAGGGAGTAGTTACTTCCATGGCACATCCTTCTAGTTTTTAGAAATAAATGGTTAACAGCACCCTTATCTGGAAGTCTGTAATTCAGCCACTGTATTTAATAGCTTTTGATGGACCTATGGATTTGGCTAATCCCTTCTGTGAGCCCAGTTACACCATAAAACATGAGCTCTTAAGGATTTATTTAGGTAGAGTCTTGTGGTGTAAAAGAAAGTGTTGTGTTTTATTGGGTTTAAGCCACTGGTTAATAATCTTGTCACATACCTCATAACTCATGTTCCATTTCACCTTCTTTGCATTATTTGAGTTTTAACATCTCTTGTATTTGTCCTCAATTGCCCTTGAGGTGTCCTCACATGGTAAGTCCTGCTCTGTATGAAGCCACTTGTGACCAAGGGAACGATTCTATTGCTCCCTCCCCCTCCTCCCAATCCAATTCTTGAGATGCTGAAATGAAAATATTCATATGAATATATGAAATATAGACTGTTGTAGTTACAATTTTCATTTTGTTTTCAGTCCTTTTTTTGTGTATTTACAAACATTTTGTATTTTTGACCCTTGCTGAGCCCGTTACATGGCTGTTTTCTTAACTGTTTTACCTGATGAGAAGGCTCTAAGAAACCTCAGTGCTTAAAAATGTTTTATTTTGAATAAAATTTATGGTGATTACTATGAAAAATACCAGTACTTACAAGAAATATGTTAGATGCAATAGAAGAAAAACCACAAGTATTTTTATAATGTACTTTTTATCAACTCTTAATAGCTGTAGAAAATTAATGGGAATTGAGAGCTTTTTCTGCTTCCTATTGAACATTACTTGCAAATATTAGTCATAAAATTACATACTAGTAAAACAACTCGTTTGGGGAACTTGTCATCACTTATTTCAGTCTCTTTACTCTGCTGATTTATAATAAGAGAAAACCAGGAAGCTTAATTGGCAATAGGATTTCCCAAACTGAAAATTACTAAATTCCTATCACTCAATTATTTTCAGTAAATGAATTGTGATCATATTTTGTTCAAAAAAAAAAAAACAGGCAATTTAAAAAACCATTTGGAAGCCTATTCAAGCAAGCCAAAAAATAAATGGAAAGTAAACCTTTCAGAAGTGTTCTGAATTACAGAATTACCATGCCACTGAGAAAAATCATACACAGGAGGGGACTGCACGTGTAACCTTCATGCAGGTTGACAATCAGGAAGTCATTTGAAGACCAGAGCCTGCAGAAATGCATGTGCGAGCATGAATACCTGTGCCACCTGGAGATGTGATCCAAAAAACAAACAGGCCTTAACAGAGTCAAATGTGATTTTTACTCACATCGAGTATCCCCGCTAAAGCAACTGCTCTAAAGGTCGAGTCAAGCAGTTTTCCCAGCACAAGGTTAATCAGCTGGAATTGCATGTAATTTGACTCTGTATGTTCAGAACACAGAACAGTTTTTTGTATTTGTCCTTTTGCACATTCCTGTGTGAATAATCACAGTGATTCACTGGGGCTCATTGCAACATAAGGTGCTACTCAAGGGAATTGAAGTATTGCCCAATATGGTAATAGTTAACTGATGCCTTGCTGGGCATGCATAATGTTCCAGGTAAGGCAGGTATTCTCCCGAGGAGGGCCCAAAGCAAAGGAATGAATGTCCCATATTGATTCTTACAGGATTAGCAAGGGAGACTAACTGTATATATACAGGTTCTGTATAGAGAGCACTCAAATGGATTAAACTGGAAACCATTCTGCAGGAAAATACAGGAGGGAAAGTTTCGTTTTTCACATCTACCTGAAGGGAAGTTATAGCCAGGCAGTTAGCAATAGGAAAAGGGAGCATGGACATAAGCTCTGCCAGGGGAAATTTAGGCTGGATATTAGAAAGAAATTCTTTACAGAAAGAGTGGTTAGGCATTGGAATGGGCTGCCCAGGGAGGTGGTGGATTCACCGTCCCTGGAGGTTTTTAAACTGAGATTGGACATGGCGCTTGGTGCCATGATCTAGTGAACGGACTGGAGTTGGAGCAGGGGTTGGACTTGATGATCTCTGAGGTCTTTTCCAACGCAATCGATTCTATGATTCTATGATTCTATCTTATAATTTTAATATGTCCCCCTGGCCTTTTCAATGCAGGTGCTCTTAAAATGCACCAAAAATGAAATTTTATCAGATGAGAAATTGCATGGACAGAGCTACTGATTTAGGACTTCGACAGTGCATTATTTTTAGATAGAAGGCTTTCAAAATATATTGTCCTAAAAGGTCAAGTTGATTGGCTTGTTAGGATGGCACAACAACTTGAAAAGGTGTGTATTGCTCCAAATAGGGATTTTAATGCCCCATTCTTACAGTAACATAATTCATGTAATCTTCCAACTTGCCCAATTTACATATTCGTTAGCATAATTTACCACAGTGTTTGCTTTTAGTACCGTTTTTCAAAGCAGGAGAGTGAGCTAAACACTTGGATACAATCTTTATGTTAGTTTTGATATATTTTTGATACTGCACACGTGAAGACCACATCATCCAATGTGGTCTTCTTCAAAGACATCCATGTAATCTTTACAATGGCTGACATAGCAATGTAGAGATGCAAATCAGCTTTTACACTTCTTGGTGATCCATCAGAAGTATTATTTCAGGAAAATTTCCCACAGTCTTTCAGCAGGACAGCAACAAACCCCAGCTTTACAGAAATGAGTTAATGGTTTCTTTCTCTATATATTACCATATGTAAGCCCATGAATAAGCCCAGTATGAAGCTACCCAGCACTCAGAAATAGTGCTTTGAAATTGTTCCCATTTTTTCTGCATGCAGCATTGTCACTAGAAATAGATTACTTATTTATCAAAGAACACAGCATTTGAAAGTGTTCCACTGTTGACTGACTTAACTAGTATTGTTCATTGTTTCTAAATAAATCATGCATCTTAATAAGAAACGTGGACTCCAGATAGCTGTGATAATTGAAAAAGATACTGCACGAGCTGTTCATTGCCTTTCCACAGCTCTGCTGGAGAGAACATTCCTTTTTCTGTGAGAGAGAACATTCCCCATCCTGATAGAAAGAAGGCAGCTAAATTATTTAACCCATCAGAGGGGATATTTTTAATTATGTCTCATTTTGTCTAGAGACAATTAGGGAGTGCTTATTCATGCTTCTGCAATGGAACTGTTGATGCTGTAATATCCAGCTGACTGGAAGTAAGAGTAAGAGTAACACAGCATAGTGACCACAGTTGTGATATAATAACTTTATAACATCTATTGTCTTCCAAAAGCTAATCTGAGGAGTCAAAGTTTGTACCAACTGAAGAGAATATATTTTTTTCAAAAGTCACAACCACGGAGAAACCCAAACCTGCATAATATGAGTGTTTCTAAACAATCCTCTTGTGAAAAGCCATTTAGCATGAGAGGTCCAATATTAACAGCCACCACTTTCAAAAGCTGGTAAACATCTGTTAAAGCCTGAACAAGTGTCTCAGAAGAGAAATTCATTTTTTACCTGTCACACATTCAACTGATTGCAGTTTCAAATGGCTGGATAGCTAAAAAATCCCATGATGCCTTTGCACATCCTATGGCTCTTCACAGTACTTCTTTTGTGAAATGACCCACTTGGATCATCTTGATCCTCTGTTCCAAGCACTGAAGATCAGGCACTTTTCTTGCTCTTATACTTCCCACTGTTTTAAGGCTTGGTTTTACCCCAGTGAACTTCTGTGCTCTGCTGGAAAACTCATTGGTTACAGCTGCTAAACTGCAAACTAGTGACATACTGGTTTGATTTAGCACATAAATGACATCTTTGAATAAAAAATAAAAATCACTAAATTAAAAATGGTGGATTTACATAAGTTTGCAAGTTATCATGGGTTTTACTCAAGTTAATGGTTCATGACATGGTGAACAGGCACGTTGATTCCTAAAGTACAACCACTAAGGCAGGTCAGGTACTTACAGCTGTTACTGGTTTAGGTTCTCGGTTCTGTTGAAGTGTGTAAGTCATATGAAAATGGTAGCAATAGACATTTGTTCCAGCCAAGAAAGTAAATAGGTACAACTGAGAACATATAATAACGTTTCTATTACATGCAAAAGCATTTTCCAAGCTGTGTACTACTATTACTTGGATCCCAGGTGTGACTCTGTGGAGCCTGTGCAGTGTAGACACAACTCCAGAGCAGAGGTTTGTATCCTGCTTTGCTGTTGTAGGAATCCTGCTGCCATCGTTCTGCTAATTCCCTTACAGAAACTTTTCAAAGGGACAAGATGTATTTGTTACGAGAAAGCACAGAACAGCAGGATAAAGATAACCAATTTTGAATGGAAAAGCAAGCTATAAATAGGAATCCAGCATTTCCCTCGACTTAGGACTTTCGCAGATTTTGTCTCAGCCCAGAATATCACATTACTATTTAAGCCACTATATTTTCAGTCAAATTCTTTTTCTAGGTTTATCTTTTGACACACATTTTGCTGTTATTCCCATCAATTATAACAGGCAATAGTGGTGTTTTCATATAATAGTCCAAGGATATAAACAAACCCCAGTTTATAAGTTTCTCTCTCTCCTTACACACCTTGTTTCAGTGTACAAAGAATTATAGTTGGTTTTATTTCCCATCCCTTATGTAGAAAAAAATTATGGTTGGACTAATTGTATTTTGAAAGTTAATGGTTTTAGTTGATCTAAGTCAGAACTCTTGGAGAGCAGCCACATCAAATGAGTTCCTGGTAATTTGCCATGACTTCACCATGTGCAGCTCCATGAAATTACATGCCTCCCATATGGCTGTTGCTATAGCTATGCCAAAATCAACCACTAACACTGTAATTTTGCTTTTGGCCCTTCTTGGAAGAAATCTAAACACATTTTATATATGGGTAGATAAAACATGTTTTTTCATTTAGTCCTCCGTAGTATCCCACCAACAATTGGAAAACTTGTTTATATTAAAATACTCAGAGCACGATGGATAAGTGATTAAGCAAGGTATATTATAATAAATACTTACAATAAGGGAATATTGTCTAATGGATAAACTAGACCTGATTTTCCTTGGCTGTTTCTCTGGCTTTTATTGTAGCTTTACCTGGGCTCAAGGGCTGTTCAGTGTGATGTACTGGATATTAATGTGCCTTCTAAATTCAGTTTATACTAATACAAATGGCAATATACTGGGCAAGATCAGATTCTAAGCTCTCCTGAGCATTTCCAAAATCCTTTCACCCCTGCAACTTTTAATTCCTTTTTTTTTTCTCTTTTTTCTCTTGTTCCTTGCACTTTACTGTGCTTCTCAGACCTGGATCTATATATGGATTCACAGCGTTGTTCTTTCTGCATGCTCAAGGGCAGGCCATTAACTGCATGAAAATGATCCAGAATGAGCAGGATGCTGAAAAGCTTCCCACATAGCTTAGCAAGGGATTTGAAATGCTTTTGTCTAGGTACTCACTTCATCAGGCTGAAGGACTTGTTAAATTTTAATACTTAGTATTGCCAGAGCTAGTAAATCATACCTACAACTTGAGAAACTTTGGAGCTCCAAGATTTTGTATAAAAATTGAGGAAAATTGTCTGCAAAATTCCCTCCATCTGAATCAAATCGTTAGACTGCTTCCGTGTTTACCTGTTGACTAATAGAAATACTTTCCTTCTCACTTTTATCCTCTCATTCCTTATTCATTTGTATTCATCTGCACTCCCTTGTTTTGTGTTTACGTTGTAAACTTCCTGAAGGCAGGCGGCAACAGAAGGAGGATGCTCTGCAATGGTAATTACTTCTGTTATCAGGGATATGTAGGAAAAGGTCACCTGCAACCCAACCCTGCTTATAAAAGCTGGACCTGATGCTTCACAGAGTGATGCTATTGCTGGATTATGTATGCTGTATGGGATTTCACGAAATCATTAAGGTTGGAAAAGACCTCTAAGATCATCGAGTTCAACTGTTAGTCCAGCACCACTGGGCTAACACCAAACCATGTCCACCAAGTGCCACACCCACCTGCCTTTTGAACACCTCCAGGGATGGTACCAGATAAAGGCAATTCAGGGTTTTATTCACTCCTATTCCGTTGGTAAGATTGAGAACATACTCAGACATTGACTCCACACATTAAAAACTTGATTTCTGGTACACGAAATGATAAAAAGCTTTGCATAAGTTTGGAACTGACTTCTGGCCAAATACGGACGAAAAGATTCAGACAATTACGCCATGAAAACAGACTGTAGGCTACGTCTGCTCCTGTAGTGAAGAAACAAGTAAGGACTGGAAAACGTTTCCATGCAAGAAAGTTTTGAAATATACCAGTCAGCACTGCAATCCGACTGGATCTAGCTGAACTTTAGCTTTATAAGCTCAATTTTGTAATTTAAGGACAAGACTTCTATGCTAAAAATATCCACCAAGACAATCTAGATGTCAATGTACAAAACTACAAAGGGTCTATTCAGGAAGCAGTATTGAAATTTAGATTGATCTATTTGAATTTTGATGAGTAATATGTCAAACTTGTGTTTATGGTTCAACAATGTGAGATAATATTGCTTAAGGAGAAATCTTGCCCCTTTATTTTATTGGACTGGCGCCTGAGTCCACAGCCACCTGAAGAACTGCATCTGGCAAGACTAATAAAATGAAACATGAGCTTTCATGGCCAGAGAGTTCAGCCTTTCAACTCCTTCCCTTGCAAAACTGTGACTGACTTGGCACCTTGATATTGAGAGAAATCCTATGCTTTTTGGTCCTCAAATGTAAATTCCACTGTAACTCAGTAAAATGAAAAGGACCAGCATTGCTGTTTTTCTTCGTGCAGACTCAGGAAGAACAGAAACTGATAGCAAAAGATTGCAAAGGAGTTGCTTAACAGAATTGTTTCACTGTCCATATGAACTGCAGCATTTTTTTTTTCTGCTCAGTGTCTTACCATTTCAAAGAAAAAAACTGTACTCACAAGGAGGAAAAAATACATACAGCCATGGGATGTTTTCTGTAGAGTGCATTACAGTAACTGCTTTTGGGTGTGATTTACTGTTTTATAGTGAAATGATGCTTCTGTTAGCAAAAAGTCATCAGCATACTTTTATAGCCAATAGTTCTACTGCCTGTCTTTTGGCTTTGCTATTAAGGCTTAGCTAGACTAATCAGGAGCATTATTTGGAAATATTAGGTAATAAAGACTAGTTAGCAATGGGACACTAATGACTGCTCTGTTTAAATCTCACTGCAGCTGGGCAAACTACCTCGGTGGTGCTGATCCCCTCTGTGCCGGCTCCATGAAGTGTATATCCAGGATAGGACCTGCCAGCTCCATCATTTCTGCCTGCCTCAGGTTTTTGGCCCTTGCCTCATGCTTCTCCAGGGGGATACTTGAACTCCTGCAGCTGGAGCCCTAAGCTGCTCTCTCATTCCAAGACACCATCTGCCAGACACAGCAGTTGAACCTGCTGCATGTATAACCCTGACTACCAGGTAATAAAACCAAGAGGGAAGTGAAAAGTCCACGTTCTACTTTACATACTAACTGTATTTATTTTAGATAAATATTCACCTATACACAGAGACATGTACATAATAAAGGGCTATCTGCACTTTCTCTGAAAAGCTTTTAGAGATATTCATCTTTAATATTCCAGCACAGCATAGCTCACAAGCTACACAATATCCGGCAGAAGTCCCTTTCGTTATCTGTAAAATGCCTCACAATGTTCTATTCATAATTTGCTCTGACATTAAAATAAAAATGTTAATATTCTCAATGTCTCCTTTCCTTGGTTATGTTCCTCAGGAAGATCTGGCAGCCCACAGAAGCCAGATGGTGGCTTGAACTTCCCAACCAAACTGCCTGGCTGCTGCTACAAAACCGTCCGGTTTTGTTCCCTCCTATCTCATCCTGAAGGGCATGTACCTAGTCCTTCCTCTGCAGTGGCACTGACTTGTCTATCTCTCCACTCAGGAAAAGAACCTATTAGTTAGAGATAGCTTAAACTAAGTGAGGAGAACCAATGCTTCAAGAAGGGAGCGAGACTACTGCAAGGATACTTGGAGGGCCAGTGGCTCCCTAAGGTACACGGGGCTTCCTCCAGCTATACATGCCTGAGGTGAAGCCAGGATGTCAGTCTGCAGACCAGGACTGGGGACCTTGGTGTTAGCCAGGGAGGCCCACAGGGACAAGCCAGCAAGAAAGTGTAGAACAGCAGACACTGACAGCACAGCTCGGACAAAAACTGAGGGACCAGGGCTGAGCTTAAATGGGTCTGCTCTTCTCTCAGACAGGGACTGTGGGGTGGAGGCTCCTGGTGAGGCTGATTAGAGCCATTAAGGTCCATTAGTGCCCACTAAGCCCTCTCAATGGTAATTACTGCTTTTGATGGACTATGCCATGAAGCTCACATCCTCACATTGCCAAGGCAGGAGCAGCAAGCAAAGGATTGAAAATACCCCAAAACCCCAATATCAGAACCATTAAAACATTAAAATACTTTGAAAACAAACAAAAAATAGCATGTGGCTACAGTACCCCATGCAGCAAGGACTGTTTCAGATGTGGCAGGCACAGCACTCTGTCCTTCAAAGCCTAAAGGGTTGTGGAAGGTGGAAAGAGAGAGAAAGAGAAGAGTACAGACTATATTTAGTCCACCTGAACACCAGACTTCAACAGTGGATTGTCCCTTCCCCACTTTGGGACTACGGTTAAACTCAAGAAGTGATGTACACCACTGATCCCATCAGTGCATGTGCTGGGATGGCTGATCGTTGCAGGGCCATGCTGGAGTGCTCCAGTTATGTGGGAGCATGGCACAGAGACAGTGGCACTAGCACATATTGGTGGACAGCAGAGCAGGTTGGTGGGAATCTGGGAAAAACTGCTTGCTTGGTGGGACTGGGAGTGCTCCAGACCACCCTGCCTCAGGCTGCAGGATTTGAAAGGATGGGGAGTGGGTGTTTGGCACTTCTGTGGAGGCTTATGGATGAAAGGGGTTGAGGGTTTCCTTTGGATGCAGCTGAGGGGAATCTGGTTCCCAGGGAGGCTGGGCTGGGTATTTGGTCCCTTCCCCAGGAGGTGTTTCATTCCCCAGCCCAGCTCCTGTCCAGCCAGTCTCCTTGAGGAGCCCAGCCTTCTGCACTGGCCACTCGGTGACACTGTTTCTGCAGAGGGTTTTCAGTCCTGCAGCAGCAGGACCTGCAAGAAATCCATCCCCTTGTCATATTCAGCCCCCTCCTCACAACACACAGTCCCTCACCCTGTATCCCCTATATATTTTAAGAGAAGGGCAACAAAGCTGCTGAAGAGTTTGGAGCACAAGTCCTGTGAGGAGCGGCTGTGGGAGCTGGAGTTGTTTAGTCTGGAGAAGTTCATGGGTGAACTTATCACTCTCTGCAACTACCTGAAAGGAGTGTGTAGCCAGATGCAGGCTGGGCTCTTCTCCCAGGCAACTAGTGACAGGACAAAAAGACACAGTCTTAAAATATGCCAGAGGAGGTTTAGGTTCAACATTTTGTAGAAATTATTCACAGAAATGGTGATTTAACATTGGAACACTGTGACCAGTTCTGAGCTCCTCAGTAAGAGAAAGACAAGGAGCTACCGGAGATGGTCAAGTGGAGGGCCACAAAGATGATGATGGGTCTGGAGCATCTGTCTTATGAGGAGAGTGTGGGAGCTGCGCCTGTCTTGTGAAGAGAAGACTGAGAGGAGATCATAAATGTGTGTAAGTATCTCAAAGGTGGGTGCCAAGAGAATGGTTCCAGACTCTTTTCAGTGGCACCCAGCAACAGGACAAGGAGCAATGGCCATAAACTAAAACACAAGAAATTTCACCTCAACATGCGGAAGAACTTTATTTTGAGTTGGCAGAGCCCTGGAACAGCTGCCTGGGGGGGTTCTGGAGTCTCCCTCTCTGGAGACATTCCAAACCCACCTGTAGGTGTTCCTGTGCCACCAGCCCCTAATGACACTTCCTTGGCAGGGGGAGTGGTGGGACTGGATAATCTCCAGAGGTCCCTTCCAACCCTGACAATTCTGTGATTGGAATGGGCCGCCCAGGGACCTGGCGGAGTAACAGGAAAGACTGGACGTGGCAGTCAGTACCACGGTGTTTTTCGGCCACGGGTCGGACCCACTGACCCCAGCGGTCTTCCCCAACGGGATTGACTCCGTGATTCAGCACCACCGCCCCGCTCCCGCCCGCCCTGAGGACCGTCCCGCCCGCCCTGAGGACCGTCC
>VZRE01002384.1:627467-941220 GCA_013396775.1 Cephalopterus ornatus
TTTTTTTTTTTTTTTTTTTTTAAGTTGTGATGCAAGTAAACATAGAGCAAATTGCAAAACTTGTTTTTCTTATTCTCCATCCAAATGTTAGTAAAACCAGAAGCAGCACAATGCAGTAGCTTCCTTTGTTCTCCAGACTGGTATAAAAACTGTTAATTGAAGCCTCTTACTACGTTGCATGTGAATTTGTTCTGAATGCTGTATAGCACAGGCTGCTTTTGCCTCATGTTGCTCTTGGGCTTGAACGTGGAGGGCTCTGGTCTGGCTGTGTGTGGCTGTGACTTTGTGGTTTTCACTACCCACTTCAGCTGGATTTTGCTAGCAAGCATTACAGTTGTGTCTGTGCTTTGAGTTCTAGATGTAGCTGCTGATAAAAAGCAGCACAGGATAAATTCCTATATAAAAATATAGATACTTATCTTTAAAAGTTAGCCTTTTTTAAAGGCGTGGGTTTTTGTATTTAGGACATAAATGTGTGTTAGAAGCACTTCCCTTTCAAGCTGATTTTGAGCTCATTTACTGAATTGCACACACTATCAGTCTGCTTATGGTTTGTTTTACAGTGACAGTTTAGATGTGTGGCAAAGAAGTATTTGTCAAGGGGACAGTTCTTGCTCAAGTGGACTGATATTTTTCAGGGGAAATTTTGTAAAATAATAGTTTCAGACATGCAGTAATGCAGTTATTTCCAAGGCCAAGGTTATAGACTGCCAGATTTGTAAAGTCTCTGCTGTCCAGGTGGGGTCCTCTATGTTGTTAAAATACTGTACTCCCTTTTACCATCCCTTCATGTGTCTCAGCTACAGTTTAACAAGATTCTTCATCTGAGAGCACTTCTAATCTTGTGTGCTTTTTCCATTTATAGAACTATTTCTCTGGCTTTCGCTATTGATTACTTGAAACACTTGTTGATCAAAAATATTGTGAAATTTGACAGAAGCGGTTATTTAAAAATGCAAATTGGTAATGTGTAAAAGGTAGTATATCTTGGGTAAAGATATAAAATATGAAAAGCATGACTCTCATTTCCAAGTCTTTTGCTGTCTTGTGTTTTTTCAAGGACATTAGAAAAGAGTAAACTAATTTATTAATACAAGTCCCATTTTCCTAATATAATTAGTTCTTCAGGGACTTCTGCTGCTGCTTAACCAATTTACACCTGACACTAGAGCTGGGACCTTTTTTTAAAGGGGCAAAGTGGCTTTCCTCTTTCACTGTAATTTTCTCTTTTTTTTTTTTTTTTCAGGGATTTGAAAAGCAAATACTTCCTAGGCTTTTCAGTCTCATCTGGTGTACAAGAAGGGTGATAGAAGAAAGGCAACAAATATAAAAAAAATATAAAAACAAAAAGGCTTTTCAGTCACATGAGGTTCTGTGTATGAAGACTAGGGATACATCTATGTTTGAAAAATTTTCCACTTCTTTTTAAAGCAGCTGTTATCAGAAGACATCAATCAGTATAAACATGGTATCTAACTTATTGTCTGTGTAGAATTTACCCAGTTAGAACAGGAAGGGATATTAAGCCCTTTTTGATGAAGTCTTTGATGGACAGACTATCTGTAAGGAGCTGGTATTGAAGAGCAGAATCCCTTTCCATTCTGTTTAAAACTTCAAGTTTTTGCCATATGACTTATTTCATATCCTTTTTAATATATTACCACATGTGTTCATGCTTAGAATCTCCCGACTCTGAGCTTTCCTGTAGTGCCTTCTGTAACCTGTTTACTTAATTACAGTTCTTCTAGAGTTTAAGTAATTTAGCCAGCAATGAATGCGTGTTGCATGATGTGTGTTGCAATCATCTTGCTGTCTGTCCTTGGCCCTCCTTTCTGGATGTCTTTTCCACGTGGTTTCAGGAAAGAAGTGCAAAGCACTCCTGTCTCAGGAGAGTTCATAGGAGGATGGCAAGAGACTCTCATGGGAAATGGGAGCTTGGCTCTAAACCCATTTGAATGGAAGAGGATGTGGAGTACAGATCTCCTGCTGCTTGAGCAAGGGTGACACCTTGCAAGGCAATATCGGCTTATGTTTAAGAATAAATGCATTTAACTTCGTGTAAAGCCTAATCCCATCACTGAATGTTAAACTTGCTTGGAGCAAGACCCCCTGGACAGGTTCTGCACAGGACTCGAGGTGTGTTTAGTTAAAGAAACCTTGCTGGGCTTGATGTGCAGGCTGTGGTACACACCAGAGTGGAATTTTAGAACTTAATCATGCAAGCCAGACACGTCTGCTGTGCAGGTTACTGTGGTTGGGAAGCCCATTACATCATGCACAATGAGATACAAGCAAAGGATATGTTGCATTTTGAGTTAGAGCTTGCACAGAAGGGTTGTGGCTCAGATGGTGAACAGTAATTCAGAGCCACCATGAAGAGAACAGTTTGATGAACAAAAAAAAGCCCTCTGAAAACAATATCCATATATATACTTGTTTTTCTAACTTTATGCACCTTGAAGGTAAAGTAGAAAAAGATAATTTTGATTTTTAGCCTAATCCTGACTTTTCTTCCAGAGTGTTTCTGATTTGTTACTCCCACTTTTATTACTCTTCCCTTCCCACAGAAAAGTGTTTTTGTTTTGTTTTGTTTGTTTTTCAAGTTGCATTGCCTCTTTCCAGTGGGACCAGCATTGAAGGTATGTCTTATTCCTGTTTGTATGTGCATTTAAAAAAGTGTCCTGTGCATGAAATGGCTTTTAGTCCAGGTCATTAGGAGTAGCTGAGGGGAAGGCTGTAACCTGGATTTTCTCCACAGGAGTTGAATGTCAGGTAACATTTGTCCTCAAGTGCTCTTCTCTGCTTGTGCTTGGCTAATTGGTGTCTTTGTGTTAAGCTGTCAGTAAAATGACACACAACTCCTGTTGGACCCCCCAGTTCTATTGTACTTGGAGCAGCTGAACAAAGTAATTACCCACAGAGCAGTTGTCCCCCTATTCCTCTCTCCTTTGTTACAATTGCAGTTGTGCTAGAGCCAGGGCTGTAACTTGGGAGAGTGTATGACCTCTGCTGTGGGCAGCAAAGAAGTGGAGCAAAGGCACGTGGTCGGTTTGTGGTTTGCAGAAGGAGGTTCTGTTAATGACATCCTCATTAGAAATTCTTACCCTCAGTGTTGTTTCCTTTTGGCTTTCAAATTGTCTGTGACTAATACATAAGTAACTTTCAAGTGACATTGCTTTCATGTCATGGCCTCGGAAACGTCTATTCTAGGTGAGAGAGCGTGTGTAAGAAATCCCATTAGTGCAGGTGAGAACATTGTTGGAAAGCCCTTTGGCTGTCCTTCCAGAATGCTCCTAGGCAGATCAGCACAGAGCTGAGGTGCAGTTTCAGGGTGAGGATTTGAGGTTGATGTGACGCTAGAGATGTTTCTCCACTGATAGCTGAGATGCGGGTTAGTGGAGTTAACTCAGAACCTTCATTGGTTGCTGCCCACAACCTGTTTGTGCTATGAATGTCCCTTACAAAAAAATCATGTTTTGTTTGTTATGTCACTACATCTGTGTAGTTCAGAGAGTGGTGTGTGAGACCCCATTTCCTTTTGGGAAAGGTGTTACAGGGAAGTCACTGGGCAATATTAGCGCCATATGTATCTGTGTATATTGATAGATACTATGGAAGGGGTGTGTATGTGTATGGTGCTCTGTATACTGACATGTATGTATGGAGACCTTGTGGAGTGTTCTTGGATACTCTGTAGCCAATCTTCTGAAGTAAATCTGAAGGTCAAAATTCTCCAACAAATTTTTTGCCATGTTTGTTTTTAGGAAGTTTTTTCTTTTTCTTGCCCTTTTTTTTTTTTTTTTTTAAGTGAGGTGATAGGCCAAAGAAACACACTCCAGACAGTGGAGAAATAAAGGAAAACATCTGAACAGTCAAGGTTAAATTCAGTTTTTCACCTTTGGGATTTTTTAAGTCAGTTCTGTGTTACAGATTTTAATAGAAATCTGCTTATACCTTCATAGTCACATGTGCAGTGCCTTGCACTCTTACTGCTGAGTGCCCCAAATTCAGTGTGGGAAAGCTGAGTCTGAGTCTTCTTAAGTGAAATGTACCTGCTGTCTCTATGGAAGTCCCTCCTGCCACTCTTCAGTGCTATGTAGCAAGCAAGACAAGCCAGGGTTTAGTGGAAAACTGTGATCAAATATTGGCACTGCCTTATGTTATCTTAAATATCAGGATTTTTTTCTGTACTGGCAGCAGTTGCTGCTCTGAAGAAGACGGGGTGTGCCTTGTTCCCCTGTGAATCATACATTAGTCAGACACACGTTGCCGTGTATGAACTGCCTGTGGAAACTGTGTACTTTGTGGAATCTGGATTGCCTAACGTGGGTTTTTTTCATGTGATTTAAATATGTACTTCAAGTGATAGAATTGAGCTCATTAGACTGAATACAGCCTCATCTTTGCAGGTTAATTTGCAAAGAACCCCACCATTACTAGATTGTGCATTTGGAGAACTGAAGGTTTTTATCAGTTGTTAATCAGTTTTAACTTACCTTTTTGTCTCACCTATCACATATTTAGACTCCATTTTAACTCAAGTACCTCTATGTATGTTTGGTTATTAAAATCAAGCTTAGTGTTTATTGTGCCGATGTCCAGAGCCCCAAGTTCTCAGTCTCCATGGGAGCACTGCAGCAGACTGGATGTGCCCTCAGGCCTGAGTCCTCTGAGGGAGCAGCGGGTCATTCCCTGACCCCTGGTCAAGTGGTGGTGGTGTTCTGGATGCGGAAGGGAGTGTGGCAAGGAAATCTTGGCACACTGGAGATGTGAAACATTGTGTTGGAGACTGCAGTGGAGACTTGCTGATAAAATGCTTTAATATTCTGAGACTAGAAGTCATGCAGATTCCCCCCCCCCTTTTTTTTTTTTTGAAGCCTCAAAATGCGTGACTTTTTTTTTTCCTTTTCCCCAGAGTCAGTAGTACACTTCTTGCTGAGTAGGGCATAGCATTTTTATATATGCTGATTTTATGTCTGAATAGAGTCTTTTTATGTAAAATGCGTCTTTCATGTGACTGTTTTTCTTTCAGTCTGCTGGCTATGTGTGTGCTGGGCAGACTCCCACCCACAAGCAACTAAGCTGCCTGTTACCTGCAACAGTTTAGCTTTTGCTTTCTTTGCAATAGTGAGTTTAATAATCAAACAGTTTTAACTTTTTTTGCTTGTTAAGGCACGTAATCTAGTTGTAGGTTTATGTATCCTTCAGGCTCCAAAGTTCTTGTGTAGATTTAACTTTAAATCTACATGCCACAGTTCTGATTTGCAGGGGAAGGTAGAGGGAGTGAGTCAGTATTTACTGGTTTTCTTAATTGTGGCACTAAAAACCTCATAAAACTCTCTAGATACAGTGATCAGTTTCACTCTGCATTATAGGTTTGAAGCATCAGTTTGTGGAATTCTTGATGTTTCTTTGGGGAACTAGATATTTAAGAAGAAAATTAAAACCAAACTTGTCTGCAAAATCGGAGTTGCATGTCCTGAGTTGAGGCACATACAGTGCCTGATGTTGATGTCTTCATGAGGTTTCAAGTTCATTCTGGTATTTAGGTTTCTTTTTCCTTTCCCGTTATTTATTTTCTTTTGCCTATGAAGTGTTTTGTTTATTTTTTTCCCAGTAAATGTTCCTGTTGATAATAAGTCAGGTTTTTTGAATGGTTACTCCCAGCTGTTACAGTGTGTTCCATATGAGATCAGGTTTACAGTTTCAAAAATACATCTCTCGCAAAGCATTTTTGGTGTCGGATGAGGTCCTGTGTTAATCGTTTTGTTATTTGGAAAGAAATACACCTTCCTGCTGAGGATATGTGTCTCTTGGCCCAGCATTGATGGGTGCAATTAGTGTCAGTGATAGAAATTGTGTGGGTGTCGTGTGTGGGCACGTGCACAAGTTGCTCACAGCTTCGTGAGTGGCATCACAGAAGAACCTACTGCAGCAGCACCCCTCTTCCAGCCTGGGAAACCCAGCCTCTTGCTGTATTTGTTGCCAGGCATTTTGCTGTGTTATTGTCAGGAATTTATGGCTTGTTAAAGTTAGTCCTGCCCTATATGCCCTAACATATTCCGATTTTATGTCAGAGTGCTGAAAACTGTCGAGGTGCTACTACAGTGCTCCGTGCTTTTGCTGATAGTGCTAATTTAGTTAGTGCAGCTGTCTGGTTGTACACAGAAAATGAGAACTTGTCTGTGTTGGTTAAAAGCATGTGGGTAGACTCTAACTCTGAAGTTAGAGCAGTGCATTTTGGTCTGCATGTTTTAGAACTTGCTTATACTGCTGGTAACTCTTTGGTAAAATTTTAGCAGCTGGATGGTTTAGTACCGTCAGTTTTGTAGTTACTTTTCATGAACACTTTGTTAATTTCTTCAACTTTCTTATAACAGTGAAGATGATGTATGTATCCGTAGCACTTTCTGGAAATTGGGTGGGTGAAGGCATGTGGTTATCTTCCTCTTGCTTTCTTTACTCTTATTAGGCACATTTTAACACTTTCCCATTTGTTAAATGGAATGTCTTTTGCTACTACTTGTCATTTTCAGCTGTCAGTACTTGCCACCTACAGTAGCACATCTTGGGAAATGCATGTGATGTGATGATGGCCAGCCCTGCCACATGCCCAGCTGGCAGTCCATGGCCAGGGGAGCTTTTTCCCCCATAGTTAGCAGTTACAAAACACTTCTACCACTAATATTTATAGTATGAAAATATTTCTATAGAAATGCTAACTGCTGAGCAGTGAGGAACTGCTCTGACAAAATTATACTCCTAAGCAGTGATAAATTGAATTACATGCTTTGTATTATTTAGTAAAATTCTACTACAGTAGAAGTTGGCAATGATGCTGTGGTAGGGAACATTGTTTTACACCTCAAAAAAGAGTTATTAGTTTGCCTGGGTTTTGTTTGTTTGTTTTTAAAAGGAAAATCAGTGGGTCTTTCTGATAGGGGAAGAGGAGTCTGTTCATTAAAAAAGAAAGTATCCTTGGTGTTTGTGTTATAATATTTAATAACCTAATCTTTTTTTTGCCTCAACAGGTATACAAAGCTCGGATATGCGGGTAATACTGAACCCCAGTTCATTATTCCTTCATGTAAGTATTTCTTACTTGTGTATGAATGCTGAAGTTACTCTTTCAGTTTCTATAACATGCTATGTTAAAAAAAAAAACAAAAAAACAAAAAAAAAAAAAAACCAAAAAAAAACCAACATGAAAACAAGCAACTTGAAAAGATATTTGAGAGATGACACAGAGTAATAGCATGGCTCTGTTCTGTTTTGCTATGGATGCTCAGTTTAGAAAGATACATTCACTAAAAAAAGGATACTAACACTTCAAGTGAAGTTAATTTGTTGGAAATTCAAGTAATGTTAAATTCCAGTAGAATGGCTGTATTTACTTTTTATAAGGTTCTTCCCTTGTTAGTGATTTATCTGGTAAAACTTTAGCTGATTGTAAACAGAGAAAGAATTTAAAATTGTATGGTTTAATATTTTTAGGGTTTAAAATGTTATACTTGCAGGTGTTTGTCAGTATTACAGTGATTGTTAATTTACTGTGTTCTGCAAATAGAACAAGAAAACACTTCAGTTTTTTTCCCCATGTGGAACAGCTTATTTATTCACTCCCTGTTTTCTGAAGTGTTTCTCCCACTTGAAGTGATACAGTTCTACTCCAGAGAGTGGAATTCACTCGGCTTCCTTTAGAAATGCTTCACCTTTTGACCCCCTACACCACTTGGCAGTTTGTCATTGTTCATCGTGCCAAAGTAATCACGTATTACATCCTGGTAAAAAAGGAATAATTAGCACACCCAGTTTCCTTGTAAATACAACAGGAAGAGAGCTGGAACTAATACTAGTTGAGCACAGCCACCGTAAAATAGAACTTGATAGTTCTGGCTCTGTGTTAATTTTTCTAGGAAACATACTTCAAAAAGCAATTTTCATGGAAAGCTAAGGTTAATTCATTTACTTGTATGAGAACAGGAGAATGCATTAAGAGGATCCTTTGAATGCCTTCTGCTTTGGCTTCTAATATGTAGTTCTTAATTTGTTTTTCTAAATTAACTTTATTTGGTTTATCTCAGTGACATGTAAAATACACACTACAGTTTTGCTTTTCATGCAAAAACTGGTTTTAACATTAGATTAAAACATTTACTGAAACCCTCTTTAAACTTCTTAGCAGTCATTAAGTTGTAAATGGGGAAATGGTTATTTAATTTCAGATAAATAGAGTTTACATACTTTTCCTGCATCTTCGGATTTGGTTTATTTAATTTTAAAATCACTTCCTTGTTCTAAAAATGGAGAAGAAATATCATGACATTTTAAACAAATTTTGGAATGAAATGACCTGTCAGATCATTAGGTAGAGAAATTTATACAACAGTAATGCTTTTAAAATAAAAGAGAAAGGAAGGAGATGAGATTTTTTGACAGCTTTTTGATATAGTGTGGTGTATTTCAAAAAGGATGCTCAGTCTGATGCTCCTGCAGCTGAAATGGTTCCTTGACTGCAATTCTGTTAATAAAAAAGGCCTTTTTCTCATGTGTACTGCAGTCCAAGTTAGATAATTACACTGACTGCGTGAGTTTGTGTTAATCCTCTGCTTCGAACGAAATAGAATAGCACTGCTGTAATCCACATTAGAGAAATGAAAATAGAGTACAGCAGTTTCAAAGTAAAGTGTTCCAAAAATTGTGGATCTCTTCAAAGCACGTTGATGTCTTTAATTTCCTTGATATTATCCCCAGTGGAAAAATGGTTTGGTTTCTCCTTTGCCTACCAGGAGTGGTGATTGCTTTTTATCACTTTGATTCTCTAAAATTAATGTTTGCTGTTAAACAGGTTGGAGCAGCATTCCTTCTGCCTTGTTTCCTTGCAGCTTATCTTAGTTACTCCTGCTCTTAACAAATTTTTATCTCCTTATGCTGTGTTCTTGATTTAAATCTGAATATGCTTCTGTAGAGATGTTAAATGCTTTCATGGAAAGTGAAGTAAATGAGGATATACTGGGGCGGATTTTTTTTCAAAGAGACTTGGGTGCAGTGCTTTCTTCCCTGGTTGATTTTTAGATCTTAGATTATTAATTTTACTTGATTTTTATTCAGTTGATCAGGTTTTTCCTGCTGTATGTTAAAATAGGAGTCAGCAGCTTTCCATTACCAAGTAGTTCCCTTGATTTGTCATCTGTTTCAGTTTATCTGTGAAAGTTGATGGCCTTTTCTTTACCTTTAAAAGGAAAAACTGGCTTGAGTAGTGTTTTAGCACAAAAATTGATTTGATGCAAGTATGTTCTCTTTTTTTTTTTTTCCTAAAAGCTCTTAATTCTTGTGCCAAACAAACCAAAAGCAACTGCTCTGGGTACCCCTGGAGTGCTGCCTGTTCTCAGACACTGCAGGAACCCAAGCTCTGGTTTCAGCAAGGTTTATCTTCCTGTTTGTATTTTCAGGATATGATTCTTGATTCAGGTTGTTTGCTTCTAATTTCTGCCTTTCAGACTCAGGACTGAACAGGCTGGGCTCGAGGGCAGCAAAATATTGAGACCTCTCATCGTAGACTTGTTAACAGAGTGAAACCACTTGGCCTTCAGAGTTACTATAATCCCGTGGCAAGTGGTGGATATTACTTGAAAGTTCTTGAAGATAGCACACACCTGGACAGAAAAATTTCCCCAAATGTGTGAACTCTGTGATGATGACCTGAAAAGTATTTGTCAAGATTGTTTTTTCACTTGCAGCGAACCCTGGCCTTGCGACATCTCCCCCCCATTTTTAGCTTGTTTCCTATCTGTCCCCCCATGTTGTTCGGCTTCCACCAGCCTTCTGCTTCCTCTCTGCTCTCCTGTAAGCAGCTACAGAAGTTGCAGTATGATTCAGTTTTCTTCCTGAAGTGCTCAAAATAATGACTTCTGTTTCATCGTGTTCAGTCTTTCACAACATTCCGCTTCTTAGTTTTTTGGCTGCACAGCTCAGCTTTTGTTGCTCTCTCTGGGAAGAGAAGGGAGAAGGATGGGGAGCATCAGTGAACTCAGGGTGCTTTGCCCTAGCAGGCTGTTGATTTCCAAGTCCTGTAGCTGTGCTGCCCTGTCTGTTGGGCTGGAGGCTGCAGCAGCTGATTTCATAACTTTTAAAAATTTTTATTGAGAGCAAACATAACTTCTTAAGAAAAATGCTTCTGCCATTGAAAGGGCTTTTGGAGCACAACCTTTGACTAGTTGAGGCTGATATTAATGCTTCTCATATACATATATCTCTACATATTTCCTAATTTGTGTAAAGGACTGTGTTTAAAGGCAATTAGTAAGACTTAAAAAAATGCAGCAGATATTCCTGATGCTACAAACCTGGTAGCCGGGAGGTGATGCAAAAGATGAGAGAGAGGAACATGTGTGTTACTGTGATATCTAATCGCTGATCCCTCTTTCCAGGATCCTGTGTTTAGCCTTAGCCAGTATTTGTCTGATAAAAACTTATGTTTGTTATCCTGGAAGGAATACATTTTCAAGAAAGAAGCTCTTAACTTTTGCCAGTTATTCCTTGAAGTGACAGAGATTTATATTCTTTCTTAAATGAAGTTTTCCATCTTATTCTTAAAAATAAGGTAGGAATAGGATTTAAAGGGAGACATTAAACATAGACTTAGTGAAAATTTGTTTTAAAGCATCTGAAGGTGCATTATGTGGTCATACAAATTTCTGTCCTTTTAGAAATACTACTTTTATTTCTGTCCAGTTTTATTTTTCTGTATGCCTTACATTTTCTCCTGCTTCTTTCTTCCTGCATTCTTCTGGTTTTTTTGTTTTAGTTCCTATTCAGTCCCTTTCCTGTGCCATATCTCACTTTCATAATAATACATCCAGAAATCAAATTGGTGCAAGTGAAATAAAACATCCATTTACGTAAGGTAGTAGGTTTTCTTCCTTTTTATGCAGCTTCTGTAACAGCATTCCTTTTTAAAGAGTAACAACAACAATAATAACTGTTGTGGGAGTGTGCAGAAAATTAGCACACTTGTTGAATAAAATGAGATCTGAAGGGATACCATATTTTAGAGGTTCTTTTTATATTATTCCCTGATTGCATGTTGGTGTCTAACAATTGAATTTGCCTTTAGGTCTGAATTGTGTTAACTTTATAAATTATGTTCCTCTGTGTTTGGAATTCAAATTATTTGTGTTTTATTTAGCTTTTCTGTGCTTATGCTTGAGACAAAGGATGAATGCAATTAGTGTGTCTGTTTTTCAGTGTTGGTTTTCTTTCATTAGTCCAAGATTTATGATCTGCAATACTGTCTGTGTTCTCTGTTAAAGGTATTGCTATCAAAGAGTCGGCAAAAGTGGTCGATCAAGCACAAAGGAGGGTTTTGAAAGGTGTTGATGACTTAGACTTCTTTATTGGGGACGAAGCAATAGAAAAACCAACTTATGCAACCAAGGTATTAAGAGAAATGTGTAAAACCACTTTCTAACACATTTAGAAATCATTACCTGTACAGTAAACATCATCTTGAGAATGCTTTTTGGGTAACTTAAATATTTTCTTATCAACTCTGTTTAAATGGTAATTAGATGGTATTAGTTTTGTTGACTTTTGGAGACCTGTGGGAATTTGCAAGACAGTATGTGAATATTTATTTCTTTTGAAGTGAAGAGGGCCTGGGAGGGTGTTAAGCAGAAATACTTCATTCTTTCATATTCCTTAGAAACTTCTGTCAGCAGCATCAGAGTTGGGATGCTGGGCCGGGGGGAACCTTTGGTTTATTCTGTACCACCATTCTGTTATACTGAGAAAAAAGCAATGTGTTATCTCTGCTGTTCAAAGTTGGAATCAGAATTTTTCACAGATGTCACATCGAAATAGGGAGAACCTAAAGGAAGGTTTCTTGCATGTGTAGATCATACTGCAGTTGAAAACTGTTGATAAATGATTTTAATTATAATTTGATATTTCCTGCAACAGTGGCCTATTCGCCATGGTATAGTTGAAGACTGGGACTTGATGGAGAGGTTTATGGAGCAAGTAATCTTTAAATATCTAAGGGCAGAACCCGAGGATCATTATTTTCTTCTGGTAGGTAAAATTACGTTCTACATAAGAAATGGTATATGACTAACAAGAATGTGCTGACTTTTGTAAATTCTTAAATATAAATATGCATACTGTGAAAAGTGAAGTAAATCAGTTACCTGGAACTTTCTTGACCTGGCTTATCCCATCCAGGTTCTTCAATTTTTCTAAAAATGTCCATGTCTGAACTGCAAACATTTTTCTGTTCTTTTCCTCTTTCCCTCCCAGTTGTGTCTGATTCGTCAGTTTTTTTTCTTTTTCACTGAATTCAATGATCTCAAGTCTACATTTTTGAGGAAAAAAAAATATTTGTCTGTTTTGACTTTACACAATTGCAATTACTTTGTTTTACAGTGCTGCCATCTGGATAAAGAGTCTGGAGAGTGAATTTGTTTTTTTTTTTTTTCTGTGAAATTGAAACAATTGACTGTCATATTTGGGCAGATTTGATTTAAATTTCGGTCAATGTTCAAATCTTCAAATTCTGAAGCATCTGCTATTCCGTAGTATTTTACTTAAGGCCATTGAAGTAGACAGTTTGGTTTAGTGTGATATTAATAGAACAAGTTTGAAATTAGAGAGGTTGGCCATACCAGTTAAATGCAACCGTCTGCTTGAAGTAGGTATTGTTAGGTCCAGTTGCTCAAGGCTGTGCCCAAGGCGGTGAAGGATCAAGATGCCATAACGACCTGGGGCCCTTTTCCAATATTTGACACCCTCATGTTACCTTTTTTCCTCCTAATGCCTCCTTATTTCCAGATTGCAGTTTGTCTCCATGGCCCCTTGTCCCGGCACCTTTGTTAGGAGTCTGACTCCTTCCTCTTTTTGCCCTCCTATTACATAGTTGATGCAAGGGAAGAGTAATTTTTTTTTTTTTTCCTCCCCTTAAATATTCTGTAGCACTATCCAAAATACTCTGAATTTCAGAGTAGAGACTTAATAATAAATGTGTTTGATATTTCAATGAAAGCTATAGCATGATATGGCATATTTGTATGTTGTTGCCAGCTTTTTTCACTTGAGTACTTTTCTACAGCTGAGCTTTATAGTGATTGCTTTCAAGGAAAACAGCTCTTTTCACTGAGAAATTTTAAAAATTGTCGTTTTTAAAATGTGCTAAACGGCATCTTTTGACATAGTTTGATTGATAGTCCTTGATTCTTTCAAGTGAAATAAAAAGTTGTAATGAGCTAAGCAACTCACAAAGGGGGCCTTCTATATAAATTCTTAAGCAGTAATTACAGTAATGTTTTTATTGCACTTCTGTTTTTCTTCCTTTTAATGCAATTTGCATAAATTCTTAAGCAGGCTCTGCACGTTACTATTTTTACATTCTATTGTTGTTGGATGACTCATCTTTCAAAACTTACGATTTTGGTGGTTGTTTTTTTTCGAAGTCAAGTGTTTGGTTTTGAATGTAAGTAAAAACTTGTTTGTTTGGTTTTTTTTGTCTCACAGACTGAGCCTCCATTAAATACTCCAGAAAACAGAGAATATACTGCTGAAATCATGTTTGAGTCTTTCAATGTTCCAGGGCTATATATTGCTGTTCAGGTAAGGGCAGGACTGTTGAAAATTGGGGCTACAGTATTTCTCCTTGGGCTAAAATTAATTTCATTAAAATTAATTTCCTGTCTGGAATAATTTTATGTTTTTCTGGTTAGCAGTTCCACCACTACATGTTTGACATGCATTAATTCTCTGTTCAGTTAGCTGGGTACTGTTCTTCTGTTACCTCTATAAGACTTCTAAGCAGTGGAGTATAGTATCTGTTGCATCATAAATAAATAAAAAACCACACTACATCATAATAATTGTATTAATCCAAGAATTATCTCTCTCTATATGAAGTAACAAAAGAAGATGTTTGAGCATGGCTAAAAGACATCAGGCAGGATTCAAAAACTACGTTTCTGCAACCTCTTTTTTTCTAAGCTGTTGTGTAAACACATATAAAATTATTAAATCAGTTTCCATGCTGTAAATTACCATGGAGGTGTCACTCTGGGTGTTCTTGGGAGGGTTAGTGTGAAGTGGGTTCTGCAATACAGTGGTTTTACTAAGATTTGACCCTGGTATGTGTTTTTCCCAGGCTGTTCTTGCCTTAGCTGCGTCTTGGACGTCGAGACAAGTAGGAGAACGAACACTGACCGGCACAGTTATAGACAGCGGTGATGGTGTCACTCACGTTATTCCTGTGGTAAGTGTGCTTCAAAACTACAGAAACAATTAACTGGAGAACAGTTTGTCCTGTAAGTTCTTGGAAGCATACACCTACACAGACTAAAGTATAGCTAGGAATCTTCAAAAATATCCAGGGGATAATTTCCAGGGTTGTGGGTGTGAGTTTTGGTTTATTTCGTAGCACAGAAACTCTCGAAGAACTCCCTGAATTTGTCAAGGCATATTGTCTTTCATTGACTTACTTTAAAAAAGGTGATTTGCCAAGGCCATGCCAAGTGATGGATGAAATTGTATTGCTTTAGCACATCTCCAATTTGCTGGTGAGAGCAAATATGCTCTTTACAACAGTCAGTTCCAAAAATTTGGAAACTTTTTTCATTAGACTCAGTCAATTTATATCTAAAATAGAAATAATGGGAAATATTTGAGGGTAGATGTAGTACTGTTTATAGGTTTTTCTCCGTCTGCTGCCCAGTGTTTTGTCATATGGAATGATGCATCATCAAAAAAAAAGTTCCTGCCTGACTGAAAAAAAGCAACCCTCAAGGTTAACTAATGTTGAATATCTGTTCCAATACGTCAAGTTGCTAAAAGGAAAAACTTGTACAGCTGTGTAATGGTTTATTAAATATTGAACACTTACAGCTGCAGTTTCTTCACTGTCAAATTACTGTTTTTACTGCAGGTATGGATTTCCTTTTACAAAGCAACATATCTAAAATTTTATAACTGGAATATTTAATAGCGAGCTTCATTTCAAGTGGCTGGTTTATAGGTTTCTGCCCATCTTTCCTTGGGAAGTTAAATTCATGGCTACATACCAAATGCATTTGTATTTTCAGAATGAAGTTAGGTTGTAATTTTTAAGACAAAAATCTGTACTAAGCTCTACCGTGCCACAGTAACATCAATTTTTAAAAATTCTTTGTTATAACAAATAGTGGCGTTGGTGGTGATCAAACGTATGCTGTCATGTAGCAATTTCTTGTTAATTTTGGTGGAATATAGTGACTAAATCTTTGTTCAGATTGTTCATCCAAGATAGCATATTTTTAATAAGACTTAGGAGACAACTGTCACTTCAGACCTCCTATAGGTAAACTTCTTAAATTATACTTCAAATTTCTGCTTAAAAGAGTTGAATTTTTTCTTGATTTTTGGGTTTGGGTTTTTTTTTCCAGTTGAAATAAGAGTAGGTGTTCCATGTCACTTGGAAGCATTAAGCTTGTTTGCAGAATGCCATTTGCTTGATTTCTGGAATTTGTAAACACATTGAACAAATTGACGACAATGGTCTATCACTTTTATTATAAAATAAGAGGAATTAGAAAACACTTTTCTGTACTGAAGCTAACAATAGTGGTACGTGTTTTTATGACTTTATTATTTCCTGTGTTGGTAAGAATTTTTGTATGAATGTACGATGTGTGTATATAGGAAAATGTAAGCATTTAAGATCAGTGTGATACCTGGATTCATCTGTTTGGATATAGCAGGTCTGGTAAGATTGAAGGTCAGTCTTTAAAACTTGGCTTCTATGTTTAGAACAGATAATTTTAATGCCTTGATACTGGTCCTCAGGACAAGTGTGACTTACAAGGCTAGGCTGATGGATGAGTATGGGCCAGTCTGATGTTCTAAGCAGTCTCAATTACTGTGCTGAAATGATGCATTTTCTCCCTGCTTTCAGAAAATTAATTTTGGTTCATGTGGATTGTAATGCCTTACATCAGTGGCTGTGACTGCAGGGCCACATCATTTATTCTAAAATAATATTTCATGAAAAAAGGTTCCTTGACCTTTTTGGTAAGAGTAACCTCATTTTGAAGAGGAAATAAAGGCCAAGGAATAGTGAGTATAGCCATTTGTCTGCCTTACGTACTGTAGTGACCTTTCTATTCCTCCTAACCTTGTAAGAATTGTGAACCAATGCGATACAAAGTAAAATAAGGCTGTACTGTGAAGAATTGGACTTGTGATAATTAAATGAGCCAGTCCTAAGGGGCTTCAGCCTCACAATCACAGGTAGTGAATGGGAGTTTAGACTCCATGTCTTTCTCTTTCCCTCCTGAGCTTTGTTGACAGGAGTTCTTAGCAATGTGTTTCTCCCATTAATTTTATTCACAGGCTGAAGGATATGTGATTGGCAGCTGTATCAAACACATTCCAATTGCGGGGCGAGATATAACATACTTCATTCAGCAGCTGCTGAGGGAGCGAGAAGTAGGAATTCCTCCTGAACAATCCTTGGAAACAGCTAAAGCAGTGAAGGTAATACAAGAATTGCAGACATCAAGGTTATTTTAGATCAGAGCCTGATATCTGTTTTAAAAATAGAGTAATATCTCAAAATTATCTTTCTGAGTAGCAGCACTCTGGTTTTAAATAATATTAAAATGTCTACATATAATAACATGAAATAGCTTAAACATAAGGTATGCAGTTGGGTTATACGCAGTTTGGCCTAGAATTTTGCTCTTGGCTTGTAGTCTCCCCTTTCTCCTCCCCTCCATTATCATTATTACTGTTGTTATTATTCTTGTTACTGTTGTTATTGTGATATTCCGTGGCAATTGCTCTTGGCGGGATGTGTGATGCAAAGGGCTGTAATTACTGTTTTTCTGAATGTTGGTATGGTCTTTTTTGTAGTACAAAGCTCTTCTGAAAGGCATTCAGCTTAAAGTACACTTAAACTTTGTTTCTATAGCAGTTCTTCAAAGTGCTTTAGAATTAATTTCTCACAGTTGTAGAAGTTCAGAGGAAAAGCAGAAGAAAAGTAATTTAGCTCAGCAAGAGCTTTCAGTGCTGCACAGAAGTGATCTGTTCTAGCAGAGCCATTATTTACCTGTGTACAGGAAATTTCAGTTCAGCTGTTTCGAGGCCTATTCTTTATCTGCCAATTTAATACTTAAAAGTTTAAATTGCTGCACTTCTAAAAATTTCACAGCAGGTTCTCTGCTGTATTTTAGGTACTTCTAAATGTACATATTCATTTTTTCAGGAGCGCTTTAGTTACGTTTGCCCTGACTTAGTAAAAGAATTTAACAAGTATGACACAGATGGTACAAAGTGGATTAAACAGTATACTGGAATTAATGCTATCTCAAAGAAAGAGTTTACCATCGATGTTGGCTATGAGAGATTCCTGGGGCCAGAGATTTTTTTCCATCCTGAGGTAAGCTGATTTGAATTGTCTACGCTTTCTGTTTTAGGTGCATTTTGGATGATAGCATATAGATTCTATTTGCAGTCTTGTAAAGAAGTTGTTACCCTGGCTTATATTTCTTCTTTTTTTGTACATTTATTTATATATTTATTGTAAGTCAACATGACTTTGATTCTTGATTGCTGTTCATCTTTATACAACTTCAGGTTTATATATAAAGCACTTAAAAATGGCAGCAAAAATATCTAACGTAACTGTTTCCATTTTTAGTTTTCATGACATCTAGTATAAGAGTATGGTTTTTTTCTTACGTTTTTTTCCTCTTCCTTTCCTTTGCAATTTCCTCCACATTGATGTGCCTTAATTTTATTCTTGTTTGTAGTTTGCTAATCCCGACTTTACACAACCAATCTCAGAAGTAGTAGATGAAGTTATTCAAAATTGTCCTATTGATGTTAGACGTCCTCTATATAAGGTCAGTAGCTATAATTTTTTTTATTGGTTGTTTTAGATTAGTTGTGCTTTATATTTAGATATTTAGAATTCAGGAACTGGTTAAAATTTAAGACTCACATTTTCAGAAGTGATTAACAATTTTTATTACTCAAAACAGAATATTGTCCTCTCTGGAGGCTCAACCATGTTCAGGGACTTCGGTCGCCGTTTACAGCGAGACTTGAAAAGGACTGTTGATGCCAGACTGAAACTTAGTGAAGAACTTAGTGGTGGAAGACTGAAGGTTAGTTCATGCAGCCAATGCATTTAACAAGCATCTGCCTGTCCCCTGTTGCCTGGAAAATGTGCAAATGACATATTGCAGTGATGATGTTCTTTGAAATGTCTTTATCTTCGCGTGAAGTTCTTACAGAAGCTCTTCAGAGATTTGTATATTACACCTGTTAGTATTGGCAGTTGGTCACTCCCCAGTTGTGCTTTCTTTGTGCTTACTGAATGAAGTAAGATGAGTAGTTTACAAATCATCCTCAGTCTTTTGAACTTAAACATAAGGGAGATGAAACAAGCTCATTGTTGAGCCACCGGGATAGTCAGGAGCACTTGTCCTGTGAGGAAAGGCTGAGGGAGCCTTGTTTAGAGAAGAGAAGGCTTTGGACTCCTAATTAGCAGCACCTTGGTACATGTTGGAAAGATTACTGATAAAGTGGGACCAGGCCCTCAACAGTGCTGAGTGATAGGTGTATGAAAGGCAACAGATAAATAGACACAAGGGATTCTGGCTGGATAAAAGGAAGAACTTTTCCATTGTTGGGAAATTGGGCATTGTAACAGGCTTCCCAGAGAGGTTGTGCAGCCTCCGTCCTTGGAGGTTTTTGAGGTTCAGCTGGATAAAACTCTGAATACCTTCCTCTGACCTTGTAGCTGACCCTGCTTTGAGCAGGAGGCCAAATTAGAGAGATTCTGAGGTCCCTTCCCACCTAAGTTATCTTACGATCCTGTGACTTCATGTTTTCACTAAACTGCATGATCCTTAATTTGTGTTCTTTCCCCTTCAGACCTCTGATCTATCTTACATATTTCTGTTGACTCTGTATACCAGGAGAGAAAAAAAAAAATTGTGATTTTTTTCCTTTTAAAGCAAAGTTGAAGTGATTTCCTCACTTATTTTTTAGCAGTAATCTGGCTAGATGAACTCAAACAATCCTTTAAACCCCCACTAAGCTTCTTAATATGCCATGTAGACAACTCTGAAATTTCAGTTACACATGGCTCTCTAGTCCAACTAGTCTTGTTTATTCTCAGTTCTCCTTACTAGACTCGTGCCACTTAGCAAGAAAGCAGGACGTGAGTAAGGAAATCTGATGTCGTTATTCTTCAGAGTGCCAGGCATGGCAAGCAGTCACGGGCTTGAATTTTGCAAATGTGTTGCAGGCCATTTTTAGATACGGTTTCAAATTCCAACAGGTTGTTCTGAAACAAATTCTGAAACTGTTACATTCGCTGCCATTTTTGATAAACACAAGTAAGGAGTGAAGGTTTATGTGGATATGGAGGGAAAGAGAATGGCCAACCGGAATGGGTGTTTTAGTTTCGAAAAGCACAACTACCACTGCGTTGGTCCTAGATAAACTTTCAATCCACATCTGATGCTTTGTTAGAATAATAATGTGAAACTTAAAAATCAGTTTTCTAAGGTGTATTTTTTTTGAATGGGCTAGGTGGTATGGATATATGCTTACAACTGCATAAATAAATAGTCCATCAAGAAATTCAGCAGAAAATAGAGCATGAAAAAGACCTGGTGTGAATGCAAGTGTCTCTTTATGTCTGATAAAGAACGTAACTGGTGATCTGTAAGCAACAGCTGCTTCTTAGTCTGGGTTGTACAAGAGAAAATTTGATGCTGTAATTGTAAATTTACATACACAGCATTTAAGGAAATACTCGTTTGTGAAAGGTAAGCTTGGTAGATACACTTTAAAAATAGATCCAGTTTTTACCATCAAAAGTGACTTTTAATCTTCCTTTTCTCCTCTCTTACTTTCTGTAGCCTAAGCCCATTGATGTACAAGTCATCACACACCATATGCAGAGATATGCAGTTTGGTTTGGAGGATCAATGCTGGCTTCCACAGTAAGTTACCTATAAAGCTGAGTGTGTTTGAGCCATTCTGACTATGCTTTTGGAGTTCTCATCTTCCCTTCATTTTATATTAAGTGCAGTTGGGATTTCTGACAGGCCTCAGGTAGCAAATACACCCTCTTTACGCCCTCTAAAGTTTTTGTGTTAGACTTAAAGATTTGAAAGAGCAGATTAAAGCCCAAGTACAGCTTTATGTGAGTTGTTAAATAGTGCATTTTAGTTTTATGGCAGAACAGATTGTTTGCATTTGTGTTTAGCCCTGCATGATGTATATTGATTTCAGGACTTCTAGGGTACCTGTATTTGTTTTTTTCCCAATGGCTATGTAAAAGTTAATATTGTTAAAAAAGGGTGTATATACCATAAAACTAATTTTTTTCCTTCATTTTACAGCCTGAATTCTACCAAGTATGCCATACCAAAAAAGATTATGAAGAGATTGGTCCTAGCATCTGTCGTCACAACCCTGTGTTTGGAGTCATGTCTTAAAGCTGACCCTGGAGGGGTCAGGGATAGGGAAGTGGGGAGGAGGAAGAGTCTTTCTGATTACTTGTTTGTCTGATGGCTGGTATTAAGATAACAAACATGACTTGACAGTAAGAAAAAGACCAAACACAATTAAGCAGGATTGTTTTAATAAGTGTCTCAACATGCGGATGTAGTGGAAAGCCAAAATGATCACATTTTTTCTTTAGATTGATTATTTGAACCTGTGCGTAACAAAACAAAAAAGTGGATTTTAGTTCTTTCTGTGCCCTGATATTTTGTATATTAATGAATTATCCAAGATTTGATGGGATTTGATGGTGTGTAGATAGTCAGCTCTCTAATGCTTCCATTGTACCCTTTCATGGGTGCAATACAGGAGCTTGTTTATATTTCATACTTTTTTATACTTTGAGGAAAAAATATGAATTAAAGAAACTGTAATATTTGAGGAAAAATTTTACCAGTGACCAACTTGAAAGTAAATTAAAAAAAAAAAAGAGGAAAAAGTCATGACTCATGCAACTAGCTCTTGCAAATCATGACCAGTCTAAATCCTGGGTTCCATACAATGCGAGTGCTTTTGGAACTAAGAAGCTAGTATCTTGGATTAACCGATGCCTGCTAGTGCTTTCTGATTACTTGGTGCATTTTCATACTATCTCTTGCTTTAAAAAAAGAAAAAAAAAAAAGTAAAGACAAGACTGTTGGACCAGTATTGCAGTTCTGTAGTGTCATTTCTAATTAAACCAAATAATCAGGTTATCAAAATTGGTGTATTTAAAGCCTAACACCATTCCAATAAAGGCACAAAATTTCTTTTTATGTTGGTGTCAGACTTGTTAATCTCATAAAGTGGGAAGTTGTGAGCATGGGTTCCTACATATCCACTGTGGCTTTTTGAGGAGTAAGATTGGTCTGTGAGGTAGAGATTGTCATGTGCTTTGTGTAACTGAAGTGTGAGCATTTTAGAACTGCAGTTTGTGTGTTCAGCTAGATAGCACTTACCTATAGAAACCTAATGGCTCCTCCACTGTTAGGTTTGTTCATCTACTTTGTTCTGTAACTTTTTTCCCCACCACCCCACAGGTGGTGGCATACAGGAGTCAGCACTGCGTTTTCAATCTCTGTGGTTTTTCTGCAAGAAAATACCATGTAGATAAAAATAAAGTGAAAACAATCTCTTTCTCATTCTTTCTAGGAAGAATGCTTTATATAGTGAATTTCTGTTGTCATTTCATGAAAGAAAACTCTCTTCTTTAGACACTTCTGAGCACACAGATGTAGTTAAGGCTGTTTGCATAGAAGACCACAAGAGGGAGATCTCCGGGTTTTTTCTGAATTGCAAAGATGCCTCAGATTTTTTCAGGGGAGCTTATTAATTGCCAGAGTTTCTAGTTGCTTCAAAGCATGGTAAATGTGACTCCAAAACAAGGATAAATATGGGAAATGGTTTTTTTCAGAAAGCACTGTAAAAATTTACATGCTGGAGTCAAACAGATCACGATCCAAACAAGAAATTGTTAAATAATTGTATTATGAGACTTTATTATCAACATCTTTCTATCAGTGATACAGTTTTTTAGAGTTTTTCAAAAAGTCACTATTTGAGTCATAACTATTGACTGATTTATGTGATAAGAAAGACCAATGGGCAAATATCTGTAAAATCAAGAAGTTAATTTAAGCTGTGCTTTTCCAGCAGTCCTGGATCTGCAACTGTATCATACTTTAGTGACTGGATTTTTTGATATGCTGCAGTAGCCTGAAGATAAGGCAAGTTTTTTTCTGTCTCTAGAAAGCAGAGCCTTAGAAGTTCACTTGAAAAGCTTAAGTTCCCAACAAAGAGATACATAAGAGTGAGGAATTATAAGGAAAAGGAATGAATACCTGTTCCTGTCACACCCAGCTGTAGGTAGGTTGCTAGGATTATGTGCAAAGATGCACAGAATGTGTGTTTCAGGTGAAGATAAGTACACTCTTATCAGAAGGACAGGCCTGGTGTGTATTAGCTGAAAGCTGTAAGCAGGCAGCCCTAGATGTAATCATAGCTCTGGTTTGTGAGTCTTTTGGAATACAGATCAGGTGTGGTTTCCTCATCATATTTGGGCCTCTCTTGCTGTGTATGGGACGAGCTGATGAAGAGGCTCCAGCAGAACTGAGTTGATGTGCTGGGGTGCAGATGAGTGAGTGGTCACAGATGACTTCGGGAGGCTCTGGGAGATGCTCTGGGTGAGACTCTTAAAACAAATCTGGTTTTCTACAGAACCTTTACAGGCTGTAAGGATTCCAGATGCCCTGGGCTTAGCTACGGGGTGGATCTGCTTTGTAAACAGCTGCCAGGATCAGTGTGCTGGCATCCAAACATTCAGAATTTGGTTGTTCTTGGCTATGGTGGGTAAGGAGGAGGGGTGGGTTGTCCTCGTGGACTGTGTTTCAGCTGGGCCCTTACGGGAGAGGGGAAAAATAGGGAAAGAGTCTGTGCCAGGAGGGAGCAGTGCCTGATGCAGGTCTGTTAGGGTGGAATTTAACAGAAATGCCTTGCCTAGAGCTGGGGAGCCCTCCAGAGCTGGACTGTGCATCTGGCACAGCTCTAACTGGATGAGCAGATGGCTGGGATGTCAAGGGAAGGAGCCAGCTTGTGTGAGTTCTGTGATGGGAGCGAGAGTTGACATGTCAAGCTGAGAGCAGGACCTGCTGCCGAGTGTAAAATAACACAGTTTTTGTATTCTGGCTGTACTCAAGTGCAAGAAGTGCAGGTACTACTGGGGTTTTCATCATGAATGCCCTATGTCCAGGAGTAAGGCTGGAAGTTTTTTCTTGGGTTGAGGGATCCCTGCTACCAAAATAAAACTAAATTGATAAAAATGGTGAAGCAGCCCATGACAGTGTGTTTTTTGACACCTTTAGCACCGAACTCTTGATCCTGTGCACAGAACTAGAAATCTGCTCCAGAGAGAAACTGTGTTGTCTCTGATGGACCTCAGCTCTCGGAAGAGGTGACGTGTCACAAGTGCTGCGGAGCAGCCCACGTGTTGCCTGACTTGCTCAGGTGAGATATGTACAGTTTTATCTAGCTACCTGCACATGATGTAGGAGTTTAGTCTTTAGTTATACTTGTTCTAATATGTGTTCATCTTCCTGAGGCTCCAAGGAAGTTGCTTTAAACTTGTGTTAGTCATTTGTGTGGAAGAGAATGCAGGGGAAAGCAGAAATACCCTTACACAGAAGTTAATTTCTTGTAGCTGTAAACTAAAAGTATCTAAAGTCTCTCATAGAATGAAGTAGGAGTTTTTGCAATGTGTTTTCTAATTTTTTTTTTTTGTACTGTAGAGATCATTTCAGAGAAGTTACACTGCCACAGCTGACTTCTGGTGCATTAAGGAACTAAAAAAATCTATGAGCAGCTCCTATTAATAACTTGGACTGCACAGAGAGTCATCAATACTTAAACACACCAGGCATAATACTCAATTACAGTCTTGTATGCTGGGAATAACTCTGGAAATGGTTCACATGAGTGTTCTGCACCTGTAACACCACATGTGAATCTGATCTGCTGCTGGTGAGGTGGAGGGGCTGAGCAGCCTGTGGGTAGGTCATCCCAGGGATCGTGTAAACTGCGCACTGTACAACATGAAGCACGGACAATTCCTGAAAAACCCTCTGCTGTCCTGAAAGTTGCACCTCCCATTGTTCTGTGCTGGGTTGGGCTTAAAGCATCCAAAAGGTTAACTGCAAAGGCAAGTATTTAAAAAAAAAAAATTACATTTTTCTTCTCCAAAGGCTTGTTATTGGGGAGGTTACATGAAGAAGGCAGTTATGATTTTGCACCCCTCTAATTTAAATTAAACTTGGAATACACAAAATAGACATGCAGAAATGTGAGATGGCAAAAAAACTATGTTGGTGTTTCTTATTAAGTATTCCACAAAGTGACTGTGCTTGTTGTGTAATGGAGGATTTAATGGGATTGATGCCACAGAGCAGCTTTGTGGCCTGTTCATGAGACTGGTTGACAGAGCCCCTTGGGAAAGGGTCCTGAAGGGCAAAAGGGTCCAGGAAAGGAAGGCTGTGGAAATCCTTCAAGATGGAAGTCTGAGACACAGAAGCAGGCTGTCCCCATGTGCTGAAAGGTGAGATGGTCTTAAAGGCCTTTTCCAACCAAAATGATTCTATAATTCTATAAAGGAGACTTAAACTTTTGTTGTCCTGGTGCCTGCCCAGTAACTTGGAGCAGTGCAGTTTTTGCACAGAAAATTTCAGGGAGCACTAAAAAGTTGCAGACTGGCCTGGCCAAACTTGGATCACTTTACTGTTCTCCAGGAGTTTGATTTTATTCCACTAGTCGAGGTCGGGCTCCAGGTTTAAGTGGCTTGGTGTGCTTAAAAGCTTGTATTTTCATGCAGCTGAACTTGGAATTAGTCAGAGGTCACTGCCAAGTTGGTTTAGGCTCATCTTTTCATTTTGTGAAAACATTTGTGACCAAACATTGAGGTGGTGTTGGGATAAATGAGTTATTACTTGAAAAGCTGCCCAGAGGCAACTGCTGGGCAGGCTGAGCTGGGTGTGCTCCTGCTGCCAGCTGTGGGGGGTAGGGCTGAGCAAGACTGCCTGATATCCATGGCCTTTCCTGTGCAGCACAAACTTCTGTGGCAGTAAGAGAAATATGTTGTTAGCATCATTTTGGGGGGTTTTTTTGTAAATTTCCCTCACAGAAGCAAAGTGCTGGAGTAATCAACTCCCAAGTGCCAGTCAGCCCTGTTCTAGTATAAACCTTGGAGTTTCTTATTTTAAACAGCAGAGATCCCAGCTCCCATGTGGATACTGCAGATATCTCTTTCCTCCCTTAACATTTTTATCAAAAACTTGGCTGCCAGAGGGAAGGCACAGCCTGACTTGTGTTAGCTGCAGCTCTGCCTTACCCCCGGGAGAAGTGATGCCCTGTGTGTTTGGGTGTACTGCTCCGTTGGGAATCCCCATACCAGCACATAGATGGCAGTTTCTGGAATTTTGCTCTCACTACCCCAGCTGCTTTTTCCTATATTATATGGATTGTCTACACTTTCTGGTAATCGTAGTGCGTGTTACTCATAGCTGTTTTGCCAGTGATGTTAATCCAGCTGGAAATGCCTTTCTGCATCTTTCCTGAAGCCAGACTAGAAGGAAACCTGTGAGTCATGGTTTGGATGAAGATTCAAGACACTTTCTGGGATTTCTGTTTTACCACAGTGGTTTGGAAAAGCTACCTTGTCTGCTCTGGTTCAAAGTAGCACACAGAGTGACTGTAGTTGTTTTTTTTCCCCCAAGGTTGTGGTGTTTTCAGTGTAAATGTACTGAGAGAAACGAGACACAGAGAATGCAACAGCAATGAGTTCATAAGAGCTGAAGATGTACTGCTTGATATAGAACACGTAACACTAACATGGCTGAGACAAGTGTGGTTTTTTTCTTCTTCTTTTAATGAATTAAAAGAAAGATCAGAAAAAGTGTTTGTTCAAAAGACAGACCAGCAGAAAAGCCATTTTCACTCCTCCAAAGCCCAGAAGACAACCTGCTTCACGATCATCAAGGATAAATCTCTTTTAACATCTAGTTGAAGTTTTTCCAATTTTTTAATGAATTTAAAATTAAATGGAGCAGGGGTTTAAATACATCTCTCCTTCCCAGCTAAGTGCCCTGGCTACTCAGCTGTGTGGAAAGTTTTCTCCCTGGTCCTATTGTTTGGGTGACTAATCCTAGGAGAAAACTTATACCTCATGATTCACATCCTAGGCTTGTATCTCCCTTGATTTTGAACTGGGTGGTTTTCACCAGTGACCTGGAGGCACCACCACCTGTTCCTTCTGCCATTCCCTGGCTGGTTGAGGTGAACAGCTCCCTGCTCTGCTTGCTGGCTTTGGGGACCTCAGCTTGGCACTGCCCACAGGGATGGACAAACCTGGGCAGATCCTTAGGGAATCAAATTCTCCCACAGGGCAGAATCCAAAAACTGCGAGAGCAGTAACAACCCATGGTGGGGACTCCATTTCACTGCTGCTGTCACTCCTCTGCTCGAGGTGTGAAACACTGGTAGCCTCGGAGGCTTTGCTGAATCCTCAGTATGTCTGTGCTCTTCTTTGTTGGGGTGGTTTAGCACGTTTTTCTTGCTGAAAGGTCCCAAGTGTAGCTGGATTTTAAGGGGTAAGTGAACACTGAGGTCATATTAAAGTACGTTGTCCTCTTGATCTCCTTTCACGTGGAAATCCTGTAGACATGGGCTCAGTGCTCTGCAGCAGGGTAGAGGCCTTGTGTCTTATGACGGGTGTTTTTAATGAGCTGGTGTCTAAAATCTGGTGATTCAAGGCAATGACAATCTGGCTCTTTCCTGAGCTGTGCTTGGTGCCCAGAGGAGGAGGAGTTTCTAAATTGGCTTCAGGTGGGAAGGCAAAAATATGTCCGGACGTCCAGCTTTGCTTCTCTGAGCAGGTGTCCCAGAAGTGCCCCCTTCCCTCCCTTGTGGCAGAGCCCCAAGGTTAAGTGCTGCTGCCCATGGTGCTGCAAGGGGTCTGTCAGCAGTGAACTCTGGTCTGAGATGAAATGCCTGAAACCCTCCATTCAGCAAGGTAGTGTTGAGTTTTAGTTTGGTTTTATTGTTTTCTCCAACTTCTCCATTCTGGGATTTAGCCAGACCCTGTTAGTGGTGAAGAATAATAAAAGTTATACCCCAAAGAATAGTAAATAACAACTATGAAGCATCTGGTAAAAACTCCCAGGGAAGCCAAATAATAAGGAAAATGCAAGAATCTCTTCTAAAGCAGATTTGCAGCTGAACCACCATGGGGATGGATGAGGGCAATTGGCCTCTTTGGCACAGCTGCACTTAAATGTCTCTTTACTAGTCCTCTTATAGTTGTCAGAGGAGTCTTTGCCTGGTGTAAGTGAGCAGGCTCAATGCAGTCGGAGTTTCACACTTAGCCACAGGATGGCACCTTCCCACAAGAAATCCAGCATCGCTGCAGCCTGGAAAACCCTTTAGCACACCCTGCCTGAAAAAAACCATCTAACTGAAAACATCTGATGGCAAACCTTCATGGAAAGGCTGGTGCCTTCTAGTCACATCAAAGTGGGGAATATTAGAACCTTGTCTTCCTGTTTGGAGCCAATGAATTGGTGTCTCCCCACAGATTTGGGTGCTCAGCCACCTGCAAGTTGCTCCAACCCTCAGCACAGGGGGCATCAGAGGTGCACTGAAGAGGAATCAATAAATGGGGAGATGTCACATGCAGTACGTGAAGCCACTTCAGGCGATAACTGTGAGGTTTTGTACTCTCATTGCAATTCACTTCTGAATTAATTCAACCTTTCCTGGTGCCTGGTTGCAGGGAGTGCACAGGAGACAGCACAGGGATGCTGTGGCCAATGCTGATGTCTTGTAAGACCTGATGCACCCACAAGCACAGGTAAGGCCATGCTCTATCATGGCCCTGATAGAGATTTGTTGTGACAAGATGCATGTTGTGCTTGTCATCCACAAAGTGCAGATAGTGATAATCTTACCCTGCTGTGGTGATACTGCAGGGATGTCTCAGCGGTGCTGTCAGTGTGTCTTGTCAAATGTTTCTGAGAAAAACATACTGTTACCTGAGAGTTGGTGTGTGGAAATGTTTTTGTAGAAGTTTGCCATCAGCATGTTTTCATCAGAAAGGTTGGGGTTTTTTTGGTGCTTGATCAAATTTCCAGGCAGCATCCATCCCCAGTGCAGCCCTGGCCTGGGCTTAGGGCATTCCTGGACCCCATGTTGGTTAATTCAGGCTGATGAACTACATTGAGGAACTTATCATTTCTGCTTTTGTTGTGTCTCTAACTATATATCTTTTGTGAATGCCTAAGAAGTCTAGTGTGGCAGCTGTGAAGCTTCCTATGTTTGCACAAATTTCAGAAAGCCTCCTGTGGGATGGAAAGCACCAGCCAGCCCACCTGCATACTCATCTCACAGGCAGGGTGGGCTGCGCAGACCCTGGGGCAGGTGGGCAGCAGGGATGAAGCTGACCCTCCCCCAGATGCAAACAGCCTAGTGTGACATAAATGTGTCCAAACTGTGCTTGCCGAAACCAGATTAGTTATTTTTCCTGGAAAGGACGTTTTAAATGGGATACTCAGGTATCTCCCTGGCCATCGCTTTAGAAACTTGTTCTGTTCTCTTGTTTGTGTAGCTGTTGCAAAACCTGATGCTCTTGGTGGGTACAGGGAGGAGACATGGCCAGCGATATGGTGCTGGTGACACCCCCTCAGCTGTGCTTGCCTGGCTCCAGACACACAGAACTGGGACTAAATGCATACAAAAATACACTAGGACTTACTCAATGAGAAGTGCAGCATTAAGGAGCCACGTGCCAAGACAGTGTGCACCCTGCAGCTCTCTTTTGGGGTTCTGAGCCATAACCAGGCTGTTTTGGTATAATCACAGGGCTCAGCCCTAGAAGTGGTCCTGGGCTGGGGCTGGGCAGCACCTGTGTCTACCTCTTGTATTTTACAGATTACTGCATATTTATAGAACTCCTCTAATTATTGTCTAATGCACTTTGATTTCATCAAAGTCATGACCTGACAACCTTTTGCTCTTCCCTCACCTCCATTAACTCCTCTGACCTACAAAATGTCAAACATGGCTTATTTGCCAAACTATGCAAGCTGACAGTGAGGTCCAAAACATCAGAGTACACCTTTCCTCAGCTGTGAAGTATCCTGAGGGCAGGATTATTTGTGCAGTCACATCCTACTCTTGGTCCTTCCACACCTCTTATACTGTCTCTGCAGTGTCCTGGCAGCTGCTAAAATCTGTCAAAGTCAGACAAACATAGACCTGTCTCTGAGGTAAAGGTGAGATGCTGTGAAATAAAGGTGACTGATGCACTGGGAGCTGAGCCAGAGGGGCTGAGCACAGGTTATGTAGCAGGTGAAGGGCAGGTGCATCCCACAGCACAGCCCGTGTGTTTTCCCAGGTGATGCTGGCATTCCTGGGGACCCCACAGGGGTTTCTCAGGTGAGCTCAGTCACTTGATACTTCAGCTCCTTGCTGCATGGATATGGCAAAGCCCTCTGAGCCTCTGTGTTGGGAAATTGTGGTGATGGCAGCTCTCTACTGGTACAAATATTACCCCTTAAATACCTACAGTCCCTCGCTCCCCCTCCTCCTGTTGTACTCAGCGAAAGTGTTTCACATTTATTGTCTGTGCCCTACAGAGCTAAATAGATCAAAACTAATGATCAAAGAGACTACAGGGGACAATGCTCCTCGACCTGTGGGGTCAATGTCTCATTTTGTAGTGCTCTATAACTGCCTCTGTGTGTTTCTTTTTTAATTTTTTTTTCCAGCGTGCCCATAATTCTCCTAATGAATGGGGTGGGGTTGCTGTGGCAATGGCACCAGAGCTGAGCAGGAGGATGAGAAACCAGACATTGGGCTGGAGGAATCTGTGCCGTTTGTGGTGAGGTCCAGACCGTGGTCATGGGTCAGGTGTGCTGACCGGATACAGCCTTCCTCTACCTGCCTGCCCCCCACATCCTCTCCCAGCTGAAAAACCTACTGGAAAGCAGGTTAAATACTTTCTCCTGGTAATAGCTGCCGGAGCCCACATGCTGTGACCCTCTCCAACCCTAATGAGAAATGCAGCAGTGGCTTTTCCAGCCTCTGAAAGACATAGAAACCAAACAACACACTATTTTCTAACGCCCTTAACCGTGTAAAGGGGAGTGTTAGAGAGACAGATAAAAGTATAACTAGGTCTTGTGTAGACAGAGAGATTGGTATGCAGTGAAGTGGGATTTGAATTGGCAGCCCTGCTGCTGGGGTTTCCACAGTTTTCCCAGCAGCAGCACCTTTGTGCAGTCTAGACCCCTGACTTTCACCTGGAAGGTTAATTGACCTTTAAATGAGAAATCTGTTTGGCCCCAGCAGTCAGAGCAAGGCTGAGAAGTTGGACAGAGGGATTGCACAGGGCCAAATCCTGCAGGTCATTGTAGGTGGGCAGCCAGGGTTGAACTGGGAAGAAGGAGCTGCTGGTTCTTAGGCACCAAATCCTTGTTAAATACATAGCTGTGTAGTAATTTATTAATTTTCAGAGTTCTTGGTCTTTAGAATCTCAAACAAATTGAAGTAGCTTAAATAAAAAAAACCGAGGGGATATTCACCAGAAAAAAAAAGCTGTTAAAAGTTTCATTCAAAACACACTGGAAATCTGAAATTTTGTTGGCAGAAAACACTTGCGCTTGTCTGATCCTATCTGCAGGGTTTTTCTCTCTCTAGTGGCCAGCGCTGGTAGCTGCCTCAGCCCTGATCTAGGAGCAGGAGGAGGAGCTGCTACCACTGCTGCAAGACCACAGGATGCATGGCTGCAGTGAGTCCCCTGAGTCTCTTCACACATGTGACCCCTGTCAACCTGCTGCTGTGGCCAAAGCCAGAAAGTAATGAAAGTCACTTTGCTACTTTGCTGTCTCTTCCCTGAGGAAAAATTATTTTTTCTTTATTTGGAAAAATTCGGGGAAATTAATGAAAATGCAGGATTTATTTTCCTTATTTGTGCAAACTTTTTTTTTTTTTTTTTTTTATGCATAATGTTTGAAATCAGGGAATTTCCTTCTCTGGGAGCAAGGCTTGTCTGTGTGGTATCTGCCACATGGCTTTCAAAAGGCAAACTTAAAAGCATTTTGAGTGCTGGCTGAGCACTCGGATTGGGTTTGGTTGGAGGGGCTGCAGCACCTGCTGCGAGCTGGAGACTCCCTGTAGGCGGCTGACTTACACAGAGACAGTCCCTCTCCCTTTTGACAGATTGAAAGGGAGTCTCAGGATTGTCTCTCTTTGCCTTTAAGCCCTGACTGACATCAAGTACTGTTTGGTTTGGGGTTTTTTCCCTTGCTCAGCACAGGGATAACTTCCCATATTTTTTTCAGTGTGTTTGAGCAGCAGAGAAGAAGAAGAGAGGGGGACTGGGAATTCCCAGAGACAGTCCTGAGGCAGGACAAATGTCCAGACATAAAGGTTGTAATGGTACAGGTGCTCCTCTCAGTGACTGGAATGGTAGGTCAAGAAAGGCACTTTTCCAATACCTGATAAACAGTCAATACCTGCTGAGGAAGCAGAAGGCAGAGGCTGCACGGCTGGGAGACTCCTTGCTTCAAACCACAAGCCTTGAGCTTTTGGACAGCACTATGGCACCCACCAGCCCAGCCTGGTGATTTCTATCACCTTCCACCCCCTCACGCAGCACTTTGTCAGCAGGATCAAGAGCCACCTTCTTAGGGCTTTTCTGCTGCAGTGAAGTTACAAATTGAAGTATCAGTATTTCAGAAGGGGAATGGTGCTCAGCTTCACACAGGGAATAAAAAGGGAGCAGGAGAATGTACAGTAAGAGACATCTACAAAGATATAAAAATTGAATTAAGTTTTTCTATAGTACTTGTGTTTGCCTTTGGCTTGCGAGTGATGCAGTGTGCTGGCTTAAGTGAGCATGTAAAAGGTGTATGTTAAGTAGGTAAACACATCTGCCTTTTCAATATTGTCTTTATGTTGATGTGTACGGTCAATACTGAAAAGACATTTTACTCATTCGTGGCTGGATCACACACCATGAAGCTGTCATGTGTATTAGGCTTTAGATAAAAGTGTCTCTGATGACTCTAAATCTGCCCTTTTAAATTAAAAAATTAAGACGTAATGGAAAGACCATTTAACAGGCAGGTCTTTACATGATGAGTGCAAGTCTTGGGTGATTTGCTGCATATGGTTTTTTTATATGGTGTCCCTCCACCATGACTTTTTAGGGTATTTTTTTTTTAACGTAGAAATAGCGTGGTAATTAAAATCTCGTGTGTTTTTTGAGTAAGTCAGGCAATAGGTGAGTGGGTCATTTAGGGCACAAAGGTGCCTGAGCTCTTTATACAGGAGTAGGGATGCACTCCCCGCAGTGTGGGGCCCTTAGCCCCAGGGTCCAGGCCTGTGTGCTCCAGATGCAGTTTCAGATAAGCAGCTCCACAGTAAAAGGATGAAGACAATCAGGAGAAAAAGAGGGGAGGGACTGGCTGTTGTTTTTCTTAGTGGCTACAGTAAATAGAAATTTAAATTAGATTGCTCTCCAAGATTACAAATCAATAATTGGTTAAGAAGCCACATAACTCACGGAAAACTAATCTCTATGCCTTATGCTTATAAAACGCCTCTGGATGCATCTTCTCTCTACTCCTATCTTGCAGAAGCATGGACTATTTTATCTGTTAAGTCTGATGTTGATACAAATGCTAATAATGCTTGGACCATTGGTCTGTGTGTGTTCTTGTGCAGTACTGTTTTGGAGCAGACCACAAAGCCTTCAGGGTATGATGTGCTGCAGCAGCAAAACTTGCTCATCCCTTCCTTGGCTCACCTGAGTCGAAAGTACCATCTTCTCTTAAAATAACCCTGTAGACAGCTGTGTGTAATTCAGCCCACAGCTTCTGCCTCTGTAATTCACAAAGATCAATTTACAGAGCAAAGCCTCCAGCAAACCGATGTCAGGTGGTGGCTCTGGCTTCCTGAGGGGCTGGGTGACAAACACAAGTGGCCTGAAACAAATCAAAGGATAATGCTGTGCCACAGAACTGTGCCGGATGCCTTCTGTCTGCAGGTATCTAATACAGCTAATAAGCAGCTAACATTGCTGCCTGATTTGGCAGGAATTATTACCTGCTGAATGGCTTAATAGATTTCTAGTTCCTGGGTGTATAATTTTCACTAGTCTCCCAAAGGAAAGCTATATATTGTTTGTCGTAGTTGTTTGTAGAATTGGGATGCACCACAGGTATACTTTGAGCTTCATAAATGCACTGGATTACATCCTATTATGCCTCTTGTGGGGCTGTAATTACTGGGAGCTCTTCTGGGGCAGCGGCTGCTACTTGGGATGTGATTCTGCAAAGCAGGACCTTTACCAGGCTTGGCCTCCCTTTGTTATTGCAGTGTTCACCTGGATTAGCTGTAATGCATGGACATTAGTAAATCAGCCCAAATAACTCTTGAACATCTTAGAAATATGTTTAGTGGTCTCATTCAGAGCTTTTCTTATGAGGGCCGTGCTTTTAAACAAAGCAAGATCTTGAAAAATGGTCTTGAAGAGATGTGGACCTTTTTGCCTAGCTTTTAAAACTAGTATATTTAAATTAACAACATGGTCACAAGGTTTAATTATTTAGGTAGCCTATCTTACAGGAAAATAATGTGCTATTTCAGACTCCAGTTCAAGAGGAAGAAATACATTCTAGTAATACTTAGAAATAATAAATTAGATTCTGACAAGATGCCCTGTCCCTATATTAGAGGGGGAATGGTGTATTGCAGGTGTGAAATGAAGAGAAGGACGCAGGCATTGAACACAGAGGGGTCCTGCTCACATTCATTAATCAAGATGATTGCAGCAGCCAAATATTTGATTAAAAGGATGCATAAGAATAGCCATTGCATAAAATAAGCCTGCATGGGACTTTGGCTGCTGTGTCTGAGAATGCCATAACCCTGGAACTGCAGAGTGGGAAGAGAGTAAAGACTCTGAAGTGCCCACCTGAGGCAGCAAAAATGCTCTGTAAAGGTCAGCCAAGATTGTCCATGGAGCCTGGCAGCTGAAAGCAGTCATTTTTAGCACAGGGCTGCCTCGTGCAATTGTTTTTCAACAAGGGGGTTTTAATTACAGTTACACTTTTCACATCTGATGGTGCTTTCTGAGGAGCCTGAAGGAGATTGCCTGTGAAATGCCTCCTAAAAAATATACTGGAAGTATGTTATCACTTGAAAAACACTGCCTTGAAAAAACAAGGAAATGAAAACTTTGATGCTTTAAGGGCAGAAGTTAGGAAAATTGAAGAGTTGTAAAGGGTCTTTCAGAGCTCTGCTTTCGTTACTACTGCCAGTATAATTGTCAGAGCTATGCTTAAAAAAACCCATCCATATCTGAGGGTTTTTACAAGTAGAAAATGTAATGAAAATCCAACCGAAAACTCAATAATAAGACCAGGCACTATTTCATGTGAAGAAAAGCATGTTTTCTTGCTATGGACAAAAAACTACAAATGCCTAAAAAGATGTCATTTCTCTAAGGGTTTTTCATGATGAAGCTTCACCCAAAACTGCAGAAAAGGCAAAGCAGGAGTGTTTGAGGTAGGTGGGAAACTGCTGGAGCAGTCTTGCCTTAGAGGGGCTGTGAGGTTATCTCTGGGCAGTCTGGAGGAGGTGGCTGGGGCCATGCCTGGGTACCAGTGTCCATGTGGAGACATCTCCCGCTGGTCCAAAATGTGTGAAGGATCCCTGCTGCTTGGAAGCTGTATGACTTCATAGACCATTTGATCTGGCTGTCAGGAGGTATTTCTGCCCTCCCAGCTGGCTGTTTTACATTCCCTCCACACACCGCTGTGTTGAAACCTGCTTACATTCCTTTGGATGTTCCTATTTTGCAAAATCCTCAAGCGCGCTGCTGTCATGTCTCCTTGCTCCTCAACAGTCCTTGCCATCCTCCTCACCAATGCTTCCAGTGTACTCATCCAATGTTAGCTCCATCTGCCATTATTCCTTATGGGACAGCAGAGCCTGCAGCTATTCCAAGGAACAGACCTGAGTCATGGTTACATTTTGGTGACATCTACCATTTTCTGCTTACACTCACCTTGTTTTAGTCTGTTCTTGGACTACTACTGTTTTTCTGCTTTCCAAATTTAATTTTCTTTCTAAACAAAAATTCCACATTTTTGATTGTACTTCCTATATTTACACGGTGGCCTTTTTCTTCTCTTATTTAGCTAATACCTGTCTAACTTCATTATCCTCTCTGGATTCTCAGCCTCTGAATTAGTCTCTTCTACAAATGTCAGGGATCGGCCACTAAGTCCCCATGACATGTGGTGAGGAAATTTATTAAAAAATACTTGTCCTAAGTGGTCCCTTTGGTGCCCCATAACCCTATAGCCATGAAGCTGGTGTGCTGCCCTTCAGCTCTGATCCCACTTCTGGGCGATGCTCCTGCTGAGCACCGCTGCTTGAAGGTGATGCCAGGTTTTATTTGCATCTTGTTCTGGTTTAATCCCAGATAGCAACTCAGCCCCAATCCCACATGGTGAGATGAGGGAGAGAAACAGAAGAGTGGAAGTGAGAAAACTGGTGGTTTGAGGTAAAGACAGTTCAATAGGTAAAGCAAAAGCTATGTACTCAAGAAAATCAAACCAAGGAATTCATTCACCACTTCCCAAGGGCAGGTAGGTGTTCAGCCACCTCCAGGAAAGCTGGGCTCCACCATGCATGAAGGTGACTTGAGAAGACAAATGCCATTACTCTAAATGTCCTCCCCTTCTTCTTTTGTCCCCAGCTCTATAAGCTGAGCATGATGCGATATGGTCTGGGATATCCCTTGAGTCAGCTGGGGTCGGTGTTGTAGCTGTGTCATCTCCCAGTTCCTCGCGCACCCCCAGCCTTCTTACTGGTGGGGCAGGATGAGGAACAGAAAAGGCCTTGGCACTGTCTATGCACTGCTCAGTGATAAGGAAAGCTTTGAAAGCATCCCTGAGTTATCAACACCGATTCCATAAAAATTCCAAAACATAACTCTGTGAAGAAAATTGACTCTATCCTAGCCAAAACTGGGACACATCTTTAACCTGTAGGTTGTTTTTCCTCATCTGACAATTTCTAAAGATTTTTTTTTTTTTTTTTATTTGCAGGCAAAAACAATGGGAGATCCTGAAGCCTCATTAATTCCCTTGGAGGAAAATGCCAAATTTGTCATGCCTGAGAGAAAGGATATGAAGGGGAGATAGTGTTAGGATGAGTGTGAGAGATGGGATATCTGAGACTCATGGGGGCTTGACTGCTCTTCTCCCTCTGTATTAATTGGCTGCATTTCACATGCAGTTGAGCTAGAGGAGAAACCTTGAGTCTAAATAGTAATAATAAAAAATAATAATTCAACAAAGAATACAAATCATGGGAACGTGAGTAAAATGTAAAGCCTTTTTGTTAGATGGACTGCAGAAACTCTGTGTATCCTGGAGAATTTCATAAATCTAGTGAAGCTTTCATACCTCTGGGGACAGGGCCTAACTGCTGGGCTTCCTATCCATCTTGGGATCAATAGCACAGTTAAGTAAAAATCACCTGCAAATAAACAACACGGAGCTGGGAGTGCAGCTCATCTCTCACAGAGGAAACAGGATAATAATCAAAAAGCCCAAGACAGCGAATTTCAGACTCACAGCTTCATCTGTGACAGTGCTTTTTCTGGAATGACCCACCAGTAAATCAGGAAAATGATTGTGGGGGCGTAGGTAATTTCACATGTGGTAGGACCTTCTGCTGACGTGTGACAAAAATTAATTTGAAGATGTGTATGAGACACAGCTTCCCCCTTTTCTCCCTACCATCACCCGCCACTTGCTGCAGTCCTCTGTGCAACTGCTCCTTGGAAACTGGCTCCTGACATTGTTTAAATGAAGAAAAATCGTTGCTTTCTCATTTTGGGGAAATGGTGATTAGGAGTTTTCTGCCCCTGTGACCTTCCTTGCTTACCTGATGACTAGATGCTCTGAAAGTCCAGGGTTTAGCTCAGGTTTAGGGAAAGGACTTGGCTCATGTTTACCCAGTCCCAGGTGTGCTTGCAAAGAGGCACTTAGCTTGCTAAGGTGGACATGTTTAGCCCCAGTTGTTTTTCCTTGGGGCCACAAGCCCTGTCCTCCCACCTGCTTGGGCAGAGCTGGCAGCCACAGCCCCAACCCTGGAGAAGGAGGCCATGAAGGTCTTGGAAACCCTTTGGGATGGGACACGGCAGCCGAGGGACTGCTGGGAGGTGCTTAGGGAAAGTTTCCTTCTGCTCACCCATCTCCCTGTTGGCACCTTGGCTTTGGGGGCTAAAGCTTCAAGGCACTGGGTAAAGAGCCAAGTCACCAAACCTGGCAGAGCTGATGGGGAAGTGAGAGACACAAACTTGTGTTTGTTGTTACCTGTGTAGGTGCCAGTGTGATACTTAGTGGTGAAATGTCCATAGGCACAGACGAAACCTCTGGGGTACAGAAACATTCAGCTCTTATTGAGGTAGGACTCACCTTTCCATTCCAGCCCAAACACAAAAATAGATTAATTACCTAGTGGCTGAGGTGTCTTACAGCACAAATTGGTTTCTTTCCTCTCACTCTGGAATTCCTGTTCTTTCTTTCTTTCTTTCTTTCACATTGTGCAGTGTGTAAGGCCCTGACAGTGGGTCAGTGCCAATATGTGGGACGAGTCCTGCTTTAGGAAAGTAAATAAAAATTTTACTTTTACCTTTGCAGGGGTGGGAGAGCTGACTGTAGTGGTTAAACATATCATATATCCCTGGGTTGTATAGTTGACAAGAACCTGTGTGATGCCCAGAAGTGAGATCAGAAGATCCTGGTAAGGGAGAAAGGAACAGTAAAAGGGACAGTAAAGTAGAGGAGAGGTCCAGGGCATGGACAGCTTCAGGGGGCAGGTGACCATGGGGGGGACATCAGTGAGGATACAGGTACCTCCCTCTGGGCCACCTGATTATTTTTTTTCCAAGTTGATAGCTTTGATGAGAGGGGAAGTTAAGCTTCAACCTTGCTGTCATCAGGGAAGAGGGAGTGAAATCTGGTTGTCTGTCCACTCACATGGCCTTTTAGGGAAGAAGGGATAAGCTGCAGGAATGACGATCCTGTGTATTCCAGACAGAGGTACAAGCTGAGCTGGGGAGAGGACAGACAGTTTGAAAAGGAGATGGAGGTGTGAAAGAGGGCCCTGCTCAGAGACCTTGCAGGTCTCACTCTTCCCTCTGCATGCTTTACCCCTCAGAGGGAACGAATACCCTCATGCTTTCATTCCAAGTAATAATCTTGTATTGCTTTAATCACCTCTCAGGCCCTGAATCTGTAGAAAAAGAATACATGGGTAAAAAAATTGACCTTTTTTTTTTAACACCTCTTTGTTTCTGTTTGCTAGCTGCAGAACCTGTCCTTTATGAATTACGTCTGTCTAGAACTGGAGTGAAGGATGGGAAGTTAAATGTGTCATTGATACAGGCTCAAATTTTATGGACCATCAGTGTCCCTTGGTGTGTAGGGCTGCAGGTCTGAGGTTGTCAGCGAAATGGCTGTTCACAGAACGAAATGGGGCTTAGTCATCATTCCTTCTGTCATGGGTCTCTCTGCAGGCAGGATTTTTCTTAAGATACACAGATTTAAAGATAATTTCCCCCCTCCTTTTTTTTCCCTCTTTGCTTGGTTCTCAGTCTGGCACTAAAGCTCAAGCATTTACAGCGTGTCACAACATACAGGGAGAGCTTGTAGGAGACTAATGACCAAAAAGCACAAGATCTGTTGGTAACTGCTTAATAACAGAATGTTTTAGAATGCTTCTCTGACACTTCCATTTTTTATTTATTGAATGTGGAGTACATGCAAATAGAGTGTCTTTGGGATTGCATGCTGAGCCCTGGGATATTCACAGATCCCAGCTATAAATCTGGAATAAGGCAACACGTGCCCACAGTGATAATGTTACTGTTGTAATAAACTTGATAAGTTTCCTCTTTTCATTCTTTTCTTCATGTGAGATACTGCAGATTTCTACTACCTGGTTCAGTACAAGCATCCTTTGAAGACCTCAGGGCTCCCAAACAGGCAGGTTAGCCCTGAGTCGTTTGTTTCCCCTTAAAACTGGTAGAGATTTGGGCTCAAGTTCTCAAAGATACGTAGTCACCTAACCTGTGTTAATAGCAGGTGATGACAGCAAGAATTAATTGGTGAATTGACACCAAATCCTTCCCAGCAGAATAAATTAAAAAACATCAGAATAGGGGAAAGCAGAAGATGAAATGTGATCATGTGAAAAATAGGACGATCATTCAGTTAAGTCAGCAGAAAAATGTGAAACAACGGGACTAAGAGAAGTGGCAACTGCCTGGAAATACAAAATAAATGATGTGACATAAAATTAGAGGATAGTAGGAGAACAGTGTGTAGGACTATGATGTACGCATGATGAAGTTCTGTCTAGCAAAATTAAAGACAATAACATGTAGACTGGTGTAAACGTGACAGAGAAGACTGATAGGGGAAGATTTAACATGAGGATTTTTTTAGGCTGTAGTAATAATGAAGAGAGATGCTGTAGCTGACAGACTGAGATAGAAAAACTGTATTATACAGAATTACGTGTAAAGCAGTATGTTATTATGCCCTATCCCAACTATGAAACAGACTTAAACTTCACATCTGATCTCCTCCAGAATTTGGAAAAGTTGTCTCTGAACTCCCTTCTGTACAGACACATGAAATACCACCCAGCAAATCCCAAGCAGTGACTGTAGCATGTGGCATGGGCTGACCTAGGTGCAGGTACAAGCAAAGGCAGGGTATGGCATTTTAATAATTCCTGCTCTGTCTCCAGGTTTTTCCTCTAAGTAGTTTCAATGGTCTTTCCCACTTATTTGAAAAGGCGATATGGAAAATAATGCATGAAGAGAAATCTTCGCTGAAGGAAGACCTGAACCGGAGCCACGTGTCTTGGTTAAGCCCCCTTTCCTTTACTATCTGCTGCTTTCCCAGCTCTGTGCTGACCAAGTGCTGTGCTGGTGATTAGAGACAGCTGCTGAAGGCTTTTGGCTTTTAGTCACTCAGACATATCCTCTTATGGATATCTCCCACCCTCACAGAAGTGAGCTGGTCCATGCTGCAAAGCTGCAAGTACATATTGTAGCAGCTGGAAACTGTTGTCAGCATATGCGTCCCACTTATTCATACTGAGCCAGTGAATATCAGGAAAGTTAACAGTGAAATTCATTTGGAGCTTGAATAAGTAGGGAAAACCCCACAATTCAACAGACCAATTTTCTTAAATGGTGAAAATTATTCCAGCTAATAAAACACTTCAAGAGACAGAGTATGCTCGGGAATAACATATCCAAAAATTAATAGCACTAAACTATATATCATGTTGTAGTTCTTGCTGTTTTCCTTCAGAAAGGAACGAACTTCCAGCAGCATTTCAGAGGAAAAGAGGGTTGTGTCTTTGAAGGGATTACTGCTCATGTCTTCACAGGGTGGCTTGGATCATCAGAGGCTGCCTCAGCTTAGAACAAAGTGCTCAGAAATGTCACTTGGCAGCCAGGCCCATTGCTGAAATCCTAAAAGAAATAAGTTTCAGGAAGTAACCAGACTGAGTCTTAATGGGCCTAACTGAAAGCTCTTGCTGGGAATTGTGACAGGCAAAGTTGGCACTTGGATCTGTAATTTGTAACCCAACATGACTGTGGAATGATGTTAAGGTACAAAATGTGTATTTTTGGCAGCTGTGCTCCTGTGTTACAGTCCAGGGGGCTGCAAGGCAGCTGCTTAGACACGGTGCCATCTGGTGCCATTTGGGATGCCCCTGGGGCACCAGCAGTGCCACCAGCTGGGTGGGTGGATGTCCCTGGGCCCTGCGTCACACGTGCCCTCAGGGGGTCTCAGATGCCCTCAAATCACCCCTCAAGGTGGCACTAGTCCTTCAGGAAGCTGAAGGGAGCCCTTGGCATCATTGCTGCATGCAGTAGCCTCCTAAGATGACAAGTCACCAGTGCCTCATACACTCGATTCTGTTCACACTGAAATGAGAGTGGTGGATCACAGACAGAACAGAAGGAAGCAGGTCCAAGTCTATCTGTGCCACTTCCCAGGACTCTCCCTGTCTGACATCACTCTGGCTGTCCCACCAAGGGGTGTTGAGCCTTTGTGCTTGTCCTCTCTCCATCACCAAGCCATCCTGCTGTCAGCCAAGGAAGTGTTAAACCTGCCTCTGCCCCTCACCTTGATGGAGGAAATGCAGGAGAAGCAGCATTTGAAAAGGCAAAGGCACACAAGGTTGCTGTCTTGCTTGCTGTAAGCTGTGCATTATTAAAGGCCCACGTCATGTTCATCCAGAGCTCTTTGCTGGAGCTGCAACAGTGATAGAAACGGGAATGAGGGCACAAGAAACCCTTCCCTGAGGCAGCCCCAGGGCTGTGCGTCATCTCCTCAGTCAGTTTGTTCCCCAGCTCTGACAGGATGTTGGATTTCTCTAGAGCTTTCCATGGAAGTCTTGAAAAACCTTTATTTGAGAATCAGAAACAGGCCCACAGGGGTAAGAAAACCCCTTTCAGTTTCCAACAGTGTGCGACAGACATGAAGAGGAGCAGGGAAAGTGTAGGGGGGCAAACCATCATTGCTGCTGCTTCATCACTGGGACACCTCCAGCAGTTTTCAATGCCCAAAAACATTTCTTCATGCTATTTCTGAATACTTAGACAAAGCTCCTCAAGTAGGAAGAAACTAATGTCTGTAAAATTTCTATCTCTCCTTTGCTGTGCTCTGGCCCTTGTGGATGGGCCTGGGAATTGTAAATAGGAGAGAAGGGGAAGATATTTTCCCTTTTCTAGTGTTGATATTTGCCCACTGCTCTAAGTTAGGTAAAGTGACCTGGGGCATTGGAGCTTGTGCCTGGAGGCAGTTTTGGAGCCAGGACCTTCCAGGTGATCTTTCAGAGTGCTTCATTTAGTTTCAGCTTGGAAGAGCTCACCTGCCTAGAAACCTTCAGGAAGCTGAAGTATAAATGTATATTTAATGACAAAACACGACTCCAACAATGTGCCCTACAGCCCATCCAGAATGTTCCATCTGAGTCAATGACTGTGGGGCTCAAGGACAGCAAAATCGGACCACAAATGAAGAAAGTTGCCATGTCCAGGCTCAGCTGTGCCTATGGTTTTTGTGCATGGCCCGAACCACTGGAAATACCAAATAGGTGGACTTTGCTCATCTTTCCGTCTTACAGACAAAACTAAATCATTATCTTCCTGTTTGACTCATGCTAAAAGCGTGGACATGCAGCCCAGGAAACTTGGTTTTGTGTCTGAACCTCTATTTAAAGTCCAGTATTTTCTTCTTACTTCCATTTCTCTAAATCCCAGCATGCTGTGTGAGAGGAATCAGTCTACTAATCTGTAACTGTGATCTGCAGAGTCTATTAAATGTGCTGAGTACTGGTTGGTGATCTTGCAGAAAGAAAAAGCAGAAAAACATTGCGAGGATAAAGAATGATCAGACTTGGTACTTTAAACAATTAACATTTTGAGGCCTTTTAAAATGGAAGAGAACATCTGTTAATAGAAGAAGAAAATGAGAAAACCAAAATCCCTAAAACCAATTATGTGAATCAGCAGCAAAGGCTCAGATCTGTTGTATGTTACTTTGAATTTTCTACTAACTTTTAAAATCCCAAGTGAGGAGTCACAAATGGATTTATTTGCATCTAAAGCAATTTCCAAAATGCGAAAGGTGAACAGCATGCACAAAGGCAGAAAAAATAAGTGGAAGCTAGACAGGACAAAGCACACAGCATTTAGAGAGGTAGTGCTCTGGCCACATTCAAAAACAAAAAAAGGAGAAACTCCAAGTTCATCAGTTCAGCAGAACTGATGGAAAATGTAAATTAACATCCCAAATAGAAATTAGATTTTCATGTAAAATCTGAACTGGATTGGATTAAAATAAATAAATAAATAATAATAAAAAAGAAGTGGAACTACCTCATGAAACACACCAAAGTATGGATCTGGTCATGCCATCCAAAGAGAAAACACAGCAAATCAGTGTCTCTGGAATGTGGCTGCACCTTTACAGACCTGCTTTCCCCTCACTACAGCCATCTTCCCCCATTCCAGGCAGCTCCTGGACTTTTGGCCCAATTAGCTACAAACAAATGAGCTGCCCCAAAACACAACGGGGCACTGGTGCACTCCCCAGGCTTTCTGCCAGGGCTTCGCTTAATGTCACTTTTTGTTTTTCTGTTGCTCGGGATGTGCATTTCTTGTAACTGCTGCTCTTTTGGGAGCAAAGAGAGCTGATTTCTATAGCTGCAAAATGAAAAATATGTTCCAGACTGGAGAGGACAGAAATTTAATGGTTGCACCTTTCAGGCTGACAAGATGACCTAGAGGTGGAGTCATTTGAATTAAAAATCAATTCCAGTAAGTACCAGACAGAAGAGTCCTTGTCCGGGAAAAAGAATAAAACCAGAAAGAAGTTTCCAAACTGTTAAAACATATGTTTCATTGTATTTGAAAGACTGAGAGTGTTCAGAGTTTTATTGTAAGGTAATAGGGAAAAGGAAATGTACTGTCAGCCTGTGTGTCTAGACAAGGATGTCAAGTTTGGTGCACAGGTACCCCATGGAAAGCCCAAACTAACTTCCAGCACTCCCCCGTGCTGTGTCACACACTCAGCACTCCAGGGGAGGTGCGTTTCATACAGCATTGAAGGTGCTGCTCTCGGTTGCTTTGACTTCATTAGCAAATAAAAAAGCTGAATTATTAGAGATGTGTGGTTGGAGGGGGAGGGAAGGAAAGGAAGAGAGTTAAAATGTGTTAATACTGTATGGTACTACAAACCATCTGCTTTAAAACTGTTTGATGCCCGAGGGTTTAGTTTGCTGTATTGTGCATCCTTCAGCGCTGTACCAGTGCTCTCCCCTCATGGTGGGAATGATGGATCCCGTGCCTGCTGTGCTGTGCCACACTGCAATCACACAGGCCAGTGAAGAGGCAATGAACAAAACTTGGCATTTGGCAGGGGTTTCTCTGACATTAAGTTTGCCCCCCCCCAAAAAATCAACCTCCTGAAATACTGACTCATCCCTTCCCAGGAGATCAGGTCAGGTTAGGCTCTTCTACTATTTTTAGTTTTAAACCCCTAAATATTACATCAGGCTTTGCTTAGTGTTGACTTTTGTGCACCACAAAGGAGGGTGTGTGTGGCCAGAAACAGCCACTGCTGCCCATTTTCCCACTTGCTAATATCTGCTATTGGCTCTGTGCACATATGAACCTTTATTTTCCAAATAATAAGCTATGGCAGTCCCTGAATAATGGCTGACCTAACTTAAGACAACACAAAAAGCAAGGAGCTGTAGAGAACTTCCTACAGAGGCTCTTTCCCAGATGATTTCAATGATGGAAAGATGCTGTCCTGTTATTTCCCCAAGGAAGCCCAGCAGGCTCTGCCTGACACTCCCATTTACAGGAGCTGTCTTCTGCTTAGAATGGCAATTGTGTCTTTCTGGCACTTGTGTTATTTTTATTATTTATTTTGGCTCTGTTTTCTAATTCTACAGCTGCAGATCCCATAAAATGTAGATGCTAAATTACACTACTCACTCCTGACTCAAGGAATGCATTAAGGTGAGTCCTGTGAGGGATTTTGCAAGGCACATTCTGAAAATACAAACAGATCTTTCATTGTAACCCAATTTTCCTTAATTCCCCCAGAGATATCAAAACTCCATTGAATTAAAGATACAAACCACAGTAGGACTGTGTCTGTAGACACACAAACATCAGGGCTTGGAATCCACATCTCCTCTTTTACATAGTTGAAGCCCAGAAGGTCAGGTTTGTAGCCATGGTCATCACTAGCACTGCAAAACCCGTTGCTCTGGAGCAGTGAGTGGGATTGCATGAAAGTGGGGAGGAAGGAGAGAGGGCCAAGAGCACTGCTTTTGATGCTACTTCTTTACCATCACCCAGCCTTTGTGTTTTTGCTGTCACTCTGGGTTGTAAATAGCAATTTTAGCTAAGCTATTATTAGCTATTTATGGTCTTTTTGTCTTGAATGAACTGGACATACCAGCATTACTGGAAAATAAAAAAGGATAAGGCACCTGTAGAAGTTCTGTGAAGAAAAAATATGATTCTTATGGTGGTTCAAAAAAGGAAATTTCTAACATGTTGAACAGCTGAAGTTGTTATCAGCTGTACAATTCTCATTTCTCACCTCCTCATGGGCAAATGGCTACTGGAACACAGCAATGGGAGCTCTGACTGCACCACACATCAGCAAAACCCCTGGGTTGTGTGCCTTTCTTGTTTTACTTATCATGCTGCCTGCATAGAAAATACCTCAAATAATGTAGAGGAGTGTAAATACTATTATACTACACACACCTAACTCTCATGAGAGAGGAGGGATGGCTGGAGCTGATCCAGAGAGGTGCAGGGGCTGGCTGCACTCTGCAGGTACAACCCTGGGCAGGTCCTCAGCTCACTGTCACGGGAGGGACAGGTCACCACTTCACAGAATCAGCCTGGGAAAAATGCACAGGATATTATTAGAGTGCAAAGCTACAGAGCTGCATGAGGAGCTGCCACCTGCCCCAGCTGGCTCTGGGATTGGTGGAGAGGAGCATCCCCAACACTACCGCTCTTCATCAAAGCAAATATAACAGCATGGACTGTAAACTCATTGCTGGTGCAAAGTTGGAATGAACACAAGGATGGGGATATCTTTTAAAGTCATGCAGATCACTTGGGAGGCAGGGCTTATTTGGGCAGAATGCATTTTAATCTGATTTTAATGAGCCTCATATTTTAAAAAGGATGTTGAAGAATACTATTGGGGATGTAGAAAAAAAATCTGTACACAGAATTTCAGCCTCCAGAATTGTTTAGGCTCCATCTGAAAGTAGAAGCCTTAAGGAGTTTAAATTTTTTAGACTATCAAAAAGGAAATGGAGAGGTAATTTGATTACAGTGGAAACCCACATGGGAACAGTAATGGTTACTATAGAGTTAAGTGGTTCAGGTTAAAAAAAAGGGAAAACCCCCCATGAATAGCAGAAAGCTGAAGCCAAATAAATTAAAATGAGAAATCCAACACAGGTTTTAGCTGTGAGGATGATTAATCAGTGGAACAGATTACCAAGTGAAGTAGGTGATTTGAAGTCTCTCAATGCTTTCAAATTGCAAGCAGTTGTCTTAGACCCAGAGTGGCATCTTTGGTTAAATAAAGTAGTGCCCAGTGACAGGATGAGGAGCAATGGCCATAAACCAAAGTTTTATCTCAACATGAGGAAGAATGTCTCTACACTGAGGGTGGCAGAGCACTGGAACAGGCTGCTCAGGGAGGTTGTGGAGTCTCCCTCTCTGGAGACATTCCAAACTCACCTGGATTTGTTGCTGAGTCACTTGCTCCAGGTGACTGGATTTGGACTGGATGATCTCTAGAGGTCCCTTCCAACCCTGACAAGGCCCCACACACCTCCTGCAGCTCTCTGTGGCTCCCCGTGACACCCCATCCTGATATTCTTGGGCACAACTCCCAAGAGCTCCCTGGCTCAGCTAGCCCAGGGCTTGTTTGGAAACAAGTCTGGGCTTTACCTCACTGTTGCAATGCTTGCCCTTTTTCTGGGTTTGTTAAACACAGTTATGTTTCAAATATTGCACAGAAATTTGGGCTGGAATTCTCTCTGCAGAAACCACACCCAAATGCACTGAAAAAGAGAGATTCTCACACGCAAGGCAATAACTGACAACTTCCATCATTCATCAGATGCAGTGCTACGTTTATACTGTTGGGTGAAGCTATGCAAGGAATTAAGTGCCAGAGCCATCCTCCCACAGCCCTGCACACAGTCCATTAAGAAATCTCATTGGCTCTCTGGAGAACACTCAGAGTACAGGCACTAAGATGCTGCATTTAGAAAGATAATGGATAAAGATGAGATCAGTTTTTCAGATGAGTCTTCCCTTTCCATAGGGGCTGTCTTTATGGCTTCAATGGTGTAGAATAAAAAGAAAGAGTATTCACTTCCTAATGAAATGAAAAATTTCATTAATTTTGGGATATTCATTCCTTTAAGAGCTCTGCTCCTTGAGTTCATTAACTCTATGATTGTGGCTTGTGCTGATGCTGCCATGCAGTCCTTGCCAGGATTTGCTTTCTGTTCCCTGGTCCAAGCCAAGACACAGATATTTTGCCAAGCCCAACATAGTGCCTGTGGTTCCTGAGCAGATACGTAGAGATACCTCCTGTGGAAGGATGAGATAAATATCCTCTGATATTCTCAGCTGTTCAATCTGGCTGACTCCTGTGGCAATTACAAATCTCACCCTGGTCCTGCAAACCGTCCAGAGCTTGATAATTCGTGAAACTTTCAAGGAAAGTCGTGTAAGCTCCTTTCCTTTGAACCCAGTGAGATGTGGCAGCAGTTCCAGCTGAGTTCCCAGGGAGGCCTGTGTGCAAGTGCTCTGCAGGGTTGCAGAGCAGCTCCGTGGGGCTCCTGCAGAGTCTCAGTCATGCAGAGCCCCATTAGCCACGCTGAGCATTGGCTTTCACCTTATTTGATGTAAGCAGCCATCCATGTGTATGAGGTTTCAGCAGCAGCATGATATTTGGAGAGTTTTTCTATTTACAGCATCAGGGGTGGGCCATGGGATGAGAATAAACACTTTAATTACAGGAAATGATTTGTGAAACCCTTTTCTATGTAGTCACAATGATGAATAAAACAGTTGTGTAGAAGGTGTTACAGCAGCTTAAAAGTGAATGGTTTGTCAGCTTTTTTTTCTGCCCCATTTGTCTTAAAACATTTAGCATTCTTGGGTCTGCATGGCCCTTTATAAGCAATAGCTAAACAATTTTTCTCTTATTTACCTTCAGGGGATAACAAATTTTCTGTGGTAGAGATGTGTCCACTTGTAAGTTGATTAATATGTTTGCTTAGCTTTGCATTGTGGAAATTGTCTTCACTTTAAAATTCTGCAGAAAATAATCTTTAAGAATCAAAGCAAATAACATCCTGGACTGAAACCTGCTATTCTCCCTTAAGCAAAAATGTAACTTCATTGAGTGGGCATTTTACTGCCACAAGATCGGCAGCATGTGGTCTTTTGTATTCAAAGTAGGTGTCATGGGATATGCATGTGAAATTTTGCAGTAGTTTTGGACTTTGTTTTCTAAAACTAATAAGTTATGAAAATGTGCTTCCAGGAAGCCAGACTTTGATCTAAAGAAAGGCTATCTTGGCTAATAAAGCCAAAGGAAAAAGCACTAAAGAGTATAGAATCTGCAGATGAAGGAATTTTTTTGTTTATAAGTGTATAGCTCTGTTTGTCTACACATACACAAAAATCTCTCGATATACATATAATAGATATTTTCTAGTCTTGTTCCATCAATGTCCAAAAGCCAGAAATTATTAAAATATATTCTTCTGGTTCCAAACCACTGTGATTATTTGTGTCTTGCTAAACAATATATTTGTGAGAACTTGTCCCCTTCCACCAGTTACCTAGAGGAGTGATTCAATCTGTGGAAAAAAGATGATCTGAAAATCAAGCAATGGTCTAAAATCTAATGATGGGAAGAATATCTTTGCCTGTAAAATTGCTGAATATTAAATGAGATTTGTAACTGACAAGCTGCTCCTTGAACAAAGATGTGACAGGAAGAGAGGTGGCGATGTGAGTTTGCATAGTCAAGGTACCGCACTGGGAAGGACAATTAAAAAATAACCAGACTTTTTTTTTTTTACAAGCAGCTGAGGCAAATGAAGGAAGGAGCTATATAACTACTTTAAGGTCCAGAAAGTAGTGGGCAATAAAGCCGTTGAATGGAATGAAGGATAAGGGTGCCAGTGGTAGAAGCCAAGGTAAGCACATGGATGGGATCTCAGCAAGAAATAGCATCATCTGAAGGGAGGACTGGGATTAATGAAACACCTTATGGGAAGGAACAGACTGTCCAGGGACACAGACTAACGTTCCAGAAGAAAGCTGGAGTCAACAGGAGAAAGACTTGTGTGGCTTTGATCTGATCAACACAGGGGACTTAGAGTAGGATGGTGAAAGGCACTTTTTTGAAATTATGATCACAAAAATGTTCTTGGGAAGGCAAGGAGGGAGAAGATAATAAAGAGGATGAATACAAGACAGCACACTTTCATTCTCTCCAGCAATTGATAAGATTTCTGCATGGAAAACAAATCTACATAGAAAGGTGTTCTGGAGGCGTGGCTGTTCCTTAGGGAATTTGAGAGCAAAGTATCCTGCTGTGGAGAGGGGGTGGGAAGTTGAACTGTCAGCTTTTTAGTGACCTGAAATTTTAAAATGAACTGTTATAGAAAGTGGAAAGCAAGTGACAAATGAAGCTTATAACAAGGATCTTTGAGTCACCACAGAGTTATTCCCCAGTGGTTCTGCTATCAGAAAATCACAAACATCATACTCTTGCACCTCTTCCTCTCCCCTCAAATACTGCAATATGTAAGGAGGAGTGTGGCATTTAAAATGATGGGAGTGGTGTGTACACAGTCCCCTGGGCAGGGCTCACTGATGTAAGTGGCTTTGTCCTCAATAATACAAAGTGGACCTGTCCCAGGGAGTACAGGGCTACCAAAAGTGAGATGTATGAGTAAAAAGTGAGGTACTGTATCTGTGTCCTGTAGAAGAGAGGATCAATGAAACACCTCAATGCTAAAATATAGCTGAAAAAAATGTGTGAAGAGAAAGAAACTGTTTCCATGGATATGACAGATAAAGGAAGAAGTGGACTTAAACTGCAGCAAGTGCGACCCAGACGCTAGGAGATGTTTGTACTTCTGGGCTAGCTAAGCATGAGGGTACTCATGCCCTCTGAGGATTCTCTGAGGACGCTCCAAATACATCACAGTGTGCTAAAATACAGCCCAAATCAGACTGGCAACTAGCTAATCTGTCACTCTCCCTTGCGGAAGGAGTCATGGGCAAGGATTTTCTTCTTCCTCCACATCTCTTTCATTTGAACCAAAGTGGAAAAGACTGTAGAACTTTCACTGCTGAGGTTTAAAGGACAGGATTTTTTCTGCCTGCGTGGGTTTGATATGTGGTTTTAATCCCAAGTGAATTTCTTCAGTTTTCACTGCAAACTTTCCGATTTTCCTACCAATCAGAAATTCTAGGAAAAAACCCGAACAACCAGATAAAGGAGGCTCTTTTCTAGCCTCAATTCCACCCCTGCAGCAAGAAGTTGGAAGCTGTTGGAGCCTGACTACCCTCAGCACTCGTGAGACTTTCTAGCTGCAGTGCTGGAAAGCCATTTTCTCGAGTGTACGGCAGAAATGAATACGTCTTGGAAAGGCTGACAGGACTTGGAGTTAGCATCCCTTTTCAGAGGAAATATGCCTTGTGGCAGATCTGCTTTAGATCTAAGGATTCTGGCAAGGTTTCTCTGGAAATCAGCCTAGCTCTGGGAGCCAGGCAAAGACTCGGCAAAAGTCCTGAGCTGAGCTCAAGATGTTTAGAGAGAAATAATTCGGCCTTCATGGCCATAGCTGTCTTCTGATGAATGTTTCTGATAAAACCTGAACAGTTTATGGCACGAGCTGTTTCTCGCTGCTGATCTCAGAAGTGCATTATTTAACAGCATTGAATTCCCTAGAAATCTGGTGATTTTTGATATGAGGAAAGACCCACAGGCCACTGAAGCACTACAATGGATGTGCTCCTCACAGTTTTGCACAAAAGCACACTGAGCTTTCTGAAATACAGTTTCCCAGAGGTGGCTTTTCTGAGGGGCCCAGCTGCGCCCTGCGATGGGGCTGTGGCAGAGACGGCAGGAACTTCCTCACGGGAGTCCCTACAGCCAGCACCCAGACAGGAACAACCAGCCCAAGGCTTGACTGAAAACATCGGAACTTTCAGTCCCAAACATAAAAACAAAGGGTGACAGGTGAGCGAGAGAGCTGACAGCTGGATGTTGCCAGGAGCAAGTCCTCACCAGTCCACACCTCCAGTCCTGTGCTGTAAGTTGATTTTTATTATTTTTTTCACTTTTCCCTCCAGTGTTTTTAATTATTTAATGATTCAAAGCCTCCCTGTATTTTGGGAACTGAGTTTAGGAGAGCAACACTCCGTTTGCAGCCAAGCCTGTGGCTGTGGGAAGCTTGGAACCCTCCTTCCCTGGCTGCCACCCCACACATGAGGGGGTTTTATGGTTGCCCTCTCAGGGGTGACCCAGTGGGTCCGTGCCCATCCCAGCAGCACCAGGCTGGGGTGGCACAGGGGAGGAGGGCATGGAGAGGGACAGGGGTTCATGAACCCCTTTTAGGCAGCTTTATGTGTTAGTCTTTGGGCGGTTGGCAGCAGGGGCTGGAAAGGCAGCGCTGCGTCAAAGTGTAGAGGTGAAGGGGTGCGTGTGTGTGTGCTTTGGTGATCTTCGGTTCTACTCCTTCCTTCAGCAGGTTCTCTGCGTTATAGCAAGGGGCAAGATTTTGCAAGTCATGGAAGAAGTGCCTACTTCAAGCTTGCTCAGCTTCTTTCAACTTTGTATGCACTGCAGTGTTTCTCACTGATGCTAGTATCATATTTCAAACAGAAAAAAAAGCCCACAAAAATGATTAGAGGATATCTTTGTCAGTCAAATATGCCTGTCCATAATTACAAAAGGTACACAACTAAAATACTCTTGGGAAAGTATGGCTGAAATGTAGCAATTAAGTCTTTTAAATTTGTATTAAAAAATTATCTGTGGGAAAAATTGAACCTTAATTTATTTCATGAGTCGTATGGAATCGAAACTTTCAGGTATTTCCTGTGCTTTCACAGGCAAGATGGTACCACTGAATGGAAGGACATGGCTGGGTATCAAAACTAGTCTAATTAAAGTTATCATTTCTTCTAATGTTGGATGTGGTCTAACGTCCAGACCAAGTGATGTAACAATTTATCATAAGTGTGGGCATTTCCAGTAAAATAGTAAATCTAAAAAAACACAATTACTTCTTGGCACTGGAACTACTATACTGAAAATCATTATAGCAGTCATTGATTTCTGTCTTTAAAAAACTTCCAGTATTTGTTTCAAAAAATAAAAACATTGGCAAAACAATTCACTTGAAAAATGTAAGGTTTTTTTTCTATACGATATTGTGGTATTTGTGGTAAAAGAAGTTGTGGGTCTGAGTGACTGCAGTGTGGTCCCAGTTCTGCATAGACCAGGGCAGCAATAGGTTTCATAAAAGGCTGGAAAAAACCAAGATGCCATTCAAGTAGAAAATACTGTGATTGGTGACAACTTTCTAGCTTATTCCTTTTTGTTTTCTTTACTTGGGTAACTGTTCTTTCTTGAATGCTTTATTTCTGTCACTGTCTACAAAACATCTTCAGCTTTGATCAAGCATTTTCTTCAGTTTCAGTTGTGGTCCTGTGCAGTGAGGTGCTAAATAAACAGTTTTAAACAGAAGTCATTGTGAAGATGCGTAATAATAAAATCAAGATTCAGAGTGCGTGAATCTAGACGTGAGAGCTATAAATTACAACTTCACTTGTTTAAGGGAAGCAGAAGATTTTGTGTTAAGGTATCCAAATTTTTAAAATGTGTTATTCTACAATGAGTGTAAGTGTTTCAGGTCTGCTACCATTTGAATGCCATTATCCTGGGGATCTCAATTCTGCAAACACCTCTGCCATTGAGTACTGCAGGATTTAAGCACATGCTGGTTGCTAGCAGGCACCTGCTGTGAGCCTTAACGGCCTTGAATTTCCTGCCTAGCAGTAACACAGTGATTAAGTTACCCATACCAAAATTCCCTCTTGATCATATCTTAACAGATAAATGTGTATTGTGTGCTAACCGGGCGCGATAGCAAAAGTACTTTTTGCTGTAAGACTCTTCTTCCTTCAATAAAAATGGTGCATTCATCTAAAAGCTGTTCTGGAGACAAGAAGTTTCTGTCATTTCCTCTTTGTGCTTTCAGAGACTGCAGATAAATGTAGCTGTAAATGCTTTTATTTTGTGATTTTAATGAAAGTGATGGCCCAGGTATCTGTACTCCCTGACAGGCTCCTTCTGGCTGGTGAAGCAGTTAGCGTTTCCCTAGTGCTGCAGCAGTCCTGGGAAGGTGGGATGCTAATAGGATTGCTGTGGAAAAAGGAGTTTACCAGAATGCTGCAGGAAAACACTTTTCCTTCTGAAGTTATTCACCAAGAGATTGAGAGGACCCTACTTATCCGGCAGGGACACAGCCAGTGACTGCTGTATTTTCCAGTGGTGTGTGGGTGCACGTGCACTTACAGGTCGGCTTCTCAGTCTGGTAGGATGAAGCAGCGAGGAGCCCTGAGTCATCTGTGGGCACTTTCTCTGAGTTTCTTTAAAAATAGAAAGGGAGGGGGAAAAAAATATTGTTCCTAAGTGGTTTCTTGGAATTACTTCTGGTAGGGGCCAGATTGCAATTACAGATGTGCTGAACGCAGTGTCAGCTCTCTTGACAAATTCAGTATTTGTGCTGCTGTCCAGAGTATCTATTTCAGACAGCTTGAGCCATAAAGCGTTCTGGCTGTAAGATTGAGAGCGTGAGGAGAGCCTGCAAGTGCTGACAGAGCCTTGGGTTTTTGTTCCTCACGTGCCTTCACACTGATTGCTGTAATGAGGGAACCAAGTAATTTTAAAATCAGGGCAACACCGATTTATACTTTTTTTCTGCCAGCTCTATGCCTTTCTGTAGATTGAGTAAAAATTGAAGCTTATAACTTCACTTTGCAGCTATGCTGTTCACTCTTTATTTACATTCTGAAAGAATAATATTGATCTGAGGACATTATTCTAATTTCAGTATTTTCTACCACATTTTTCTAGGCACCCAATTGTTTGATTAGATTTTTTGGGACCATTGCTGTACCTGGAGCAAAGAGTTTCATGGATCTACTCTGGATGATGCTTTGTGAATTTAGAGTTGTGCAGCACATACAGGCAGCTCTTGCAGACTGTATCGCTTGAATTAGGCAGCACTGATACTTATCATCTGGCCTATGGATAGCTAAGCACCTGAAACCTGGCTTCCAACAGAGACTGTTCTTAAGTGATTTTCAGAAATGCTAGAGGAAAGCAAAGTTTATGCTTTGTAAAAGCCAGTTGGAGAATTTTAACTAATCCCCACTGACACCGCTTATTTGGTGTCTGCACTGCTTATGGCTTTATGAAAACCTCGTCTTGCAATTAAGGTTGATCCATTCATGGGGAAAAAAAAATGCCTGACTTCATGAAACTTTTCACGTGAAAAGTTTTTTGTCCTGAAAGCAGGTTTGAAGTCTCTAATATGCTTAGAGCAGGAATTTCTGAAAGATCCCTCAGCATTGAGGCTTTTCAGGCCTTCAGAAAACAACCCTGTAAGATCAATTCTCCCGGCAGTGAACTGGTTTCTAGCAAGGAGTTACGTTTGGCATGATCATGGCTTCATTTCCAAGCATGAAGTAAATGAGAGTCAAGATCCTTTGCCATGCAGCAGCACTGTTTTTGCCCTTCAATGTTACTCCTGAAATGGTTTCTGCAGGCTTCATGACTGACAGAAAAGGATGGGACAGCATTTGGTGTCAGTCAACAGTCAGTAACTCACCTGTTGTCAAGAGAGTTGTTGCAGAGCAATAAATATCAACTTAAGAGCAAATGCAGCCTCAGCTGAGTTGCAGCTGGGAAAAGGGAATGACTGGAGGGGAAATATCCGTCAGAGGTCAAACAGCTCTTTCATCAAAACATTTATTTTTGAATGCACTCATAACCTCTAGGTGGTATGATGCTTCTTTAGATGTGGTGGGAAGGGTGTGAAATACAGAGGAGTGTTTTATGTCCTGGGACATGGAAAAGGATGAAAAACTAATCTTTCACTGCTCTGGCTTTCATAGGTCCAAAATGGTTGTCTGGATAGCTCAGTGCTCACCCGAAACACACTGTGCCTTGGGTGGGGGAGGTCCAGCTGCCTGAGTCAGGGGTGCAGATCCAAGACGTGAGGTGGTGCATCATGAGGAACGTGGGGTTTGGCTTCTGGCTGAGTCCTCTCCACCCCTGCCTTGTGCCTGCTCTGATTTTTGGTGCATCTCTTTCTGCAGAAATGCAAAACCAGCACAGGGAAGCAGGTAGTGTGGTCTCTTAATTTCAATTGAACAGTGAAGGTGAAAGGTGAAGTTCTGGAGCTTGGAAAAGGGCAGAGGGGGGATCCACACACTGTAGTGTGGAGGATAGAGAGGGTGGAGAGCAATGTTGCTTTGCTATATTGGGGTCATAAATAGTTAAATGAGCTCTACTGCCTGTAAAACCTTTGCTAAGCACCTGGTATGTGAGATTCAACAGGTCTGAATAACACGGAGGAGCAAGGAAAATGTTCTTATTTCCTTTTTGACTCCAGTCAAATGTGGAAATTAAACTCATCCTTGGCAAAGAAGTAAAAACCAGTTCTAGTTTAAAAGTAAGTGCCTGTGAACTTTAAAACTACTGAAACACTGCTTTTTCCCACCTTTTGTGTTAAGGGCCATTTACAAGTTTCATTCATTGTTATCCTCAGGTTTTTCATTGTTTTCAGCCTGGATTGAGTTGAAATTTGTGATATACTGGAACTGAAATTTCTAAATCCTTCCTTTAAGTGCCTTACCTAATGAGGTATATCTTTCAAGTATCATATATACTAACATGTAGAGCATGACTGAAACTCAGGGCATTGTTACCTGAAATATTTCAATATTTAGGATGTAATTAGAAATATGTGCTGAAGTTTAGCTATGTCTGTGACTTGTTATAATCACCTGTTCAGTACACAGATAAGAATGTCAGATAAAATAGGCGGGCTGAAAATTTTGGTTGAAAATGGCCTTGCAAACAGCAGTTAGTTATGAGCATTTTGTTAATGCCTCACTTTCCTATAAAACTGCTTCATTTAGATGTTGTTCTCTTCTGCTTTTCTACTGGCACAATCAAATGTCCTTCAGTCGAGTTGCCCTCAGCTTGTACCAGTCAGTATAGAAATGAGCCACATTACTGAATTCTGTCTACATGGATGCCTTTTCTGCTCCTCTAGCCCTTGTGTGATGTGTGTGAGCTGAGCCTTAGCCTGTATTTTGCTTACAAATACTCTGGACTGTGCACACAGGCTTGTCCAGAGAAAGGTGTGTTGACCTAAAGCATGTATTCTGGGGACCTGCATTCAGGAATTGGAGTATGAGAAAATAGACATACAATCCTGGTTTTGTCACTGAAAAGCCTACAGTGAAGTTTAATATGAATAATTCAAAATTGGTGAGTTGGTTTTTACCTTGATACAACCTTTCACATGAGCATAAACTTGTAAACATCTTCTAAATGCCACTAGTGAAGACATTGAATGAAATTTTCGTAATAAAGCCTAAGTCTGCCTCATATGAGTTGATTTTCTTTACAGGAGCCTGTGTGGTCCTGAGCTTTGCATCTGTGATTAAAACAGTGTTGATAACACACCAATGTTTTAACTACTCCTGAACAGTGCTTGCATCAAGCTCTTCTGTTTCTCACAGTGGTTTTTGGTACCAAAAAAAAAACCACTGTGGGGTGGAGGTGATAAATTTTCCTCAGTGTGCTCAGTTACATCTGTAGTTGTAACACCTGATCCGTCAGGGCCCGAGTTCAGGGATGAGAGGGTAAGGAAGCACAGCATCAGAGTTGTGTCATGGGTTTTATTAGCGTCAGTGGGGTGGGATCCACCCTATTGGAGCTGGGAGGAGGGATGGGCCCCACAGCTGTTTGGGTTGGGAGACAGCCCCAAAAGTATATATAGCGTGTATTTGGTAAATGGGCATAAACGATCTGTTCCCCAAAGTCTGTCACAGTACCTGGGGGGCTCCTGGTTTGGGTGAGCAGGACTTTGTTGTCGTGCAGCACTGGCAATGCTGTCTTCCTGATCCTTGCCTGCTCTTGGCTCTCCCTGTGTGGCTGAGAAACAGCAGATTTTCCCCAGAAGCTCTGTCCGACATAAGTTTACACACTCACTTGCCTCTAAGAACTCGTGAATTATGGATGCCTGTTCAAGGTAAAACCCAGTTCTTCATATGGCACTTTCTAAATGATGGCACCTTTGTTAATAAAGCATTGAAATAGGATTGTAGGGCTGCAGAGATGCACAATAAACATACCAAAGCTTTGTGAGAAGTAGATGGTTGTGAGAGACAAGTAATCCTGGTGGAAGTATAAAATTTTAAAAGATGCTTGTTATTTCCCTGAAGAAACCTGATACGAATCATCTCGCTGATATTCTAATGGACTTATATGGTACAAATATTCTGATTAAATCAGAAGAAGCATAATGACTTCATTATCAGAATGTTCTATTTAAATTCATCCATCTATCAAAAATGCTCAGTGAAAGAGTAGAAGGGCACTCATGAGTTGCAAAATAGATTAATTTCAAATTCTAATGGACAGGAATTGATCTAATCCTCACACCAGGATTCTTGGAGAATTAAAAGAGCAACCAAAACCCACTCAGAAGTTAAATGATTTACTTTTTGGACAGTGACAGAGGTCAATAGCTACAAAATATGGAGAAAAATCCTTTTCCTTGCTCTGATTTTAAGGTATTTGTCTACATGCAAATTGTCTACACAAAAAACCTCCAACTTCTTCCTTGCAATAGAGCTGTGCTCTCCCTACTCCAAACCTTAGAACATTTTGTTCTAGTTAGACAGAAAATTGAGAATCACAGAAACCATGTCATTCCACGAGACTGTGTCTTGTCATGGGTGAATGCAGAATTTCAGAGCATAAAGGCTCCGAGGAACCTTAGGACCTGGGTTTCCATCCCTGAACCTCTGTTACTGAAGTGCTCTGTGTGAAAAGTGCCTGGGAGATGCCTGCAAAAGAAAGGCCAGTAGAAGTGCCTGGTTGTGGAGAAACACCTCAAAATGCGCGGAGAACCTTGTGAAGGGTTGGGATTCTGGGCATTGGTCCTCTGCTGGTGGCAAGTCAGAGGGGCAATCAATGTCATTCTTGGTTTCTTATGTGTGGTACACCTGGGAATTCCTCTCCGGTAGATTTGCCTTTGATCATGTGATCTTAAACCGCATTGTTAAATTTTAATGGTCTTCAATAGTCTTCACCCTGTTTTCTACAGGGTAACCTGACACTGTACACAGTAGGTGGGATTTTTGGAAACTTCCTCTATTTCCTTCCCTGTTCTCTGGCCTGTGTCAGCCTCAAGCCACCTCAGTCTGCTTCCCCAACCAAAAATGCATTTTTTTATGTTCCTGTGAAGTTGGTCTTGGCTCCCTCAAACTCTTCCCTCCCGCCAACCATGTTCCCCCAGGGAAATCCTTGCACCTTTTCACATATTGCCTATAGCCCGCTCTAGGCAGGGACCCCTCAGGCTCAGGTACCAGTAGGTCCTTCTCTCTGCTGGCAACATGCTCCTGACCTTCCCAGGCAGAGGATTGCTGGTGGACCTGCCTTGTCCTGCAGGCAGGTTGCAGAATGGCCTCCACGTGAGCCAGCTCCTCTCTTGGGAGATATCCAAGCTTGCTGTCACCCAGCCAAGCTGGAGTGAAGGGGGAGATCTCCAGCATGTGTGTGCCTGAAAAGCAGTGGAAAGGGAAACAGGCAGTCAGCAACTTAATCAAATTTGTCTGAAGTTCCTAGAAGTTCCCTTCTTGCATCTGTGAACGTCGAAAAATGTCAGCGAACTTTATTCCCTTGTGACAAACTAAATAGCAGCTGACAAAACCTGTTTGCGTTTTTCAAGCTGTTCTTTTAAGTGTTGCGGAGAGCAGGCAACTGCTTCATGGTAGGCATTCTGGTAACTCTGCTTGGCTGTGGCATAGTTACGTGTCAATCAGAACTAATGCAAGTTCCCATTTTTACCTCATCCACAAACACACAATGTTCACCTGTGTAGTTGCAGACTTTTCCCCGTGTTACTCTTATCTCCCATCCCTACTTCAATGCCTGTTACACTCATTTGCAATTACCTTGCATAGAACTAATGTAATTATTTTGCACAACAGATTAGTATCTAACACCTGCTGTACTTCTAGTTTAAATAACTGCCTTAAAATTATTCATGAGGACAGTAATTTGCTGATGCTTCTCTTAGGGCTAATTCTTGCTTTGGCAGTGCAGGTAACAGTGACTGGCTGTATGTTTGTTTCTTTTCTTAGGACTGTAATTTCTGTTGCTTATAGCTTTGCCCAACTACCAGTCCTTTAGTGTGTTGCAGACGTATTTTTCTTAGGAATGCTTCAACTGAAATTGTTGGCTCAGAACAAAGTTTAAGGAAAAAAGTCCTATGTTTTGATGCTAAAAAAAAATCTTACAACAATTTCAGCAGGTGCCTTGGTCATCTGCAGGCAACAGAACACTGAAAGGGTCAACCTTTTACATGAAGAGATCTAACCTCAGTCGGTAGCAAGGGAGATGCTGAAACAAACCCCAGTGCAATCACAAACCTTCCTGGAATTTCAGTGAATTGATTTGTATGGTGTAACTAAGTAAGTGTTCTATTTATCTGAGTAAGTGTTTCTAGTAGACAGGGTCCCAGCCCACTGTCTTGATCTCCTGATTCTGCTTTACTGAAAAAGTAGAGTGAAGGCAAGAACAAACCAGATTAGAGCTCCTCCTCAAGCAGACTACGATTCTGGCACTAATGCACTTTTTCTCGATGGGCTTTTGGATATGGCTGTATAAGGCACAATTTTTCTTCTACTTGTAGCAATTTGGAGTAAAACAAAGTGCTGCCACTTAAAATTTTTCGGTGCCCTTTTACTGAGCTCAGGCCACTTCAAATGACATTTCTCAGGTAGCATGGGAACAAGTCATCAGCAGGGCAGTCATGTTTCGCTGCTCATTAATGAAATCAGTGTTCTGAAGCATGGATTGGCAGAATGAACAAAACTAAAGCAATTACTAAACTCTCTGCAGAAATGTGTAGAAAATTGAGGGTCTCATTTAAATTGTTAACATCTTACCAGTATTAGATTTGAACCCAGAAACAATTAATTTGATCATCTGACACACATACTAATTATAATGGTGCTGAAACAGTTGAGAAGAGACTTATTTTTCATTTGGTGGGAAAAGGAGGTAGGAAAGTAATGTAATATGTAGTTGCTGGTGTATTGAATCACTTGCCCTCTTGGGCATCACTTTCCCCTCTTGGCGGAGGGAGAGCACGCAGTGGAGGAGCAATGGGAGGACACACAGGACATGCCACTCTGCTGCACTTCGCTGCCTGTGCCTCAATTGCTGTCATCAGTGGTGGCCTCTGAGCAGCAGGGCTTGCTCACCAAAGACAGCTCAGCAGCAGCAGTGAGCCTTTCCCTCATGTGGGAGTTGCATGCTCACAGTTACCAATTCAAAGACCTTTCCAGGAGAGCAGGGTAGGCATTACTAATGTCTCACACCACACCAGCCAAGTCATTAATTTTCTGATTAACAGCAATTCTTACAAAAAGAGACTAAACTGTGCATTACTCTCAACATAAATCTGGTGCAGCGGTACTAAATTGGGTAGGAGCGAGTAAAACAGCCCAAATGAAGCTAACAGGCCAGTTAGGTAGACAGGCCATAACTTTTGAACAGCCTGAAATGAATCTGTGGCATATATAGTTTCCAAAATGCCTACATTATCTATTGCTTAATCAGTAGTTGTGTAAGAAATCACTGTGGTTATTGGAGCATAGGAAACAGTTTTACTGCTTCCATTAAGAAGTACCATTATGCTATAGCAACACATTATCTTCATAAATCATTTGAACTGGGAATATATTTGTCAGGTTTCAAACAGATTGTGTAATTATCACATAATTTTATTTCAAGGGTTCATAACAGGGAATTAGATATGACATTTGGTAATATAAACAGTGCACTTGACTCGCATAGCAGTTAGCCATAAATGTTTAAAAAACTTGGCTCTAAAGGATTTTTATAATGCTGTTTGACAGCAGGTTCTCAGAATTCATATTGTGCGTATAACATATATAAGAGCAGCTTGTGAGGCATTGGATCAGTGATGATATGTGACAAATGTTGCAAGGTGAGCACAAGTGTTTCGCAGTGTGTCAAAGCTGCCAACATGTTGCCCATGATGCTTCTGTTGGAAAAAGTTAAAAGGAAAAAAAGAGACTTAGGAAAGGTTAGAACTCTAAAATTTCCTACATTTGTTACGGAGAAACTCTTAAATGTGAAAGATTCAGAAATAAGAGAGGGAATGAACTGGTAGCACAGTGGAAGTGTTAATGGTGTCTGTCAATGTGTTAATCTTACTTTGTACATTAGGCATGTTTTGCAGAAATACTGATACAGCAAAAGAACCAGTGATTTGTCATGTCAGCTGTATGACATGTGCTACTGAAACTGAGCAGTGTTCAGAATCTTTATTCCTGTGAGTATTACGGTCTTTCATTTATTGTATCCTTAGTATCTTTAGGAAATCTAATACAGCATACGGAGGTCTGTAATTTCATTTGTTTGCTGAAGTTTAATAGGTTACTTGATTTCATAATTACTCAGTTTGTTCTTCTGCAAAATGAATGTGAAATCTTTTGCTTCCTGAGGGTGCCCAGAGGAGCTAAACTAAGTGAAGTCTTCTGATAATTACAGTGCAAATGCAGTCTTTGTTTCCACAACACAACAGTGCTGTATGGCAGGTGGACAAAGGGAAAAGTTATGTCTGGAAACAGTAAGGACTTTCCACAGCTCCCAAGCCAACTGTGAAGCTGGATATCCACACTCTTTACCAAGCACATCCTGCTTTCTGATGACTGTATTTCATTGCTAAGTTGGAACATACGATCTTTCCAAAGTAACAGTTTCCTCATCATATTCTCCCAGCAGTCCTTTAAATTGTGATCCATAACCAGGGAGCTGCTGGCTCTGAAGTTGATGTGTTTTTCTGAAATGTAATGATGAATTGGTTTTTTTTTTTAATAATCCCAAAGTAGGGATTGGTATCAAGATGGACATCTGTTGTTGGATCACACCCACTGGAGTGACAGCAGGGTGCAAATAAAAATGACCGTTATTAAGCTTTTTCCTAGATAAGTTTTGCTTGTAAATCCTGGCCTTCACTGCTTCTGAAATGTTTATTTCTGCATTATGTGGTAAGCACTAGATGTTCCATACCTCTCAACATTTACAATTTAAGTAGTATTGACTTCAATTACTGCTGTAGTTTTGAGTGATAGAACTTTAACAGAAAAGGCTTTTCCTCCTTTACATTTAGGTAGATGTTTTAATACCTGAAGCTATGATAAAAGAGTAGTGCATTGAGTAGCTGAATATTCCAAATACATGCATTTGTGGAGATGGTGCTTTGGTAGTAGCATTCTGGACAACTTGCTTTTCACCCTGTGTCCACCTGATCTTACCTGGTCTCAACTTGTAGGACAGCAGTGGTCTCCTGCTATGTATTTTATCTAGCACAAGATGCATCTGGCTCAAGCAAGACTGGGAAATACACACATCTCTCACTGCTGCTTACTTTTGGCATTATTTGCGCAGCTTGTGTTATTCAGAAATGCAGATCATAGCTGGCTGCTGCTGAGGCTTTTGCGAGTTCATTGTTTACCCAAGGCAATTTGTTTTTACTTCTGTCACTGTCAATTACTTCAAAATCCATTATCCTCATGATTAACAAGTGGGCTTTAGTTCCATCTAAAGGCTGTGGGAAGGAACTTGGGAGCTTAGCAAATTGGGTTGATTACAGAAGTGACACATGGGTGATGTCCTTGACACCAACATACAGATTGTGAAACTGTCAAGCTCTTTATGTCTGATTAATTGAGCAAAGGCCTTTTGAGAAACAGTATATGCTAAAGACACTACAACTTGCATTTTTAATATATTGTTTCAATCACCTCCCTGGAAAGACAGTTAGTATTTTATCTTTAAAAAGCAAGTAGTAGACAATTTGATGGCAGAAGTTTTAAGTGAAATTGCTGCAGGCTAATGAGAAACAAGCTATGGCTTCATAACTGGTCTTTCTATTTTTTCAAGCTTATATTGCATTTAATTTTACGTAAAATCACATAGTAGCTGGTAACCCACTGTCTTCCAGCAATAACCAGGGGCCGTAAGCAACTCAGGAAACCAAGCATTTAAAAGGAGTGAATTCAGAAAAAGTTTGAGAATCCTAATTAAGGAATAAAACAAATAAAACCACTGTAATAAAAATGCGTAGTAACATAACTACAAACAAGATCACAAACAAGCATCTGCCCTGGGAATCAAAAACGTGAAGAAACACTTGTGGCTGGCCAGCCTGATAAAGATAAACCTTTCCCAATCTCATTGAAAATCTTTATTCATTGCACTCCAGGTGAACTGGAGTGTAGGATCAGGGAAAAGGATTGCAATGCTGAATGCTTCCTTACCTAACCAGTGAGGTAGCACTTGGGTTACACAACCAGTCATGCATAAGGAGGATCCACCTTAATCCTATCCCTTGTTTCCAGATGTGCCAGGTCTTGTTTCAGACTGCCCTTGCTACCCCCCAAATGCCTGAACTGTGCTGATCGTATTCCTTGGATGAAACCAGCTCAGTCAGGTATGAAATGTTCACTGTCTGAAGCTTCTTGACTGTGAAAGGGACTTTCCCCAGCACCTTCCTGTTCTGCTAAAGACTTTAACCTACATTGACTCATGTTCTTATAACCACAGTAAGACCTTCTGAATGGTGTTTACAAACCCATTTGCATTGCTACATCCCCACTGGCTTTTCCATACACCTTCTTCTTGCTTGGGATAGTTTGGCACTCTATTTGCAGAGTACCCAACACAAGGGGCCCAGACCCAGGGCCAGCCAATGCTGGGAAGATCCCAGGTCCTCTGAGCAGCACTTTGTTTGTGAGGATGAGTGGATAACCAGTTTTCATGTCAGCCTCGGCTATGTCAGGTCACTAATTGGGGTTGTATCCCTTCTCTCTGGGACATACATGGAGTTATAACACTGCACATCCCGCAGCACTTCTTGTCTTGCATTACTTCCGGGTATTTAGCAAACCATGGGTAGGATTTTGTGGTGTGTAGGAGGCAAAGCACAGAAAACACAGCCCAGGGAGAGGGATTAAAATATCTGTGACTGCTCACTGCACTGTGGTAATTCGCTGTCCCAGGGCTATGTGTCTTGGGCCTCCACTGCCCACTGATGTGCGACACTGCTCACTCTCGACACGGCCTTTCCAGCAGCTGCATTCCTGGCACATCTCTGGGTTACAGTTTGTAAGAGAGTGGACTGTGAAGAGCCTCTGTAGGGCTTGTCTTAGGGCTCCCCTGTGCAACCCAGCACTTTTTTGTGTTATTCAGAGACTACTTGAGTGTGGCAAAGAGCTTGCCTTTTGTAAGTATGCACAGTGTGTAAATAATGCATGTCCCTCTGCAGCAGCAGCTGGTGAAAAAGTTTGCAGGACATCAAGACCTAAAGGATATTGGTGTGAAAGACACAAACCTAAACATTTAATTGTATTTGTGTTTTGGTTTAGTTTTTTATCATTTTGATGTGCATTGAGAGCAGGGTACTTTAACTTCTGCATTATTTGTCAGACAAATCAATACTTTATACATTTATTTGCATCATTTTTTAGAAGATCCAACACTGTGCATGTCTTGAAAAAATCTCTGAAATCCAATATAGAGCAGATGTTTATAAATTCTTCTTCAACCCTGCCTGAAATCAAATAACACACTACAAACATATGCATCAAAATACTTCCTAAAATTGCTGTTCAGTTTTCCACCACTCTAATCTGTGTTAGGGCAGTGGGATAAAGCTATGTTTGGCAAGAGTGCCTTAAAGGTTTATTGGTCTGTGGTTCATTAGGAACTGAGCAAATATAAATTTCAAAGGTCAAGGACTCTAAAGGAGAATGTTTGGCTTTTTTCATACTGACAGTGCTCATTTCTCAAGCTCGACTGCAGCCTCAGCAGTTGTGCTGCTAAGAAATAGAGAGGTGTGAGGGTAAGGTAGGGCTTTGTCTGATAAAACCAACATCTTGGGTCACTTGGGAACCTGCAGGAAGCAGACTTATACTGCTTACCATGTGGGCTACCAAGTTCTTCAAGGTCATCCTTAAAGCATTTAATATAGACTGGTTTTAAGGTGCTGGAGGCCTCTATGTTTATTACTTGGTCTTCCTTTGTGAGAACACGTGCCAAGCCTTCAGGTGACCTTAGCTGGGAACAGGTTGCCTGGGCTGTGGTAGCTTCTAGGTCTTTCAGTAGCAACTGAGAGCACATCAGAAGCCCAGGAGGCATGTTTTTAATCAGGCCCTTAGAAATTTTCCCTTATGACCAGAATAAGGTCATCTAGGAGCTTGTGTGTACCATGAAAAAGCTATTAACTTTTAAGCAAGGGTGAGGAAAGCACTGGATCTCACTACGAACTTCACAATATTCTTAATCAAAACCAAAGTGTACTCAACCTAATCTTAAATCATATTTACTTTGCTGCTTTCATTTAGAGGGATAATGAGAGAGATGTGCAGGAATATTTAGTTTGCAAAGGCGACTGATTGATGTTACAAGAGCAATGTCATCACAGGACAATAGCAAGGGAATAAGAGTGACATACTATCTGAGGAACAAGGTTTTCTGGTCTCTTACAGGGGTTGAATGCCTGAGCCTGAGTTTGCTGAGCATCCAAAATATTTTGAGCGAGTTCTGGAATAAAGAAAACTTGATGTTGCATTTGCACATTTGCAGCCTGCAGAAGGCTGAGTAGCTGTGCCTGCTCAGTCCCAGGCAGCTGCTGTGTCTTCCAAGCCTCCTAGTGGGTATAATGTGCAGTTAACACTGGACTGGCAAGTTGGCCTGGACTATTTCTCCTCTCAGAATGTACTACAAGCAGGAAGCCACTGTGGGTTGTACAAGGTCCTCCAGTACCGTTTAGAAGACAATGGAAATGGTTAGACAGCAAGCTTTGGGGTCCCTACCCCCTTGCCTCCACTCTCCCAACAGCAGAGGTGTAAAATCACACCTTGTCTCTTGACCTGCCTCTTAAAGTAAGTGAAATTTTTGCACGTAAGTGCTGGTGAGACTCTGTCAACAAACATGGAAATGTAAATAAAATCCCCTTCCTCTAGGGAAAATTCATTCCTTCGAGGAATTATTTCTCCCTGGTAAATCACAAAGCTAATGCTGAAGAACACGTTTTTGTCAGATTGTGCAGGGTTATACACTCACTGTTTTTTTGACAAGATATTTTGTACATAATTAAAATCTATCATCTACCCTGTTACTCCCATTTGTTTTTAAAGACACAAATTGACCTGGGGCTTATCCATGTCCCTTGGACATGGGCTTTTTTAAAAAAGGAACATTATTGGCAAATTTTGCTTTCCTTTCATTCTGGTCCTGGTGATGAAGAATGTTCTTCAGGATGAGAAACCGGAGGGATAGTTTTCCACATTTCTTGCTGTAGCTTCACTCAAGCACATGAAACTCTGTCACAGACCAAGGAGGGTTTTACAGAGATACCTTGTAACACAGTAAAAGCTACTGCAATGCTTTGTCTGGATACCTGCCACAGGACTTCAGACATTGTATCTGAAAATCTGAAAGCCTCTGCAGACCAGAGGGAGGAGAGGTTGGAATGACTACACTGACATCGCTGGAGTCTCGACTGGGGTCTTTAACATTACATGAGCCTCCTCCACAGTGAGAAGCAACCTTCTCAGGTGCAAGTTTCAAAGGCAGTAGTTGGTATCAAAGCTTTTCACGTCATGTTAGTTTGGAAGGCAATACTGCTTTGTCACTATCTCTGGGAAAACTAAACGAATTTATTGTAATTGTTAATTCTGGACACTGGTGGATTTTGTCCAACGATTTAGAGAGAAAACATTTCACAAACTCCCACATTCTTTCTTTAAGAAGATTAATTTTTTTACGTGGATTGGAGTTAAGACAATGAATTATGTATGACTTGGTCATTCTAATTTTTACTCCATCTTTCAAGTTATCTGGAGTCATTTTAGCTTAAAACAAGGCTGCAGAATTTTCTGTCACTGTAAAGGCATTATTTCATAAGTTTCCACATGCTACAAGTGGAGAAACAGACAAATGATTCATAATATGCTAAGCATATTTCAGTTAAGGAAAGGGAGGCTGCTGCTTGTTGGTGATGATGAGGGACCTACTGCAACAGAGAGAAACACCTTTGCTCCATGGGATCTGACAGTGCTTTCAAAGGATGATTTTTGCAGGGATAATCTTGTGCCAATCCAAACAATACAATGTGAGCTGTCATTTTGTAGGATTTCTTTCTTTTACATAATAATACGTATTTAGAAACAGTAGTTTGAGTGAAAGTAGGAGAATATTGTTTGAATCTGTCTATGAAAATAAACCATGTAGATAAAAATACCTTGAGTATTGCTTATAACTACAGGTACTACCCCCCCATCCCGAAAAAAACCACTTTTAAATGTATTTGTTTTGAAGTAGATAGCATTAAAGAGAGTAAAAGACTTCTTTTAGCTCAGTCTCTACAATGAGTTGATACTCCAAAAATTGACTGAACAGATTACTCAGGGACATATAATACAATAGTCTAATGTGGAAAATATGTCTTAAAGAGAAACAGGAGCAACGTTATAAAATTATGTGTGAAGATGAAACTTCTAGAAGAAGCATCTTATGTTGAATTTCTATTCTTCTAATGGAGTCCTGGTGGATGGTAATAAACGCTGTCAAGATCTATCTGTGTAGCAAAATCACACAAAGTGAAGCTATTCAGAAATTTTTTGAAGGTGTTTTGTTTATTTATCAGAATATGCCAATTTTGTCATAAGCAAAATATTTCACGGAGGTGCATTGAACTGGATTAATCTTTCAATGCAATGTGGGCTTTGTTGGAAGCCCTCCTGGTGTCCCATCAGCAGGTGTGCCAGGCTGCTGCTCTGAACCAGGACTTGTCAAGTGCAAGGAGCTGGCCCAGGCTGCACAGGTTATCCTCATGAATGTATTGTAGTTGGAGAGATATTTGCTTGGGAAGATCTTTTCTTTCTTCGGGAAATGTGATTTTTGTTCTGGAAATGCAAAAATGTCACAGAAGTGAGGGGTTTTTTTAAATTTATCTCATTTTTTCTTTCTAAACAGTTCTAATACAGAGCTTCTTGGAGAAAACAGATTTGGGGATTAGTCTGACTTGTTAGTCCTGACCCAGTCTGTGGATGTAGATATTCTCACATTGGATTATTTTGCATTGCCTGTACTGTGGAGCAGTATTTGCCGTTGCTGGAAAACAAGCCCTTCCACAAACATTGTGAGGGGAAGAAGCAAAATTACGAGATTCAGATGAATTATTCCAAAGAACTTATGGAAATACTCATTACATTTGGCAATGAATCACATTGGTCAATGGTTGCATAACTTCAGAATTTATTTTCTAAAATCATCCATAACATTTAGTTTATTGGCAAGATTGTGTTGAACAGCAGTTCTAGGTTTTGAAGTTGTGTGTTTGACACTGGCAACGTGGCACCAACAGTGCATGTTTGCAACATAGTGTATTTATCCAGTCAAATGGTTCATCTGATTAGTTCTAATCAAGCCAGCAAGGGAGAATTAGTAAGATGTGGTTAAAAGGTTATAAAGTTTCATTTAGAATGAAAGGTAACCAGAAAATACATTAAAAGAAATACTGAGATTTAATTTGGCAAATAGCTTGCAGCAAACAATCGGTTATGGTTACATTTGCTTTTCTCTTTCTATAATAAAATCTCCTAAAACATCATTGTAGAATCCTTGCCTCTGTCAGCTTACTGATTAAGCTGTATTTTGTCAGATAAACCCTGTGTTGTTCCTGCTGTCTGCTTGGTGCCTGCCCACGGACACGCTGGGAGAGGCTTGGCTCTCACCCCCCCGCATCTGTCATCTCTTAGACACTGTGTGGTGACACTGTGTATCTGATGCCACCCCACGCCGGTCAGCTCACTCAAAGAATGACAGTTCGGCCCAAAAACTAGTCATTAGCCTGGCTTATCCATTTAGATGTTTTCCCATTTTCCCATGTTGGAGACAGCAAGAGGGAGGCAGCTCAATAGGGGCACCCATGTGGCACCTGCCAGTGCTGGTGGAGGAGTCCGTTGCCTGCCCAAACCCCATAGCACATCTCAGCCTCGGACGTGCTGTGAAATAGCAAAATTCAGTCTTACCTCCTCTTCCCTTTGAAACTCCTCTAACTGGAATGTTAGCAAAAATTAGAGAGAAATGAGGGATTCAGTCCAGAATTTTAAAATGCATGGTAACATTCAGAAACCACTCACTACCTTGCAGGAGTATATGAATAGATGTTTTTAGGAATGAGGCCATGTGAAACCTTCAGAAAGTTGCAGTGAACTTAGCTTTGCCACCAGAACCCTCAGAAATCCCTTGTCTCTGCATTTTTAGTTATGCCCCTTAGTTGTCTGGGTGCAAAGTGCGAGCTCTGAAATGGTGCCAACCCTGGGTGCTCCTGGGATGTGTCAACACAATGTGTCAGCGGTGCGTGCACAGCTGATGTGGCATCGCTCAGTCAGTGAAACTCTAAGTGGGGAAAACAGTCTCCAAACAGCCTGTGGCTTACAGTCATGAAGCAAGAAAACACGGTTGTGGTCCTACACTTCAAAGTTATCATCCAAACGTTTTCTAGAAGCATCCAGCTGAGGGCCGTACATGAGAGCAAAGGTTTTCAGGGAACAGCTGCGTCACTGGGGCTTTTCCTCTGGCAAAGGAGTTTGCTTGCCTTTTGGGTTGTTACCTTCTGTATCCAGGAATATTGCAGCTTTGTGAAAGTTGGAGGAGCTCCTCCTGCACTCCCCGCAGAATGACTTGCTTGCAAGCAACTGTGTTGCTGAATGCTTCAATCTCTGAAAACAGTAGGTTTTTTTAGTAAATATTTCTTAAATTACCTGGCAAAACACAAAGATGAATAAGATGTGAGTGAGGCATATATCCTTTACTCCTGCAGTGAAACCAGCTGGTTGTAGATTTAAGAAAATGAGGAGCTGTATTTTGCATCTCAGTCCTTGTTACTACTGCGTAAATGACTCCATCCAATTAAGCTGTAATGTGTTGACTTTATGTGATGGCAGATTGTGCTTATGCTCAAACAACCACTGTAGCTCACTAGAAAATAGGTGTGCTCAAAGCATGATAATGCTTTGTTCGAATAAACGGTGCAAGTAAAATTGCTTTCTCACTGTGCATATTAAGGGGAACATCCTAAAAGCCTCAGCTTGCCTGTGCTCATATTGCCATCAGTAGGAGCTTTGCCATTGACTTTAAAAGCAGCAGACAGAGGTCAACAATAAACAATTCTCAAAAGGAACACTGTATAACACCAAGGGGCAGTTTGAGTCAGGACAGTTTTACTACCAAGGCTGAGAAGAAGCTGACTCAGGTCCCTCCTCTGGGCGAGGCTTCCCTGCTGCAGCTTGCTCGGAGATTAAGTTCTCTGTCAAGTGGGCTTAAGGCTTTTTCCTCTCATTTGTTTGTCTCGGTTTAGATCATGCTCTGAATCGGTGTTTTTGTGTCTATGGGAGCTGCTTGATCTTTTTTTCCCAGGTGTGACAGAGCCTTGGTTGTAGCATACGCCACTCTTAAGCCCAACTAATCAAAGCATCCATCTTCAGAAATTTCTAGAGCTAAAGTTCTCCAGATATTAGCCTATGTCCCTATAGTTTTACACTAAAATTTGAGAAGTCATAAAAGTTATTCATAAATACATGCTTGGTTACTGTATGAGCATGCCACTTACTGAATTTGACAACATACACTGTACTTCATCAGATAATGAAGTTGCATTGGCAATTTATAAAGATGAGGGCTTGAAAGAAACCAATTTCTGCAGTTGTTTAAATACAAATTAATTTTGATATGCTAATTGACTTTACAAAGTAGCTCTTGGAGATAGCAAGTGCATACTCACTCATCCAAATCTCTGCAGCACTCAGTAGAATCAGATCAGAAACTTCTGTATATGTTAAGATTGTATCCTGCTACCTGAATGTCATTGAAAAGATTTCCAAAATTCATTGGATATTTACACGAAGTTGGAAGAAAATATCTTCAAAAGAACAGTTTCAAAGCCAGATTTTTCCCTTTCTCTTGCTAATCGATCCACAAGCTTGTTCTCATATCAGAACTAAAACCCCAGCAGAAGTTCAAAAGGAATAGTCATGGTGTGTAGAAGAAGGGTTCATCCCTGTGAGAGGTGGGGAGGCTTTGATTGGGGCTGTGGGAGCACTCCGCTGCAAAATATTACCTTTCCTCATTGTTTGTTTTAAACTTCTTCACAAAGCAGGCCGTCCCCCTGTCAGGGTGCAGGCATTTTACCTCTGTCAGCAAGTACTACAGCAGAATCTGAATATTAGACAAAACTGGGTGGTGTGAAGTCTTTCTGTTAAGCTGCAGGTCGTGAGCTTTGGTTGTCACGCTTGTCTGAGCATCACCTCCAGCGCTTGTAGCTCTCTGCTGTGGGAAAGCCTTGTCTCAGTGAATTATTTTTTTGGACTGTGTGGGCCATCAAAGGTTGTGGAAATATTCCAGCAGCTGACTGAGAGGCTGGTTTAGCCGAGAGCCTGAACCCCTGTTTGCTGTGGGGTGTGCCCCGTGTGAATTACCCAGGAACAGGAGGAGGGGGCTACAGGTGGCAGCAAGGCTGGTATTGTCACCCAGGACGATGCACAACCCATCTCTCTGCACCTCTGTGTGGCTGTTCTGCACAAATCCTTTTAGAAATCTAGGCCACTATCTTTTAAAGGAGTTGACAAAGACAAATGTTTAGCTTCCAGTTGATTTTTAGGCTTACTGCAGACTGATTTATGCATATTTTCTTATGTAGGGAAGCAAGCTTTTTAGAAACTGTCTTCTCAGCAGTGTAACGGGTATTCCCTAGGCTGGACAAATTTGGAAATCTAGTTTTCAATGTAAATTCATGACACGATTTTCAGTAAAGTTTTTGTTTTGTTTTGTTTTAATTCAAGTGTTGTGTTTGAAAAGGGTTTATAAGATACAAATTATCATACTCCAATTGAGAAACAAAGTCTGAAATTAATTTATTATATGTTCTGGTACTAGGTGGTTTAGTTAAGTAAACTTTCATTACCTGTTGTAATATTTGAATGGGAGTTGTAAGACATTACATATGCATGACTTTGTTTTAAATATATGACTAGCAACTTATTAATATTTCTGAGTTCAAATGTACTTAATCACTTGTGTTGCATTATGAATCAACCTGTTCTTCCCTGTAAGTTTCCGTGGCAGAGAAGGATGCTCAGGGACTACTAATGGTACTAAGGGATGCAAAAAATCAGAGCACAGAGCAGTTCTTCAAATTTTGCAAAGATTCAAATGAAATATTCCCCATTTCTTCCAGGTCATTAGTTTAAAAGGTCCTTAAGTTAGGATAACTGTGTTAGTCGAGAGAAAGCCGTATTAAACAATTTGAAAATTGAATTTTTTATCAGTTTTATGAAGATTGCTTCAAGGGTGTGGAATTTTTAATAACTTTCTTTTATGTTGAGCTGCCTGCTGCAGCCTTCTTGGGGAAATAGAAGGAGCTGAAGATGAAATGAATGCTAACGTGCCTGCTTCCTGGCTTCACCTTAGCAATTTTATAACTGGCAGGAAACACAAAATCCCTTTTCTGCTGTAAATCAGCATCTTTGAAAAAAGCCTTGGGACGGTACAATGGGTTACAGTTATTCTGTACTGTATGAATGGAAAACAGAGCACTAAGTTAATTGAAAGAGCAATCATGCTGTATTTCTGAAAAGTCAAGATAAAATCATTTTTCATAATGAAAGAGGAAATAAGGAACATTTCTGGCATCCGACACAGTCAAGCTTTTATCTAAGATTCTGCTGACATTAATCTTTGCTCACAGGCTACTAAGTTTGAAATGCCTGCCACAACTTACCCGCAGCCCTGCATTTCCCACAGAGGGAGGTTTCTGAGCTCAAAGGGGCTTTGCTGGGAAGGAGTGTGGGGGAGACAGCAAAGGAAAGAAGCAGTTTTACTCCTCAGCCTGGGCTGGTCCACGGGCAATTTCAGGAATGACTGGGGCCGCTCTGCAGCCAGCAGTGCTGGGCACACGGCAGTGTCTGTGCCCCAGAGGTGCCCTCAGCCAGCACAGAAACACATGGACCATGTGCTTGGAGGCTGATAAACACCTCTGAGAGAAGCATTTCACCCAGTATTGTTTGTTCTGTTACGTAAAAATTTTGTTTCCTGCTTCTTCCAAAACACATTGTTTAGGTTTCAGTTACTGCGAGTTTTCTATTTGAGTCTTCCACCCACTTTTCCTCCTTGGGCATGTTGGTTTCCTTCATGTGACCTTGGTTTATGCAAAGTCTCAGAAACCAGTGCCTCAGGGAGCTGCTGTTCCCCTCTGTGCTGGGTTCACAGAGTTACTCTGAGAACTGGAACTACAGAATTTGCAGGAGTAATATAGCACAATATTTAATAATTTATTTAATCAGCAGTTTGACTGCTGGCACATTTTGAAGTATTCCTGCTTTAAAACCACCATATTAAGGGCTCTGAATAACAAAGTGGGGCAGGATTCACATGCTGAATGTTTTTTTGGACTCAGAACAAAGCAAGCTCTCTTCCTTTCATGGTGGGCTCTCGCTAATTCTTCACTCTTGACGCAGCATCAGGTTCACTCTGAGAATGCTAAATACAGCTCAGACAAATGCTGTTTCTCGACTCTGACAGCTTTCTATAGGAAGCCTTTCTGTGTTAGATACAGACTTATGATCCCTGACATATCTGAGTAGTATTCAGAATTTTCAGAGTCTGTCTAATTAATTAAATGTGGTGGTATGAATGTTGAGGGAGAACCTAGGCAGAAATAAAACTAACTGTGCCTTTTTTTTTTAAAAAAAAAAAAGACAATATAAGAGTAACCAAAGAATTGAAAATATTTGTTTAGTATCTAGAACTGTTCAAATTTTCAAGGCCGTGTGATTTGAAAATTTTAACCACTGTGTAATTAGGCAGAACTGCAAATCTAAGTCCTCTGCCTGGCTTTGAGAACACTAGCCCTTTGGTTGTCACACAGGTGCAGCTCACAGAAGAAAAGTGATTAATAATGTTGAGTTTTTTTCTCTTTCTGTGATAGGTCGTTTTGCTACTGACACCTGGTAAATATCTCATATTAAGTTTCTCAATGAATATATAGTTTTAGAGAAATACTCATATATTTATGGGAGATCTGCTCTCACTGCCAGGCAAGGATGCACTCAGACTCACTCCTGTATGTGCAGAACAGGTGTCTTCACTCTGTGGCACGGTAGTTTTCCATCAGTGTGGGGACTTTTGCCTTCCAGCTGCACCTGCTGCCATTGTGTTTTCCTCCCTTAAGTCTAGTAGGGAAGCATCAAGAACTAATTCATGTTAACATCTGAGGAAAGCCAGAATGAAGCCCTTCATGTCACATTTAGCTTAAATTTTAAAGGTTGTCTGTACTGGAATATCTGTAACAGATTGAACAACCATCCAACAAATTCCAAACATCACTTTTAAAATGATTGCTAAAGTAATGTTAGCGTTTCCTGGTGGCTTCTGGATGAGTTTTCATTTGAGCTCATAAAAAATACTGCTTCCTTGGGACTGCCACCTGTGGATTTAACTTTTGATTTCAAAGACTTTCCTACTTAACCCTGAGGAATTTTTCTTTTCTTCCCAAACAGGAATTGCAAGAGCAGAAGCACTAGGTGTTCTCTTCAGAGAAAACAGATCGAAGCAAACAAATAAAACACAAAACCTGCGCTTCTTTAAAAGGGGTTCTCTGTAATGACCTTACAGGTGAGTGTACATGACATATTTTTAGATCTAAAATACAGGTATTTATATACTTGCATGCCATTGTAGGTGTGCAACACAAAATTGGTGTTTTGGAAATACAAATCTTTAGAAGTATAGTTACAGAAAAATAGTCTTGATGCACGGCTATTCTGTTTCTGACAAGGGAACCTCTCTGAGGTGCCGGAATAGCCCACAGGTTTGTACTGGCTCCTTTTAACACTATATATAACACATATGCATACGTAGGCATGTGCAGTGTGTGCTCACTCCTGCAGGTCAATAGATGACAGTTCTTTCTTGGGATGGATTTTCCACATCTGCCTCTGGAGTGCAGTTTCTCAAGGTCAGAATTTGCTTGGAGAGGTACAGTAAGTAACACTGGTGACTGAAGATGAAAAACCATTTCATAGTTTCAGAATTTTCTCAGAGTTTGTACCCTACTTATTAGCGTGATCTTTAGGGATCTGTGACAGAAATCTCTGACGTCTGTTTATTTCACAATCCACAATGCTTATTAAATGCTCTTATCTATAAGATTCAGGCTGAAGAAAATACCCCAGTACAGAAATCTGATAAATACTGCTGATCCATGAAGTTCACAATGCCAAAGGGCAGCATTTGATTGCAGGTTTCTCCTTTTTGTTGGTTATTGACTGACTTGAGTAAATACTCTACATGTGTCGTTTGCAGCTCAATGGTAGATTAATGTACAGAGCAATGAAAATTTACCAGGGAAAGAGAATTTGATCACTCATCCCAGAGGAGAGATCCCACTGCTAGAGCTAAATGCAGCCTGAATCACCATGGGTTTAGATTTGAAAACCATTACTCCTTTCTAGGAATCTCATTTAGTTTTACCCCCTTTCCATGCCAATTTAACCAACTTTCTACTCTAAGGCTAGGAAGCAGAAAAAGAGAAGGTAGAAGTCAGTTGTCTAGTTACTAGTTACTAGCAGAAAAAAAGAAAAGATAGAAGTAGTGAAGTTCTTGTGAGAAACTCAATCTTGGAAGGTTTTCCCTTATTGTATAGGTCTCAAAGGATTTGAACAACAGGAGGAACATAGTTCTTAGTGAATCAAGACTTGAAACATTAATGTCTCTTTCATACTGTTGAGTGAGGAATCCAAATGACACTTGAGTGTTTATTGCTCAATGCACATGCTTAGGCTCCTATTCCTGAAGAAAAAAGGTGGAAAATTTTGGATTAACTGAATAAAGATACAATGTTAAAAAATCATTGGAAGCTGCTACACAATGTTTCTATCCTCTCCTTGGGGGAGGTCCTGCTACTTCTCTAGTTTAAAAAGCGTCGAAGACACGGATTTATAGTTCCTGCCTATCCCAAACTAGCTTACATTTTTAAGCCATTTGACATAAAATCAAAGATTTTTGAGACTATTGAAAATATCTTTGTTGCATACTTTGTAATTTAGACTTTGATACCTTTTGGTAAGGCTGCTGGATTTTTCTCTTTCTTCTTGGACTTCGCAGTCATGTAAACAGAAAGCACTGAGAATGTGAAATAGCCTGGAAATGTTTTCTCTTCCATCAAGAAACACCACATGTCCTTTCAAAGCTTAATTGAGCAGCACAAAGCTAATTAGCTGTCCGAAGACATGCCATTTAATTCACAATCCAGCATTAATTTGTTCTACAGACTGAGCTTATCTCATATATAAATGCCTTTGCCCTGTGGCTTTCCAAACAACTGCAATATACAAAAAAGACTGATAACTCTGTCATTTAAATGTTGCTTGCTTCCTTCACTTGCGCATAAAATACTGAACTGCATGTGAATTGTAACTGGGAAGTTTTCACAGTCACAACGAAGGAATACTTTGTATTTTTATTCCCTTCTAGCTGGGAATAATGTTATCTCTCCAGGATGCAAAAGCAATCATTTGAGGTTTGCACTAGAGTATCATTTACAACCTGTTAACCTAATGTGTAATTTTGATGGTGTATTGAATAAATAGTTTCAAAGCTTTTTGTGGGTAGTAAATAATTGCCTTATCACTTTCTCTTTATTGTAAAAGTACTAAGTATATTTGTTAAGCTATTACAGCACAGAAGAATTGCTGCAGTTAATATGAAAGAAGTTTTATGTTGTTAATCTTTGAAGCCTATAGCATCATTTTCAGAAACTATTTAACAAATTCTCTTCCTTCTCCATCTTCAGTAAGAAAGTAATGATTTTCTTAGGATATGGAACGAGTGAGTTCATGAAGTATGACTGCTCAAGCCCAAATGCTAAAGCCTGTAATGTTACACTGAGTGTCTTGCTGAATTCATTGTTCTAGCAAGCATTTGCAACTAACTTCCTCACCTCTTAATACCAGTTGATGACTTTGTACATTATATTATTTGTGTAAAGTCCCCTTAGGAAAGAAATTGGACCCTTTGTGCAGAGGCCAAATGACACACTTAAAACATGTTTGCAGTAAGGTTATTTTTCCTTAAAATTTTTCTTTGACCATCCATGCCAAAGAATGTGGAGGTGCTCATATGGGATCCTGGGCTTTCCCCAGGCTCTGATGCGTTCTCAGGAATGAGCCTGCAGCAGAACTTCCTTTTTAAGACGAGCCCTAAATGTCCAAGGGACAGTGCTGCTGCTTACCTGGGCTGCCAGAGAACAGGATTAGGGAAGAAAAATGTAAGAAAGAAGAGGAATGAGAGAAAAAAATTATTACAGAATGGGCCAGAAGAGACAACTGTGTCAGTAAGAATACTTTCACCAGTGTAAGAGAACTTTTGCCAATGAAGTGAGATGTAACTTCCCCAAATTTAGCACTAATCCATATCAAGTGACTAGAGATAGGGAAAAGAGGTTTCTCTCTTCTATTAACATTTTTTCATGCAACCCTTTCTCACAGATACCTTATTCTAGTGCTCCATTCTGGCTGGTGACTGAAAGGAGTGGATATTAATCAACTGCCTGTGAGCATGTTATTCTGTATGTCCTCACTGGTATCTTCTCTGGTCCATAAGTCTTTATCCTCTACTCTGTGGAGTCCCTCATCTGCATTTTCCTTAGCCTAGAGTTGGTCAGATCTGTGAGGAAATAAAAAGTGAGAAAATAAAAAGTAAGGAAATCAATCTATTATTTGCTCATATAAATTGGTTTTCCAGTGTAGACTAATGAAATACCAGTGATTTATAAAGCTCATATGTAAAGAAAAGAGATAGTGGAAAGATATTTTCCATTTTTAAACCTTAAGTAAAAAAAAACAGACAACCTTATGAATTTTATTTCTGGGTCATAACATAACTTTCTTGTAGTTAACATAGCTATATTTAGAGAAGCTGGTATTGAACTTCAGGATTTCTTGGAAGCAACAGGTACTGTCCTCCCAACCTCAGCTTGCAGCTGCACACCTGGATGAGGTTTCTGGGTCAAGCAGCATTCAGCTGGTGACTGCTCCTCAGCATTGTCCTGCACTCTGCTCCCTCCACTCCCTTACCAGCCGCAGGTGAGGGAGCTTCCCATGGGGTTGTGCTTCCCTCTCTGCCCTTCTTCAAGTGGAGAAGTGTCTCCCCCTCTCCTGAAGGACAGAAGTGATGATGCAATTACCAGCTGGCCATTGTGCAAATAAAAGAGGGTATTTTTACCCAGCTGAAAGACAGAGGATGAATGATCACAAAAATCACAGAATCACGGAATGTGCTGAGTTGGAAGGGACCCACAAAGATCATCGACTCCAACTCTTAGCCCTGCACAGGACCATCCCCAAGAGTCACACTGTGAGCCTGAGACTATTGTTCGAACACTTCTTGAGCTCTGTCAGCCTTGGTGCTGTGACCACTTCCCGGGGGAGCCTGTTCAGTGCCCAACCACCCTCTGGGGGAAGAACTTTTTTCTAATATCCAACCTAAACCCACCTGACACAACTTCAGGCCATTGTCTTGGGTTCTGTCACTGGTCACCCCAGAGAAGAGATCAGTGCCTGCCCCTTCTCTTCCCCTCACGAGGAAGTTGTAAACTGCAATGAGGTCTCCTCTCACATTCCCAGGATAACAGGTGGGAAAATAACAGGTCAATCAATAGATCAGTTTTCCTGGGAACATGATCTTCTGCTGATACATGTTGATACTGTTGATTTATTTATCTGCAGGGACAGGGTCAGCTCTGAGGGCAATGCACAGGGTGAGTAACTGGAAAAGGGCTTTGCAGCTGGCAGTGTAAGTGTTCTGTGGAATTGTACACACTGTGTACTTTGTCTTGTGAACAAAGAAATGTGGTGACAGAATGTGAAATATTTATAGACTCCTGATAGATACATTGCAAACAAATATGGCACTTGTCACTTTGAAGATGTTAAAATTTGAAAGTGATTAAATAATGCACAAAAGTCTTCTAGCTGAGAGAAACTGAGGGATGGTCTATGCCAGGGCAGAGCATTCATACCATCAAAGAATTATAGAATCATAGAATATACTGAGCTGGACAGGATCCACCAGGATCATTGAGTCCAACTCCTGTCCCTGAACAGGACACACCAAGAATCCCACCATGTGCCTGAGAGTGTTGTCCAAATGCTTCTTGAACTCAGACAGGCTTGGGTATACAAAGTTACCCCTTGGAAGGGGCAATCCGAATGGAATGAGAGGCAAAACAGTGATTTGGATTAAGGAATTTCATTTTGGCTGTCCTGGCTATTCCTGAGTTTTTCTGAGTAAGCATGTGGTCACTCCATCTAAATACACACTGTGCCTTGCAGAGAGGTTCATAGCCAATAATTCTTTCTCACTGTGTTTGAAAACTTGGCTTTTCAGACTTCTTGAATTTTTTCAGTTACTCAAGACAGTAAGTTTTTACCTGGAACATGCTTTTAAAAATAGTGTGATATCTGACTGCAGCTGGAAGATCTGCAAACTTACCGAAATAGCAATCTCCATGTTTGTTGCTGAAAGCTGACATGTAACTCTAGAAAATCAAGAAAAAAAGAACTCTAGCCTGATGGTCTGAGCCTAATGATCTGAGCTAAGGGGGACAGGAGTGAAAGAGGAACTTTTCTTCGGAGATCCTCAGGATTTCCTGGGTGAACAGCTTATAGTTACTTTGTGGGTGAAGTATTTAGACCATTCTGCTTTGAATTTTGTTGTTGTTGCTTTTAATGTGGTTTGTGTTTCTGACCAATTTTTTTGTCTTTTAAATACTTCGAGGACAAGTTAGAATTATTATTATTTATGACTATTTATATTTTAGAAAGGTTTAGATTATTTATTTTATTACTACTGAATTAGTTCCTTTTTGTTGCCAAACTGTGTTATCTACATAAGTAACTTCAGTGCACATCCTCACTTGCAGCAATCCTTCATTTTGGCACCAACTTTAATATCATTGTTTATTCTTATCTATTATGTTCCATGAGAGATTAAGGAAAGGTTTATTTTTTTATTAAATGGCAACAGTTATTGCTGATGGATGATAATTTATAACTCTGCTACCAGTAAAAAAGAAATAAGCCTTTTGTTTTTATTATGCTCTTGGTATAAAAGACATGGCTGACTGCTGGTATAAAAGAAATAAAACAACTCATACATCCAGGAAAGCTTATTGCATTATGTGGCAATACACCTGCCTAACTGATGAATAGGACTCAGTCTTGCAGTTAATAAAAAACTGGAGTTATTTCAGGCTGAAATATTGTAGAATAAAATAACGCAAATATCGTTCATGACAATTTCACCATCATAAAGGAATTGGAGGTCTTAGCTGTGAATTGAAGAAAATCAGTGTTCTGCTTTAAGGCCAGGCTTCTGGCTTTTCAGATTCATCTTTTGTATTGTTTTCTAAATGTCAAAATGGCCACTTTACCTTTAAAATATGTTCAATTTGAAGCTGAAAATTACTCTGTACTAATGTAAGTATTGCAAATATATAAAACCCTGTGAATGTTCATTTGGCTTTTCCTTAAAATAATATAAAAAATAAAATTGTCTGGATAACAGACTCCAGTCGTCCTAACGATAGCTAATTAACAATTAGAAAATTTTTGCTCAGAGTATTTTACAGTGCACCAGCAGCCAACCATCTCGTTAAAATAAATATCTCTGCAGAAGCAAATTGAACCATTTCCCTTCCAGGCTTCTCCTTTTGTCCACCAGCAGCAGCACTGTGAAACAGGCTACACAAATCCCACAGATGAGAAAAAAGGACAGGGGAGCAGAATGAAGAGAGTTCATAAAGGAGGCAACAACCCAAACCAACCAGCTCCCCCTTCACCAACCTCCAAACCCCCTTCTCTCTAAGGCAGAAATACTCCAACTCCTTGTGATGCCTGTTGCCTTCACTGACCTTTTGGAAAGACATTTTCACCTTGGCCAGGAGCTGAGTTTCTCAGCTGATCACAGCTCCAGGACAAGCTTTGCAAGTCCTCCTTTTCTTCCTCCTTATGACTTCTTTGCCTTGCTCTTCTGTCCTGAAGATAGGACAGGGCTCGTGAGACGTGTTTGAAGTGACCCGAGTGTCTCATTTAAATTTTGAGGGAAGACCAGGCATGTGGCAGTGCTTGTCATAATATTAATAAGGAACACAAAGACATTTGTTACGGTAGTCTAAATGTATTTCATAAATAACAATTTTCCACTCATGGTTTCCATGATTGTTTGATTGAAATTCAATGAAGAAGTTGACATTACAAATTTTAAGTAGGAGAAATTTATGTCCTTGTGTCTCTAGGGCAAGATTTCTTGGGTGATCTTTGCAAGGAGGGTTGGACTTGGCAGCTTAGAAGTTCAATGAAAGTGTCTCTTGCATTTTTACCTCAGTTACACACACCTTCAAAATAAATTCTAAGTACTCTTTTGGGCTTTCCCTGCAAATTATTCTTGTGACCTTCTGCATAGAGAGAGCCCTAAAAGTACAAATTAACTGTTCCTTCTTTACCTCCACCTTGTTTCATTAGATTTTGTGCTAACTTTTCATGGTTGCCATTGGACAGTACATTCTGATTCCTGTCCCCTTTGAGTTGGTGAAAACACCTCTACTTTGTAAATAGCTGCTTTTCACAGTTTAATGTACTTCAGGTCTTTAAGGTCAGAACAAGTCTACTCAGTGAAAGAACTGCTAGGTGACTTCTGAACCTTTTAAAAACAAACTAAAGAAATTATTGGGAAGTAGCTGTCAGATTCAAAGGTATTTGGCTCCACATAGTATTTTGCAGCCTTCCTAAATGCTAAAACAAATTGCTGGTTATCAGAAAAAACAAACTAGGTCTCAAGTCCCATTTTCTTTACATCATTCTGAAATGTTAACACATAAATAATTGTGGAAAGCGACCAGATGGACTATTCAACGAAACAGAAGAAGAATTATCCTCCTGAGAGGCTAGGAGCATAAAAATTACAAATCTTTTAATAATTTATTTCCAAGAGCTGGTCCCGTTACTCTATCTGACAAATTCTGGCTTCTCTTTCAGTCTCCATTAATAAAGAAAACATCCAAGAATGTTTACAGGGTGTTCTTGGCATATTTAGCGAGCATGGTGCCCTCACAAATCAAACATCTGAATCACATGGAATGGGACTGCAGTGGATTCACCACGGCTGGCTGCCAGACTCCCACCCAGATGCTCTCTCCCTTCCCCTCCTCAGCTGGTTGGGGGAGAAAATAGGATGAAAACACTCAAGGGCTGAAAATAAAAATGGGGGGGATCACTCAGCAATTACTGACATGGGCAAAGACTCCACTTGTGGAAAATGAATTTAATCTGGAGCTGGGATGCAGTTCCTCTCAAGAGCACCTGCTCCAGCATGGACTCTCCACAGCCACAGTTGCTTTAGGGAATATTTTCCTGCTCTGGCCTCGGGTCTTCCATGGGTTGAAGTGTAGATATCTGCTCCAGTGTAGTCCTCTCCACAGGCTGCAGGGAAATGCCAGCTCCAGAGCCTGGAGCTCCTCCTCCCTTCTCCTTCTTCTCTGACCATGGTGTTCAAAGCATTGACCTTGGTTCTTCTCACTCCTCACTACTGCGCAAGAATGTCCAGCACAGGGAGCCCCTCTGTGAGAAGAGGTTGCCAACAGCCACAAGACAGCCACAAATACAACCCTGTACATGCAAAGCAGTTCTCTGCTCACAGGAATTTGCTGTAAGAAGGATACTATAGTGCTTCAGGTCTGGTAGGGATCTGTAGAGAGCCGTCATGGGTCAGTCTGGCAGAACTTCAGAACTGGAAGTGTTCGCAACTGAAACCCAAGGAAATTTTCATGCTTTAGATATGAAAACGTGTTAATTGAAGGTAGCACTGACTCTCTTCTACTTTGTAGAAAACTGCCATTTGAAAAAGTTGTTAGTTTACGTCCCTGTCTTCTGAATAGCATCTAAATTGTCCTTGTGCTGAACTCCCATCACCATCAATGAGGCACATCAAAGGTGAGCACAAAGAGAAGCTAAGCTTGTTTTATATTTTCATGCTATAAGGTTCAGGCACAACGTTGTGTATCATTTCAACATGCAGTTCCTCTCAATTTACATTAAATAGGATTCACTGGAGAGTATCTTGTCTCTTGTCATTCTTATAATGGACACTGAGTTTTCCAAAAGAAGTCTGACCTACTTCTCCTGGCACTTCTGATGGTATTCCTAAGACAGTTAAAAGAGTATAAATGAATATATCCCCTCTGATCATAAAAATCAAAGCAAGCGTCACACATCAACAGCCCCAAAGTTTCAATAATCTAACAAGAGTGTGCATGAGCCAGCTTTTTCGTGTTCAAAGTCTTGACCCAAGCCATAAGGTCTTGAATAAGGTCCTATGTTCTTTGTGAAGAGCTGACATTTAGATTTTACAGGATAGGATACCGGGAATTAGAAAAGTCCAGCTTTTCCTGTTCAATACCACAACGAGCATCAACAAAATACTTGTCAAACCTTTAGCTGCTTTTGTGTAAAGCCTTCTCTTGTTTTCTTTTAGCTCATTATATTACTGAATGGTGACATATTTATTCTTGAAAGACTGTGATGAAATTTCCTCCACAGAGAAAGATTTTTAGCATATTGATATGGTTCCAAAAAAAAATATCATCTGCTAAGGCTCAGGTTATCGAACAGAATAGACGGGAACACACTTTCTCATAACACCTTCCTACTGAAAAGACCAAAGAAGATGAGTTTTTTTAACCACTAAACTCTTGAGAAGTTTCCTCTTCCCTTGCTTGGGAACTGCAATTTTCTTTGATTAGAATGAGATTTTCGGAAAGATACCTTTTTTGTACAATGATTAAAATGTAATAACCTCATGACATTTCTTAAAATAATAGCAGCAGCTTTAATACCCACCAGTTTGACCTTTCCTTGCAGTTTTACAGAATATATAAAAGAAAATGCTAGAAATGATTGCATGTGTAAAACACCACTTAGATAAGAACACGTACAAGTTTTAGAATTGGCAGCATATTGAAATTTTTTGAATTGCAATCAAGTTATTTCATAAACTTGGGAAGAATCCTAAATGTCAACCTGTACTTAAGAGCAATCCTACAGTAATAAATCATTCACATGAACATAATATATCTCAGGAAATACCAGTATTTTTTTAGGCTAAGGAAGCAGCTAACTTATAGAGTTTTAGAACCAAGACTGGGAGAAAAAGGAAATATTTTTATAAATGAGGAAACACATAGCACCTTTACAGTGTGTTATCAGTGAGTACTCCCCAAACAATTTAGTATTTTTGCTGTTTTCTCATTTTGGAAGGCAGTCCCTAGCACTGTAAAGTGCTACAGCTTTCTTCAGATATGATACCATTTGGTCCTAGTGCTTAGTCATGAGGTCTTTTTATATAGGCCTATATATATGAGTGAATGTTTTGAGAGTCAGAAATTCAAGTAATTAAATCAGAAATCAGTTTCAACTGCTTAATTGGCTGAATGTTCTCTACCAAGTACAGAAAATGCCATGCGGCAGCTCCTTTGAGATCTATTTCTTTACACAATTCTTCTGTGGAGTTTCATTTACCCATTCTTGTGGTCTTGTATCTGCAACGAGCTCTTTCTGAACTGCTAACGTACTATATGCATCTCCAGATAAAATTATGCAAATGGTTACAGATTTCTTTTTCTTATGACTTGTTATTTTTCTTCACATAAAGTTTCAGATTTCATTAAAATTTTTCAGCTGCTAAATGAGAAAAATCCTTCCAAGGAATTTGTAATGTGTTTTACCTGCATGATGAGTTAAGATTTACTAGACCTTTGGACTTTGCTAGTTTTGTTTTGCTCACTAAGACTTCACTGTGAGCCAAAATACTGCTTGCAAAAGAGCTGCATTTTTCTTTAGTTTGGTGCATTTCTGTGATGGCGTAGTTCATTAATGTACTTCTCTGCACAGGGGCACTCCCAGTAGAGCCCCAAGGGGTTTAAATGTTTGTTTAAACAAAATGAGGAGTAGATTTGTATTATATATGTATTAACACCTGCTCATATTTAGGACTTCCTGAACTAGAATAAGCTTTACCCAGAGGGACTAAACCCACCAGCTCTGAAGGGGTTACGTTGTGTTGTGGAGGTTCTTGCAAGGCAGTAACGCGCATCTCAACTGTTTGCCTCACATTCATTCTGAAAGGCAAAAAATTCCTTGAGCTAGAACTGTGTTTGGTTTAGCCATTTTTGACTGATTAGTTGGATTCTTCCTGCCTTTCACACAATAGTGCTGTTATTAGGTTCTCAATCTTTGTACATTTACAAAACGAGTTAGAAATTAAGATTGTGCAAAGGGTGTTCTTTTAAGGTTTTTAAAGTGTGTGTGGCCTGGAAATCAGATTTTGTTAACTTTCCATGGGATCTTAGTAACGGGATCCGTGGGATCCATGGGATCTATGTAATCACTGTTAGCCCATTGCAACCATAAGGTAAAACACATCAATGTAAAATCACGCACGCAGACAACCAATCTGTGAAGGGCAGAACTCAGATAGCAACTTGCACAGTGAGACCAAAGACAGCGTTAGAACTGAGACAGCAGTATAACCATGGCACCCCAGGCAGGGGTCAGAAACCCATCCCGGATTTAGTGCAGGTTTTCCCAGTTGGCTCCTGTGCTTTGGCAGGAGTATCAGTATCATACCTTGCACAGTTATGTAGCACTGAGATGCCTATCTGAATTACAATCATATCTTTGACTGAAGTGAGGACAAGTTCTGAGCACTGAAGTCACTTTTGAAAATGAGATTTAGCTGAGTCTGAAAATTAGATTTCCCTAGTCTATTGACAGACTTCTAAAGGACCAGCCAAGTGGGACGGAAAACAGGTTTATAAATGAAATATGTTATTTACTGGCAGAACATTAGGGATGCCTCTGTTGAAGTGTTTTGAATAAGTTTTCCACTGAAATTATTAGTGATCTGAATTCAGAATAAAGTAATGGCTTCATTAGTTGCTATGATACAAAATAAAGTAAAAATTCTCACACTGTTATAACTGCTGGTGTTGCAAAATAAAACGCTTTGCATCTTATAGATACTCCATGTTTAACCCATATTTGCAAAACTCCCCAGAATATACAAACAACTACTCTGTTCTTCCATATCAGGTGCTTGAAAATCTTATTACAGCCTGTTTCTGGGGCTTAGCAGCTTTTCTATAGTACAGTGACTGCTGTTTGATATGTGAATAAAGCAGGCAAGACACACCACAGAATATAAAAGGATCAAAAAGGGAATGCTTCTCATTACCCCTGGTTTGTGCTCTCAAAGATGTAACACCTGACGAGCACTGGAAACATATGCAAAATTTTGTACATCAATATGTTTCTGTGACTTTCACCAGAGAAGTGTTTACACTAAACCAATTCTTTTGTACAAACCTATATATCCATGAAAGTGTTTGTATTTAAACCAGAAGTAAGAAATTGTCACACGGTTGGAGAAAGGTTTGGTGTCTTAAAAAATGATACATCTGCATGAGGAAAATTAACTTCTTATTTTCATGGCAAAGCATTCAGGGCCTCATTGGAGATCAGAAGCCCCATTTTGCTAAGCTGTTTAAAAGCAAAACTGTAGACACTTCCTTCTCCTACCTGTGTGTATTTCCCTCTAAAAGATGTTTCCTACCTCAGACAGAATTTTTAGACAAGATGCAAGAGCGATTGGGTGAAATTCTGCTTTGGATGTTGGACCTTGAACCAGGTGAAGATGACCTAAGGGAAGAAAACAATAAAAATATTTATCAGTAGAGAAATCTTAGAAAAATACTGTGTTCCTCCTTTAGAGGAAAAATATTATTTACTGCATTTATATTATAACCTGTCATTGCTATCTTCCCTGTTGAATTTGTCTAAGATTGAGATATCCTTACATAAAAAAAAATGGCAACATAAAACCCATATTAGTCTGTGGAAGCCCTCAGTGAAATTTCCTGTATTTTAACTGTGTTTAGGAAACCAAAGCTGAAGGGGCGGGGGTTCAGAGAAATGCATAGGGAAAAAACCCCACATATTTTTAGGACTATATTACGCTACGAATTATTCCTTCCACTTAATTTCAGAGTGCTAACCTTTGTTGGACTGTTTCTAAGAAGGCTGTAAACAAGTGTTTAGCTAACCTGAAAGGCAGAGGGGAAGGTAAAGTCTATTTAACACAGAGTGGTCAGACTTTGACCTCTTGCCCTATGTAAGGGCACAGCCTCACTACTGATGGATGAAGTGAGTGATACTGTGACACCAGGTACTGTAACCTGGATCGACATATTAAATCCAAACAACAAAGTCAACCTGTACTGGAAAGGAAGGAAATCTATTAGTGCAGACAGGACTTGAGAAACATCATATCCAAGGTGAGTTTCTCGTGAACATTTGAAATCCTGGAAGACATGGAGGGTGGTGAGAAAAGAAAGGATCACCCTGCATTATAGTTTCGAAACCCAACCTTACCCGTTAGAAAATGTAATAGCAGAGAGCGACAGTGTCACATGAAAATTTTCCCTGCTTCTCTCCCTACCCTGTATTTTTAGACTCTGAAACTATCAGAAAAGTGGTCAAAGTGTCATCAGTCTCCAGATGAATGAATATTTTCCCAGTTTGTTCACCTACAGGTTGTGATGTGTGCTGAAGGTGGGAGGCTTTCAAACAGTTGTATGGACCCACGTGCTGTGCCTGGGTGCTCACTACTGATGCCAGGTTACTTATGCCACTTTGCTGGGTTATGTTTGTCTCTCTATTTAACTGTTCACTTGAAAAAATACTGATCAGGAGCATATAGGTGCTTAGATGGATCACTCTGCTCTGAAACGGGTGGACTTGTCAGCTTGGATGTCCCACAACACTTCACTGAAGGTGAAGATTTCTAGTCTGTTGGTCAGTAAGTGACTTAGTCTTCATTTTCCCAGGATTTTTTGCTGTCAGGGAGTAATTTCTGAAAACTGGTGGCATCTGGTATCAGAGAGTGACTCATGTCTCCCTTTCCAGACTGGCTCACATAGTATTTGGAGTAGGTTGACTTGTGCTGTGTAAGATGGGCTTTCTGGAAAATCTGTGGCTGGCAGAAGCAAATTGTCCTGTTCTCTAGTGGGTCCTTCCAAAGGGTCTGGGAATGGAAAACAGTGGAAGAGTGGTACAAATCATCTGTATAGAAGGAGGGAAAATGTCTGCTTAATTGTGTGGGTGCAGATGATGATCTGCACAATATTTCACTGAGATGTCTCTTTGTATCTTGAAACGTGGATTCATCCTTCTCTTATGAATTCTCTCAGAAATTACTCTTCAAAAAAGTGTCAAGGCATGTAATAGATTTGTGTGGCTCTGACAAATTACAGGAAGGAACAAAAACATTTCTTTCTCCTTACTAAAAAATAGGGCAATTTGAGACACTTTTCAACATGAGCAGTTCTAATTTAATGGCATCTCAGTAGTCAGATCTTCTCAGTGAATCCAATGACAAAACACAGAACCATTTGCAGCGGCCTTTGTGTCATTAAAAGAAATTGAACATATTCAGTCTTCCTGATGAATGCTCCTAAAATAATTTTCACTGTTCCTAGGACTGCAACAATTTTCAAAGCAGTTGCCTGGGATTTAACTTCAGAGAACACTGAAATTCTTCACTGTCACTCCAATGTGCCCAAAGATTTTAGGAGTTTCCAGTTCTTTACAAATCTGTACTTGCTGAGGGAGGTCCATAGAAGTGAAAATATTATGGTCTGCGTGCAAAGAGATGATCACACACTTTGGATGGTACCATCCAGTAGAAAATTACCCTGAACTCCATGAACCAATATCTCAGAGGATATCAAGAGAGCAGCCTATGTGGCTGCTGGACTGGAGAAATCATACCGAGTTTGGTGGCTGCTCTTTGCAGTGGTGTCAGGACGGTGTCCAGGACTGCTCCAGATTTCTGAGGACCCATGGCCTGGAGGTACCTCTGGTGGTGAGAGATGCCATGGCTGTTGTAGCTGCTTCTGGGGCCATCTTGCTTATGCACCTGAGGAGATGGGATTTTGTAGGTGGTGTTGGCAGTGCTGTTTTAACCCACTGCAAGCTGATAATAGACTTTCTAAAATTGACTTTCCCCTCCTTGCCACACTGTTGACCACAGCTCCTGCAAATGGAAGGAATTGTTATCCAGCCATTGGCCATGATTCTGTTCGTATACTGCAGCAAATATTAAGTGAAGAAACTCACTTCATCTGATGAACCCCTCCGGTGCAGACATGTGTGCATGAAACCTTCCTCTGCCCCAAGGTCTGACTAAGCAGAAACTGTGATCTGACTCCTGTGAGTCCACTTGCTATTCTTCTGAGGAGAAGAAAGTGTGTGGCAAAGCTTTTTGGTTCTTTTGGAGGAAATAATCCATTTTAGTTAATTTCAAAATGAACACACTTGCTGAAAAAGGAGTTGCTTGTTTCAGAAGAGCGGCTTATGGGAGGCTTAAATTATGCTAGTTTTGAGAATATGCACATTCACAGGCTAAGATTCTTCTTGCCAACTAAAGGTGTCATCTTAGAAATACCTCCTTCCTACCTGTCAAAGGGAAGAATTGCTCACACATGACGAAAATTTCCCTCTTAGCCCCCATCAAAAGGATTGTACATATCAGTTAAAAAGTGGCCCTTATTGGTCCAGTTTTAAGAATGTTTTATGAAGGCTGCAACAATAACATCTTAAACTTAAACAAAGAAATATCAGATGGTAGCCTCCAGTCCTTTATTCTTGAGAAAAATGAAATAGCTTTGATATTGTTTTCTGGTTTGGGAAAGGTGAAAATAGAGGTTCAGTGCTCTCTCTGTATCTTTGTGAGCCTAAGCATGTCAATGTCAAAGGATTCTGAAGATTTTTTTTTCCGTCTTTATTTTCAGTATATTTTTTGAAAAAAAACAAAGCTAAAAGATCACTGAGGCAAGCTTTGACACATGTATATTCTTACCAAAACTTCTGTTTTGAATACTGATTTGTTTGTACAGGTTCAGTTTGCATATAATCCTGTACTTGTCACTTCTGTTTTCCTTATCAGAAACATGACAGAGAAAATGAGTCTTCTTTAAAAGAAAACACAAAAAGTAAATTGGTAAATGTTTGAATCGTGGATTGTGAGAGCTTTCTTCTTAAGCTTTATTACTTTCTTTTACCACTAAGCTCAAGTGAGAACTCTTATTTCATATCATTAACTTATGAAACGTCTTTGGTAATCCTGGCTTGTTATTGGTCCTACCACTTATTCAGCCTGATTTACAAGGTTGTCAATGCCTTTAACTCCCTGTGACTTACACGGGACTTGCAAATGCTCAGCAGTTTTAAATACCAAGCCAATAATTTTTTCAGCGATTTATTTTATCCTTCGATTTTTCTAGTCTTTCGTGAAATAGTATTTTGGCTGAAGTTCTTCATTGTTGGCTTGGATCTCCCTTCCTTCCCTTGGGAAAGAACCTGCTTTGTAGTCAACTTCAGTTATCTCATAAAAAAGGTATATTTTAGTGCTAAGAATAAATTAACTCATAATAAATCAAATCATCATAGTAAGTAAGAAATCTATCAGCACTCAGTTTGTTGTTTAATGGGTGTTGCTCTTTTCTTCTTAATCTTTGTCCCTCTTTTTTTAATCCCAGTTCTTTTCATTATTTTTTCCTTTTAGACTGTTTTTGGAAGACGTTTGGAAACTATACGATGTCATACGAAAACCTATGTGACACCAGTTAATTTAATATCAGGGTTGTACATTTTGATACACCTGAAAGGGCAGATGAGTCTCTAGCAGATTTTTGAACCATAGTTATCTTCATCCCTACATCCCTAAAGAGTTGTAAAATTATGACCTCTCAGTTGCAGCTTTTACAGACAATGACTGAAGTCACTGGAGTGCTGTTCACCTCACACTGGGCCAGGAACCTGAAGTGTGGAGTTGTGCAGTCAGTTAACAGCTCTCTCAGATTTTGTTTCTTGATAGAAACCATTGTCAGCTCACCCACAGACACTTCGCTGTTCTTTGGATTTTATCTTGACTGAAGTTTTTTTATTTTGTACGCAGATTCTTGAATTCTCTCTTCTTGCTCCAAATTATTCAGCCTCACGAGTGTATTATTGAGTTTTTGCAAAAGGCTTGGAGGAGCAGTTACAATGAAAGGTATATTAAAGAGCTTTGTGGGATTGCTCAAGTAATGATCTCCCTGAAGTGATATTCAATTCACTCTGTGTCTACTTTGCTAATGATGGTCTGAGACACTGGTAATTAGATCTGTGCCTGTTTAGTTTTTCAGAGGAAGAGGAAACCAGGAGAAGGCTGACCTGAGAAAAAGAAGGGCTACGTGATGTCTCCAGATTTGAGGATTATATAGACAAAGGTCCCCGACTTGCTAGTCTGTAATGCAAACACAGGAGTAACAGGAAATATGTAGAAAAACATTTAATGGGACATAAAAGAGCCTCAATCAGGGGTCAGCAACATCTGGCTATTAATAAACACCCAATTTTCATTGTATATGTGTTCATGTCCATAGCAGATAATTTTGTGCATGTATGTAGCAGAAGGAGAATGTGTAAAGTGTATGCTGAAAGGCCTCAGTTCAGAGAAAATGGTGAAATGAGAAGTTGGAGATGAGAGAAGCAGTGAGAGAAAGTGAGAAAAAGCCAGGAAAGAAATATAGACTCAGATACGGCTGTAAAGAGACGGAACTGGGAATAGGATGGTTAAAGTACAAGAAAGGTAGACAAGGAAAATAACACTAGACGAAATGAAAGAAAGAAAAATTGCAAAGAAAATGGAAAGAAAATAATGGGAAAGAAGAAGAATGGGAGAAAACAGGGCATAGCTGTGTTGCTGCCAAAAAGCTGTGCTCTGGCACACTACAAAGATTAGAAACATAAAAATAATCCCTTTTTCCTTCTGCAGGGAACAGATTTGTGAGATTGAGGCTTGAAAATGTTGTTCCCAGCAGTGATTTTGGGCACAGTGAAAATGATTGTCCCTAAAAATTTTGATGTGAGCCAGAACGGCACTGGGAAAGAGCAATGCAGTAATTGTGCCAAGTAGCAATGCTACCTTTCAAGTAACTTAATTTATGAACAGACCAAACCCTTACTTAGGTGTCTCACATTGGACTGAATGATCAAACCTGAGAATATTTTTATTTATCTGCTCAGGACTTAGTTTTGGTTAGGCATCAGCTCCCAAACCCACTTTTGGGTTTGGCTCAGCTACGTGGCAGCACAGGCTTTTGGAAGCAGGCTCTTGCATGAAGCAAGTTTGGGCTCCAGAGCCAAAGTACAGAAGATGTTGCTGTATCCCATCTCTGAGGAAGAGGAACTAGAACCAGACACAAACTGCAAGTGAGACTTCCTATTCTGGGCTTCCAGGAACTGCATTTTGGGACACAGTTGGAAGCGGCATTGTTTATATGTCAGCTGGGAATGGACATGTGCCTGTCTTTGGTGGCTGCTTTCACACTGGGATCTTGTGAACTATTACTTGGTTTTCAGCTGTACGTTTAAATCTATTGCATCTTTCTGAAGGTACACATAGCACCATGTGCTCAGGTGGAAGGGCACCTCTGTGAAGGTGTCGAGGATTTTCTAATTTTTGTCAAAATTGTATTTGTCTTGGGTTTGTTTTGAAACTCACTTATTCCTCATGGAATTTATTTTTTTAATTACTAGCATGTGTTAGAATTAGAAAGAACTATTTCTTTTAGCCTTATTAATAAATACATATAAACAATCTGCCTGGAAAGGCATATTGGAAAGGAGTATTTGAGGAGTTAACACACTTAACAATCTCTTTGGTTGTCAGAATAATTAATGTTTCCAATAAACATGCTAATTAGTTGACATGGAGAATAATCTTCCTGTGTACATGTTGGACTTTTTCATATTATCCTGCATGCAAACACCACCTTATCATATCCTTACCTTTGAACGCTACCTCTACATCATTTCCTGGGTTTAGACACTTGTTATTGACTATACAAAGAGCAGCAGAAAGACTTAAAATCTGACAGCAGGCAGCTTTTCCTGCCTGGAAAGATTAAGTGCTTAGCACTTTGCATTTCAATTACCTAAAACTAATGGAAAAAATACTTTACATTTTAGCCCCTTATTTGGCAAATTGCTTGAAGGAAAAAATATTTCTGATCTAGAATTACATTATTCTTTTAAAACTGTTTGAAAAGTGGATTAATCTATTGGCTGTAATAGATAACAGTTTTTTTTAATTAAGCAGATATTATGCAAATTTTAATCAATACTATTGTGTGTCTTCTCTTTGCTAATTCAGCCACTGCCAGAATTTTAGCTCTTTCATAATCTAAAAGTATATTTCAGAAGTGTTTGTATAAATTGTTTCCTATAAGTCATGACTATTCTAATCTTCATAAATTAGCTAAAATAGTTTCTTATCCTTACCAAGGCCCATAAATGAATGCAATCAGTAGAGATTTTTCTATTTGAATGGCCATTGTATGGAATAAAACACCAACTTGAATCCCATTTGTTCTGTTTGAACCCAGAGTTTTTCATGCAGAAGGATGGTTATTTAAAGCAGCACATACAAACAACTTGAATCACACTGTTTACAGAATACTCTCTCCATAAATTATAATTACATCCTTCTTTTACCGTATTGCATATTTCAGTTTTAACAAGTGCGATGAATCTCTTGGCTTGTGGATAAATGACTTGCCAGTTCTAACATTGGAAGTGCAGAGCAATTTTGTATTTCCCTGCAGGTACATCATAGTTTAAATATTATTAGTAAGAGTAAAAAAAATCATTTTCAATCATGAAATGAATGATGCAGAACATGGCCTGAAATTATGTACGAAGTATAGAGTAATTTTAAAGGCAGAGACTTTGATGCTTCCGAGTTACTCAGTCAAATCCTCCCAGTGTAGCTGTCAATGGCATCACTTGAGTGATGTTGCCCTTTTAGCCTGGGCAGTTGCCAGCATTCCCTCATTTATTCTCATCCCTTGGGAGTAGAAAGAATAATATGGGTGAAGTATTCCTTTGGAGCAGCCACAGTTACTGACACAGATTACACAACATTTTGTTCTCTTAGACTGCAGTGGAGGTGGGCTGCAGGACTCTGCAGCAAGTCCTGCATGAAAAGGGACAAAATTCACTCTGCTCCACACTTGCTCCTGCCTCTTTCTTGTTTTGGCTTTGGCATGTCCTTCCTGCAGAGCTCAGGTTATGTCACCAGTGCTGAGCGAGGGCTATTCGTGGCAACCCAGCAGTCACCTAAACAACAGCCAGACAGAAATGTTGGTGCTTAAACTGATTTTCTCACTGTAGTAGAGGATAACTGGTTTTTAAGACAAAGAAATCCAAGAGAATCTGAAAATTTTTGAAATATTTCTGCATGGGGAACTCTCCAGTTTAGTGTATCTGTTATCTGTGTTGTTAGGGAGCTTCCTGAGGATGCGAGAAGAGCCTCAGGTAGCGCAGGAACACAAAGTAATTTCTCGTGCCTCTTGGTTTTCAAGTGCAAGGCATGACCACCTGCCAGTAATTCATGCATTAAAACAAGAAAAGAGTTTTTCTTTGAAAATTGCCATCTAACTTTGTTTTAAATTTTGTGAGAAAAAGTGCAGATGTATTTTTTTAGCAGATGTTTTTTGTTTTCAGGTTCATGGTATTTTGTTTTCAGGTTCATGGTACGAAGTTTTGATGCAGCCCGTGGGAGAGGAAGGCAGGTCCACTCCGGGGTAGAGCAGGTGCTATGCCTCGGCTAGCCGAAGGGCTGCGGCATGCACTCCGGGCCCGAGGAGCTGGACGCGGGGAGGCAGAAACCACGCAAGCACACAGCACCAGGGACCGGGTGGGAGTGGACTTTATTTACGTGGCGGCGGCCGCTTTTATAAGGTTTGTTGTGGAAGGGTCTGGAAGAAAAGCGGAGCCTACCAAATAAGGTAAGACTGGGAGTCACTTGTTTACAAACCTGGGGAGGATAGGTGGAGAAAAGGGAGGCTTTTTTTCAAATTTGAAACAGGGAAGGTAACATGGACATACATGGTAACTGGGAGAGACTGTGACCTTATAAGGAATAACAACATTAACAGAGCTTAAACCGATTATATACGAATGAATAACAAAGTATTTAACAATTATAACTACATAACCTCTGTCTTGAACTTGTTGTAAAGCTCTTCTGTAAAATGAGTTCCCACAAAGTTTAAATAATGTCTGATATCTCCACATTATTTCATGAAATAGAAAAGTGACTTCATAAGATTTTATGAGCTGTCTCACAAAGATTTGAGCAGCAGTCTGCCAGATGACAAGGTGGCTCATGAACAGCTCTGTGTCTGGGAAATGGGTGACAGATCATCCAGTCACCAACTCCCTGAACTATCGGCTTTTCTGCTACTGTACTTCTTTTTGGTGATTTCCAGTTAGGCAACATGTAATCTCAATGATTGTTCTGAAAAAATAGCATAGCACCAAGTGAGAGATCCAACTCAGAGAGATGCATTTCCTCAAGATGCAGTTGAATACAGGTTTGGAAAAATTACTAAGTGAACTTCCACTGTAGCGAGGAGCCAGTTAATGTGTTGAAGCACTGGCTGAAAAGAAGGGTGAGAAGATTATAAAGATGGATTTTGTGAGTGGGAAACTTCTCATTTCTGGTGCTGGTTTATTTGTTTGTTTGTTTTGGGTTTTTTGTTGTTGTTTAGTTTTGTTTTGTTTGGTTTGGGATTTTTTCTGTTTAAACTGGAGGTATACACTTACAACTATTTATTCGTTGGTGTTGTTGACTGTTGTTGGTGCAAACATATTACATAAGTTGAACCTTTCTCTACTTTTTCTGCTTCACTGCACAATCTAACACAAAATACACATTTTCAAGCCCAAGATTTAATCAGAAAGGCAAAGACGTTTAATTAGTACCTCAGTCAATAGAAAGGGCTGCATGAAAATTTGTTAGACAGTGTTTGCTATACACTTCCCAGTAGCTTGAATGTATTTATTTCAGAGTCTGCATAATAATCAATAGTTAGAAATCTGCAGCATGGAAAAGACAATCGAGTGGTTTGGGATTGCTGTTTTTGGCAGAATTCTATTCTCTTATCATTTTTAAATACTTCTACTGAGGCAGGGAAGGTAAAAGGGAAAAAGGCATGTTCCTTGGGCAGAAGAGCTGTGTGAAGAAGTCAACTCACAATCTCCATTATCTCATAAAATGCTCTCATCGCTGGCAAACAAAATCAGCAAAGAGTATTGTGAAAGTGAATTATGTCTGTTGTCTCCTATTTGTCATGGCAACATGCAAGTGTCCCCTCTAAGACCACAGCCTTGAATCAAATAGATAGTTTCAATCAGCTAATTTTTACAATAAATGAGACCTGTCTATTGGAAATCTTTATGTGATTGGCAATGACAAATGGTAACTGTGAATATATCCAGTTCAGTGCTGCTTAATTTACAAGCTCTTCTGAACTATAGAGTACAAATGTTATTTCTTGAAGTGAACAGGGGCAGTGTAAGTGGCAGAGGCAGAATAAGCAAACTTTGTCTTTCTTCTTAATGGCTTTTGGTTGTTTGAGTCTGTATTTACTTACAAGTGAGTTGTGGCTGGAGATCCTCGTCTGGAGGTCAGGACTCTTTGCGCCACAATGGATAACTGAAGATAATCACTGCTTTGCTCAAAGTTCTGTCAAAATTTATAACAAGATGCCAGACGTGAAAAATAAGCAAATAAGGGTGACATTTGCCACAGTAACAGCTTAATAGAATCAAATGGATAAGCTGGCAGCAGCTCATGACTGCTTTACTAGGAATTGTTCTCAACTGTGTAGTGACATTTTACTATTAAACAGCTCATTGTTTTCTCAAGTTTTGCATGCGATTTTGGTTTATAATCCCCAAGTACCTTCCAGTTTGTTTTAGAATTATGTACGCTAAAAGGACGGCCAAAAGTTTATTCTTGGCCTCTGTTTCGCACAGAGGCTTTTATGCAGTGAAATGTCTTGCTCAAGTCAGTGAGGAAATGCTGCCCCTTTCCCAGGCAGCCTTTCTGACATGTGGTGTTTTCTCACCTGCAAAAGAGATTTTGACCATAACCTTAATCCTGCAAGTATGGGAAATCTCTGAGATGTGCAAAGCCAGTGATAACTTGAGGGTTGGATTAAGGGCACTTTCTAGGAAGCCACTGGAGAATGAGGGATATCCAGAATGGCTCTGTGGTTGTGTCCTTCCTGTGCTCTGTCCTGGGTATGGATAGCTCCATGTTCACATATATTGTCACACTGTTGCACAGACACGAATGTGTCTAATAAAGGTGCACGAATTGGCGCTAGTAAATGGAAATCTTGTAGTCTACAGGGGCTTATATAAGCTACAAGTCACTGCTTCTGCTGTCTGCAGGAATGGGGGCCATTTGTTGTCTGTACTGGTCAGAAAGACCACGATGGACATCCACCATGGGACGGGCCAAGCCACGTCTCTAAACATATCACAATTCTTTTTCCTGTCCATTGGTGTAACTCCCTCCTTGTGTGAATTCTGCACTAACTGTTTGTTTCTTACTGGTGGGTTGATCTGCTGTGGCTCCCTGGAGGTCTAGAAAGTGTCATCCACAGCTCACTGGCAAGGGAACTCAGGTGGTGTTACATTTTCCTTTTATGAAGATATTGAATAGGACTCCATAAACCAAGCGGGTGTGGCTTAACTGCTGTTTCCCTTCATTACTCCTAGGAAGGCATCTTTCAGATAAGGAATCAGTTAAAGAAAAAAGTCTATTCCTTGAAATTGAGCTCAGGGAGAAACACAAAATCTCCTGAGCAGCAGCACAGAAAGGTAAAGGATAAGCCTTAGTGTACTGTGGTCTGACAAATGCTGTGGGCCTGACTTTCTGTCTGCAGAAAACTAAACTTTTAACTAGCAAGAAGGAGACGTTCTGGGGCCTGTGGTTTGATCTTGTGTGTCCCCGTAAACTCAGGGGCTTAAAAATATTAGGAAGAAGGCTTTTCCTTATTTTCAGGGTAGTTCTTTCTTTTCCTGTGAGTTCCTGTTGAGAGTGATGAAATCATGTGTGAGTGCCGAAATCTCCCGAGATGAGTCTGGGGTATTTCACCAGCATGGCTGACAGTGCATCCCTGGATGCCTCTTGTGGATTTGTTTACTCTTTGGTCTGTAAATGAACATCAAATGAGAGTGCTACTCTTGTAGGAGACTCAACTTCACATCCCTTGAGTTGCTATTATTCAAGCCTGTCAAGGAAGCTATTTGAGCTTTGGTAAAAAAATACAAAGGCAGTCAAATCCTTTAAGAAAAATATTAGAAAGGCAGATGAATAAAATTCTGAGCAAGGTAGTAAAACTAGTGGAGGGGCTACAAGAATGAGGGAAAGTTTTGCAGAGTCAACTGCTACCTGCATATTTGGGAGCAGCACATTCACCCAGTGAGCACAAACCAGCTACACACAAATTGTCTCCTGTGTACAGTGAACGACCACCAGCATTTCTGGTTGCCTTTGCAATGTGTCTGGAAGACTATTTCTTCTGCCCTTGGTGGGGCCTTTTCTTCATGCCATCTGTACAACTCAGATATGATGAATAGAAGGGTAAAGCAAGGGTCTCATGTAATGTGCTCTAGGACGACCCTGCTTGAGCAGGGAGGTTGGATCAGATGACCCACTGTGATCCCTTCCAACGTTCCCCATTCTGTGGCTCTGTCATTCTGTGAAATTAAAACCAAAGACAGAGATTAGACACGGGCACTCCTGGCACGCTGATGGCAGAAGGCAATTAGACGAATTAGACTTGGATATTTTGTTGAACATTTGATCTCCAGTTTCAGTTACAACATTCCATGTATTTGACTTTAGATCTACTGATCATCTGTTTTGCAATGGCAGATAATGACTGTTAGAGAACTCTGAGGGAATTCATGGTTCTGCTAGTGGCCAACATGCTACTCCTGAAAGAGCACTGGCCTGCATTTGTGCTAAGTACGGGAAGCTTCTTATTGATAACTTCTGCCAGTTTAGATACAAAGATAATCAGTCTTTCTTTCAATAAAACGGCAGTCTAACATCCAGATCAATAACTGTGTCCATCTCTGTTTGGATGATAGAACAGAATCAACCTTTTGCTGATATTTTGTTTACAGATATAGAAAATTCTGTCCCAAAAGATCACATCTGCCTGATTTTTACTGAATACTGATTGTAACAGTTTGGATTTGACTTTTTTGTTGAATGTTTAAATTTCATAGTTTGTAGTTTTTCTTCCTCTCACTTTCTCTATGAATATAAGGGAAAGGGAGAAGGGAAAAGTTATTGAAATGTTGAAATGAGTAGACCAAAGTTGTATAAAAATATATATACGTATTTATATTTATATATAATCAGAATATTATGTACATAGAAGAAGGGATTTTGAATACTTCTCTTTGCCCCGAAGGGAAAAGGGAGAGGGAAGAAAAAAAAAAATTAAAATAGATATACACAATAAAAATTCAGGAGTAATTAATAAAAAATTAATAAGAGAAAATTTTACTATTCTCTTTGAGATAGTAGAATTGTATTAAGTGATTGTTGGTATTTTCTGTTTTTTAAGGTTTATAAGGTTTTATTGGGTTTTATTTTTTTATATGAGTAGAGTTGATAGTAGAGAATTTGCTTTCGGATTCACTGGAAAGGAAAGAGAGTAAGAGGCTTCTCCCCCTTCTTATTTATACTCTGGTTTACGTAGAAAATCGTATGGAATACTGGGAAGATGACCACTTCTTCGGTTACAACCTGGTTACCAAGGAGGGTCTAAAATCAAAACCACTACACTGATCAAAGAAGATCTAGTGCTTATTAACCAGGGAAATGGGCTTGAAAAGAAAGAGAAATGTAAATGTTGTGTTCAAGGCAGCAGAAGGCTCAGAAGTGGATCAGTCAGCAGCAAGTGAATATCCCTCCTTTAGTGGGAGCACAGGTAGCACAGGCCATCCCTGCTGCACTTCCCTGGGCCCTGCTGCCTGCCCAGAGTGAGGGATGTGATGGGATATGGATTCTTTCCGCATGAACAGCAGACAACACCCCCTGTATAGCGCTCAACATCTCCTGTGGGCATGTAGATCATAGCAAACTGTGTTCTCCCTTTGTGCATGCAGTGCAGAAAAGAAGAGCTGCTGGGAATTATTTTCAAATGTAAAATACGGGGAAATTCTTCTGTTCAGCAGTCGCTTGTCCATGATAATGACCTCAGAAGGATATAATGACTAATTTCTTTTCACTAATCCTAGCCCAAGATTAAACATAGCAGCTGAGCTGAAAATTTTGCAGTGCTTGAAATCTGGTATTTCTAACTTTGCCTTCCTTTTTTGGGCTTATACAGGCCACAAGATTTATTAAAATTTGATGTAATTAGAGCTTTGACCCATAAAATTTGCATGGATGATCTTAAAGCCAAGGATAGTGCAGCCTTGAGATAAAATCTTTAAAGGAGGCTATGAGTTATATCCTCAGTTATAAATCTTCATGGGATTGATATAAGATGGAAGAGTATAGTCCTCCATAGCACTCTCAGTGTGACACTTGCCACTCTTGCTCAAATTTAGTAAGTACCGTTGCATTCCAAGTCTGCTCACTGAAATCAGAGATAGATGATGAAACATGGAAAACAGATGAGTGTAGGTAATACTTAAAGGTTTATGTTGTGCCCTGCCAAAAAATTTGATACTTTAAGATAATATGAGGGAAGAGTGTACCATGGTATTATGCATTTCATTTTATTTTTATGGCACAGTTTTCATATTGTACATGATAACTGAATGCAGCAGCTGGATTAAAAACATTTATGTCTTGTTTCCTATGGAGAGAAATCAGTCCTTTCCTTTCCTTGAGGTATTTCCTATAGAAGAAAATCAATTTAATGTGGTTTATTTTATGCGGGCTGGTTAGTGATTGTAGGAGGAGGAAAATGATAAGATTTATGTGAGTGTGATGAAAGAAAATTCTTATGGCTGGCAATTAAAATAATTAAATTTACAATGAACACAATTATTCAAGAAGGATCCTGGAACAGAGTTTCTATGAGGTTTGAAATGGACTTTGTAGTGAGCCAGGACAGTCATGTGTCAACCACCAGAAATAATTCAAGGAGACTGCTAGAAAATGAGTTTTAGTGAAAGCCAAATTTGATAGATACCCAAATGTCGGTTCAGGCTCCTGAGCGTGTTCCTCTGGTTCTCACTAAGGGGTGAGAATAAAACCCAGCCTCACTGACAAACATCTAGGAGATCTTTACAAAAAAAGATGCTGCTGTCCCTGCAGTGTGATTACCTTGTTTTCTTTTTCCCCAAAGAATTGATGATTGAAAACAGAGAGATAACTCTCTGTGGTTCGGTTCAATGCGAGAAGAGGGGATCATGCAGCAGTGAAAAAATGTAATACAAAATAAAAACAGCCTGATCAAAGCTATCTTGATCTCTGATGGAAACCGAAAACTCTGCACTGTGATGAAGGAAATGAAATATGGAAATTCAAGCACCCCAGTTGCAACCTCAGCCTCCCTCTCTCACTCTGCTCTGGCAAATGTTCAGCTCTGGGCCTGCACATAAAACCCAGGGAGGGGTAGTGAGGGGCATTCCAATGGGGGACCCTTGGCATGGTAAATGCTTCCACACTTCAGCAAAGTGCTCAGAAGTAATACTGTTAATGGACAGTAAACTGCAAAGAGAAATCCATGTCCCTGATGATTTAATAAACACATGGCAGAGGCTAGAGACGGATTGGGTTTCCAAAAACAACCATTTATTTCACTGGAAACTTTTCTGAAATGCAAACTTTCTACTGAGAAGTTTCCCTGGACAAATTTCAGCATTCTGAAACAACCTCCCTGGGAAGAGGAGTCCTCTTCCCACTGTCAGTAGCTAGAGTCAAACTTGGTGACTGCAGGGATATCTTCCCACCCTGCCAAGGAAATGTATGGACAATAAGTAAAGCCTATCCTTGACTTGTTTTAGAAGAAGAAAGTTATTAGAAGAGACAGTACAAACTGTGTGACTTCCTTTATATCCCATTTTCCAAAAAAACAGGCTTTACTAGTATATTGCTCAAATCAAAAGCAGACACATTCTCTTTATCAGTGGTGTTGATGTCAGTGATTTTTCAGGCATTCACAGACACATTGTTGGTAATTATTCAGTTTTAAACAGCAAAGTCTTATTTACGTAGTGAGAAAATATCCTTTAAAGTAGTTCTCATAAAATGGCATTAAATTTTGCTAGGCTTTACTATCTTTTAATTTCTTTGTTGCAAATCTGCTGAGTTTATGAGTAAACATTTTAAACATTTTTCTCTGCAAATCCACAAATCAAGATGCATTCTGCCTGATAGGCCCTCATTTGTAAAATCTTGTCAGTCAGATCTTGTCTTCAGGAACATGTCTCTTATAAAGCTGTCATTTTGGGGAGTTTTCAGTCAAGAGGAAAAGAGGTATTAGAAATTGGAGCTTGGGATCTGCATGTAGTGCATGGATGGGATATAACGACAGCCTGGAGCTCTCAGCACCCATGACTGGGGCATGTCAGCACCTCCTCTTTAAATAAGGCACAGTCACAGTTTCTCCTTTGCTTTCTTAGAGCTCCTTTTCTTCCTCCCAATCCCTGCCAGGGCTGAGGTCTTGACCTGGTGTTGGATGGGAAGGGAGAGTGGAGGGGGGTTCCTGGAGGGGTATCATTCTGGGACAGGTCACCTTCTCCCAGTGTGCTTCCAGGAGAAAATTTCTCCCAGACTTATACCCTAAAACTTGCTGATTCTCAGGGAAAAGCTTCCAATACCTCCATTGCTGTGCTTCCCAAGGATCTGGGAGCTGTGCTGGTCCTTGAGTGCCTGCTGTGTACTGTTTGCTCCGGGTGTGTTGATGATACACTGCCCTCATCAGCTGAAATCTAAAATACCAGTGTGACAGAGGTCAGGGAGACTTGATGGGCTTTGGCTCGAAGTTCACAGGAGAAAACAACACTTAAGGTGCTTTATATGCCTCCAAGCAGCATTTAGCCTTCTGGGTCCATCCATTCTTTCAGCTGGAAAAAAGGCAGCTGATGTTTCTGTCTTTAAGTGCTGTACAAGCCACCCAGTGTTTAGACAACAAGCTCTGAACAAGCTTCAGAATCGAGGTCAGGCAGTTCATGAGGGGCATTTAGCAGATGTGATGTCCTGGTCTGCCTTTTCGTCCCTCTTTGGGCAGCATCCGTGTTGTTCCATCACTGTGAGACCCAGGTACATCCCTGGAAGGAGAAGTCCTCTTCCCACTGTCAGTAACTGGAGTTAAACCTGGTGACTGCAGTAATCTCTTCCCTCCCTGTTAAGGGATTGTATGGAGAACAGGTGAAATCCATTCATGACTTGTTTTAGGAGAAAGAAGTTACTAGAAGAGACAGTACAGGAAAGAGGAGATTGTGTGATTTCATTTATACTGTTTTCCCTGTGACTTGATGCTTGCACCTTACACAGACCAGAGCAGGAAGGGTGCAAAGTGAGTTTTATGGAGAGGAGAGGGAAATAAAGAAAATATGTCATTATCCATGAATTTAGTGGCAAAACTTTACTGGTCTCCCTCTGTCACAGACCATGGGAATTTCTTTCATTACTCATTTTATTTAAGTAATTAAACTAGGGCACATTTGGCCTTCAGTGTTTCCAATAAGAAGTCTTAATTTATCTGGGACTAATGTTTTTCATGGTGTATAGAAAATAATATCAACTTTTTTCCAGCTAAAGTAAAAAAGGAGCTAGAATTAAATAACTGTGTTGGATCATATGGAAAGTTTGAGTTGTGTCAAGGTTACTGTTTCTCTACAGTGATAATAGAAATTAAACAACCTGCAGAATTCATATTTTGGGAAAAAAAGTCATTCACACCTAACCTATTATTATTAATGACATAGTTCAGATCATTGATTTTATATCCCGTATGGTTTAGCTAATGATTACAGAAAGGCCTTCAAAGATTGTATATTAATGACATCAATTATCACAAATCATAGGCTTTATGGATTGTCATGAATATCAAGTGACACTTAGGATATGAACAACAACAGCATGTGACATGTAAAGTTATGTGAAGCAATTAAGGTCATGAAAACTTCACTTAGTACCTCTTTTTAAAAAAGTTTATTCCATCATAATAATGGTCAATTCTCAACAGACAAAAAAAAATCCTTCATCTTGTTTCCTTCTAGGCATTTAGTAACTGAGTTCCCACCTGCTGTGTAACATTTTATCACATCATTACCAGTGAAAACATTTTGCATTGGCAGCACTAATTGAGTAGAATCTTTCGCACATTATTTTTACAGGAATAGGTACCCTGAGTTTTGCATGCAACCATGTTCTTTGCTGTAAAATTCCTCACTTGTAATAAGATTTTTTTATAAGCCTGATTTTATTCATGTTTTAAAAAATAAAAGACCAAAAACCAGGGAATAAGGGATAAGGAGTATATGATGCCGCATCATGTACCCGTTGTGTCATGTGATGTTTTGGTTGTGTTTGATCTGGACACACAGCTGCTGGGGTGGGCACGTGTGTGCCTGTACAGCGACATCACACTGCATTTCACGGTGAATTACTGACAATTAGTGGTTTTGACTAATTATCCCATAATGAGCATTTGTGGAGAGCCCACAGCCAGGCAAATTTCCCAGCTCCCTGCCATCTGCCTGGGGGGCTGCCTTGTGGCGTCTCTGCAGCGGTGGCAGAACATGATACGGTTGAGGCTAAGGGCTGAGTAACTTGCTGCCCTCCGTGTTGGGCGCTGGTGACATTTGGGTTTGTGGGAGAGCAGTTGTGGGGGACATTGAGCTGCGCAAAGGGCTGGGGGAGCCACCACCTGAGGGGTCTGCTGTTCCTTTTGGGGCTGTGCAGGCATCCTTGCAGTAGGAAAGGCTGCTTCCACCAGTGTCAGAACTCTGAGGGGGGCACAGTCCATCTGCCTGCTCCTGAGTGAGCAAGTGGTTTCTACACACCCCCAAAAACCAGCATAAGAGAAATAAGGCAATGAGATGTGTGAACCACTTCTGGACTGTCCTTGGTGCTGAAAGATGTGCACGAGGGTGACCAAGATACCTGAATTATCTTCACTGTGAGCTTTGGATAGGATAGCTCACAGATATTACTGTATTTCAATGTTAAAAAAAAGAAGTTAAAACTGAGTCTTTTTTTAGCTGAGAAGATGAACCGTAAGAGTTCTGCTTTTAGGAGGCTTATAAATGCTTGTGAGCGCCATGGATCTGTTTAATGCTCTGTTCCACTGCAGCTTTCCCTTGAAGTGAGAGACTTTTGATAAAAGTGATGTAAGTTTGTGCTTGTAGCAGGATTTCTACTGTGGTGAGATACGAAGAGCCTTGGCCAAGGATATGGAGCTTGTTGCACAAGTTTCTGTGAACAGACAGATACAGTCTCTGTCCTGAGAAACACTCAGGTTACATCAAATGTCATAAACCTTCAGATCGACTGAAAAAAGAAATTGTAGTTAAGGGCTAATTCTTCCAAAAAGCTCTTGAAAACTGGAATTAATCTATTTGATGCCTTTTCTCCATGGCCTAATAAGAATCCCAGCCAATGTATCAAACTGGATGTAATGGGAACTGCTGTGGTGAAAACAGGGAGAGACAGACTAAAATCATATCAGTTTGCTAAGCAAGGGATTCATGCTCCCTCATATATGTGATGCTAAAATCACCTACAGAGGTGAAGAACTGCACTGCCTTGCTAGACATTATATTATTACTAACATTTGCCTACAGTTTCTGCCTTGGATTGATCTGTTGCCTCCTCATGTGCCTATGGGGATGCTAACCTGGGGAACGATTTGCCTGAGCTAAGTATCTGTGGAATTGGATAGGGGGAGTTCTCTTGGATGGTTCTGCCATGGGGATGTTTTTTTACTTAAAAAAGTGAACTTTCAAAAAGAGTGATTTGAAGTGTTTGCTGACTAAGTGCCCAGTGACACTCATCATGAAGACACTGTCACTGCCACTGCTCGGTTTAGGAAAGCACAGAAGTTAAATCACATTTTGGGCTCTGGGATGGTTTCTCCTTGATTTCAGGAAAGCTGCTTTGCTGCTGACTGTCTCCTTCTTTGAGGAATGGAGGGCGGTGATGTTTGTCTGCTTTGCATAGAGTTTGTGATAATTAACATTTGAAGATGAAAAGCTGCTTGATTTTGTAACAGGATTTTGGCTTACGTGTCTGCTGATGGGAGACAAGAGCAATAGCTGAAATTGCTCAAAGACAAAATCCAAATAACTCCACCGAGGTTTAAATAAAGCTACTGTAGCACATTCATTTTCCTTAGGGATATGCAATAACTTAGAAAAAGTATTACAATGGACAAATATAGATTTTAAGTCTCACTCAGCAATGTACTGCCTTCTTTGCTGTGCAATGATGCTATGAATTTTCTCTTCAGGCTGCCAGCCACTAACTCAGCTTCACATCATCTCTCACCATTAAACTCTGTGTGAGTTCAGTTTTAAAGTGAAACTCTGAAGGGGGTTATAGAGGAGATGAACTCCTTGAGTTTTGTGTTTGAACTGTGGTAATCCAACTTATCATTTTAATGTTTATTTCAAGAACAAACTCTTTTTTTTTTTTTTTTTTTTTGGTGCCCTGTGGCCCAGTATATCATCTTGGATCCAAATTAACAGAAGTACCAAAGCCATGTCTAGATCCCTGACTCTGACATTTTGGCACTTCCTTGTTCCTCGTCAGAACTGAGTCTGCGGCTAAAAATTGTGGTGTCATCCACAATGTTGAAAAATAATTTAGTTCAAACAGATTTCTGTCCTTTCAAGGATCAAAAGCGTAATAGATGAAAACACAGTGCGTCAGAGGGTTTGAGTGCTGATTTGAGACAAGTCAGACTCAAATTTCTTGCTTCTTCGAGTTAGAATGAAATGCTAAAGATGTACCAGGCAGAATCCAAAGTAAAATGAAAAGTCTTCCAACCACACTGGTAGAAATCCTGTGTCCTCTCATCCCTTGCCCTGAGTTTGTGCTGATAGTTATTTAACACTTCAAAATCCTTTCTTTTGTGTGCAAGCAGCTGATGTGAACTACCCTGTAAGAGAAATCTGAGCATTTGGAGGTGTACGCCTTAGTACAATATGACAGTGCTCATGTAGAAAGACATGAAGCAATTTAATATTATTAATTCCTAGATGGTTGATTGGATTTACAATAAATTGTCAAACCTTAAACCCGCAAATAATCATTTATCACAAAAAAAGGGAATTTATAATGCTATTAACTTTGTTCCTAGCAGGTTTTCCAAAGTGAAATCACTAACTGCAATAAAATTTTTATTGCACATTTTAATTTATTTCTTCCTCCAGTTAAGAAATGTCTCAGAGATGTATTTTGGTGTTCTCTACTGTTATTATTTGTCATTCATAAAGAAAAACATTTGTAGCTACTTATTCCATCCATTCTGAATTTGAAACCTATGTAACTTTTCCTTTCTGCTCCTGGAAGGTCAGAGATGAATGATGTCAATAAAGAGTTTAGTTTTTAGAGGACTGAATGGGAAGGACCAGATGCCTTCTGCACACACATGGCAACACAGAGGAAGAGGAGGAACTTGGAGGCAAACAGTAGCAATTCAGGGCATTTCAGTGATAAGACTACATAAAGAGGGGTATGGATTTACCTCACTTGAGGCATTCAGATTGGGAAAGTAGTTGCAGTGTGATCTCTGCATAAGCAGTGGAGAGTCAAAGGTGCTTCCAGGGGGAATGATCTTTTTCTGTGTATTACATGGGGGTACCTGCAACTACATTTCTACCCAGGTACTCTGAGTGCCCCAAGCTAAGTAAATCCTTGGTGCTCAATACTGCTACTATAACTGGTTTATGCTCTGCTTAACTGAAGCAGCTGAGGATTTAGGTGCCTGTGCCTCCATAATATAAATTTTCAATGCGGTAAAAATTTTCCTTCGTGGAAATTTTCTGTGAGAAAGTTTTGTGAGAAATGAGGCTTGTTTCTTTACTTTATTGGATGACTATGCAGGGGATCTGGAGAAAGGGATTAAATACTTCAGATTGAGACCAACTTCTTTTTGACCTCAGCACAGGTTTTATACTCTGATCCAGTGCAGTAGGGCTGCAAGCTACCGGAAGCTAAAATTTTAGTAAGGATGTGAAATTGCAGCATCAAAAAGGCAGGGACTGATATTTATGAGTAGTGTAAAAGTTTTTGACAGAGAAGTTCATAAACAGAGACCTGAGATTGGGTTTTGATTGTATAAATAATGAATATTTCCCAAGTCTTTAGTGAAGGGCTCTTATTTCCTCCAGTATAAGGAGCATCTCTGTGGCTAAAATATCTCAGCTTTTGTCAAACCATTTGCAATATTTGCAATAATGTTTGCAATATTTCTGGAAGATTTCCATCCACTTGTAAGTAGTAGTTGATGTAAGAGAATACAAAAGGATCAATACTAAAACCGTCTTCACAGCTCAGAAAATCTAGTCTGGGAGTCAAATTAATCCAAGCTTCAGGAATATTGAAACAGTGAAATGCTAGTTGCCTCTCAGTGGATTTGGCAAATGGACATTTCCTCTCCATATTATCCAGGCTGCCAAGCCCTTGAAGTTTTTCCCTTGTGTCTGAATTTTCCAGCCCTGGGCAGTGATCCCAGGATACTCTGGTCCCAGACATGCAGGTGCTTCAGTGAGTGGCTGTGGGCAGCACAGTGGCCGCACAGGGCTTTGTTGAGGTCAGAGTAGTGAGGGGACCCAGTTACACAGCGCTTTCTCTTTCTGCCTGAAAGTTTCTGGTTTTCACTTCAGGCCTACGCATAACCCGAAAACAGGGATGTATGGCCACTCGTGCTTTTCAGAGCTGTTACATGCTCCTGTGTTCTTCTGATAAAGATAAGGTTTAATGGGAAACTGCTGCCAAAGCAAGGAACTTTTGCAAAGGGATGAGCATCTCCGACAGCTGGTGTTGTTAGACTCTAGCCTTGCTGAGGAGAGCTTATGGGTTTGCTTTGAAACTTACTGCATGGATGAGATTCAGCCTGCTTTCTCTTTCATTCCTATCAAATACTGTCTGTCTGTGTTTTCCCTGCAGCTGATTGTCAGTATGAGATGCCAAAATAGGAAGAGTAAACTTTCTTTATTTGTGTATCAGACAGAGGGGTGCGTAGCAAAAGGAGATGATGGGAAGTATTAAAACCCTCAGGCAAAATGGTTGAGAAAGCATTAAGGCATTGCTAAATGCAGTAGGTTGCTACATGTTAGTGCACCAGCTCTGCTATCACCCCCTGCACCCACAGTGCAGGCAGAAGGTGTTTGTAGGAGTGGGCACGGTATTAAGAAGTCACACACCTCTGAATTGTCATGTCCTTCATCTCATAATAGATTATATATAAAACAAAGAATAACATTGCTCTGACTCACTGGTGTGCCCAGTCTGGGCCCATAATTCTCCAGGGGTGGAGGAAGAGGAAAGGTAGAATAACAGCTTTTACAGACAATGATCATTTAATACTTCATAATTTTTCCTTTATATATGTTTGTGTAAAGTGAAATTCAAGCAAAGTGATGATTTAGGAACTTTATAATAGCCCTTGTGGGGAAAAAAATTGAGCAAAGTTTCCTTCTGCACAGGTGCATCTGTAGCTGCTGCTCCCCTTGCATTTCAATGTCCCTCAGAGGTGACAAACCAAATGACACACAAACTGCACAGCAGGAAACAACTGCAAATGTGTTACAGCCCTCAGACTGTTTTTCTTGCAGGTTTGATTTGTGTCTTGGTAAACTTTGATTTTCCTGACAAGCAGAAATGGTTTTGTGGATGGATGTCCTACAGTCACATCGCACATGTAGCTCATAGGTGTGACCAGGGAATAGTCAGAGGAGGGGACACAGCTGTAGCTGTCACACTGCAGTGCACAGGCACTGCAGCAGGCTCTACTCAATTGTCATTATAACACTCCCAGCTTTATCTGGCTACAAAGCAACCTTAGAGATGGTTATGGCAAAGGGCTGAATACTGACAGCTGAACTATGAACGGGTTTCAGTTATCAAGAAAAACCCGTGAAAAACCTGACATTGAACGTGACACCACTCATGGCACCCAGAAGTTATTTGAAAATTAAGGGAAGATTATTTCCCACAGAACCCACACAGACATCTGTATGTGGTTGCTGTCAGCTACTGCAATGTTTTACATGAGAGCATGTGCAGAATGTTTTTAAAAGAGAAAATATCTTTCTGGCTTTTTTTTTTTTTTTAAAAATTATGCAGTTGCTCAATGAGAAGTTTCAGCAGTGAGTCTGCAGTTCATCAGTACAAATGTTCAATGTGCAAACATACAAATACTATGAATTCACTGAAAGATAATGTAATAACATGATAGGAGCAATACATATTTTTTAGCAAGAATAAACAAACATTTAATTTTCTCTCATCATGAGAGCAGTTTTTAATTTTGTTAATATTTTTCTAAAGATGAAATGTTGACAACACTGTTATATTACTTGCTATAAGAGTAAATTGATAGTGACTGTGTGTGTCTTAATTTAAACTCAATTGTCATGTCATACCATTGAGATTTCTTCTGAATTATTTTAAAAGCAAGAGAAGCTTGAATACAAATAGATGAGTTTTTATGTTTATTTAATTTTTTTTTTGTAACTGTCTCTTCAGATTTTTTTTTCTGCTATATGCATGAACCTTTCAGTCTTGGTAAAGTTCTCATGTAGTAGCTTTTATCCAGGTAAACTTGTCCTTAGTGTTAGTGTAACACAGTAGAACATTGGTGTTTGGGCTGTTTTGAATTAGTCCTTTGTGGCACTGGGTAATACTTGAAGGAGAGCTCAAAAATGAGACAGTGTTTATTAGGATTTTTAGAAAACTGTTAGAAGTATTGCCATGGGGGAAAAGGTTCTGAATGTCTCCAGAGTTTCATAGCAGAAAGATTAGAATGGTTGCTGTAGGAAATGTTGTATAATTTTTTCGTTTCCAGGGCAAAACTGGTAAGAATGAGCATATTAATTGAATAGGAAATCTTAATGTTTCTGTGTGATAGACACAGCAGTGTCGTGATGCTCTTTAAATTAGCCATGAAAATGACTTTCTACTTTTTGGGTTACATTTTCCAGATCCCAGATCAGCTACAGAGTGTAATCAAATGCTAAGGTCTTTATTCAAGATGTTCTTGAGGATTCTTATCTTTCAGAGGCTTCAGTGGGGCTGAGCAGATATTCAGAGACGAGCATGGGTTTAAGTGCTTTTCTGAAGTGTGATACTTTCCTGAATCAGAGTGATGCAGTGAAAGTGTTTTGGAGAAGGGTACAACTCCCTGCTATCTGCTTCTGCTTGATCACATCCTTTTTGATCTGCAGCTGCCTGTCCTTTTTAAACGGACAGACTGCTTTCCAAATATATCCTTGAAATGTCACTTGTCACTGCTGAGGAGTGGAACTGTTTGGCATTGTGGAAAGAGCAGTAGTTTGGGAAACAGGAGGTCTGGGTGCTCCTGCAGAGCTGTGCCTAGGAGTCATCGTGTGGCTCAGTGTAACCCACTTCCCCACACCTCTGAATCCTTTCCAAACACTGTAACACAAATAAATAATAATAACAGTGCTGTTGCTGGGGGAAAGAATCATCCTGGTGTGGGTAAGTTCACATCGGATTGAGTGGGATGCCTGCAAACTTGAAAATTAGACTGGGGAGAACAAAGCAGGTAGCTTTGTATGAGTTTTCCCAGCTTCCTGTGAGAAGAAATATTTTCAAAATGGGTTTGATTGCTAATCTGATTATGCCAGCGCGGAAGTTAAATTGAAACATGAAATAAATGAAGGCTTTTGGAGTTATGAATTAATTAGAAAACTAATTAGGACAGATAAAAGAAATGCGAGTCAGTGAATTGTTTTTCTTATCTTGGAATAAGAGCATTTAAATTGAAAAGATGACATTAAACAAAGCGTACAAACAACTGGAAACCGTGTTAGCAGAAAGATAAGTACTAAAAGGGGATTTTTTATTTTACATCATGATATAGCTTTCCAAAATTTATCTCTGAAAAGGAAAGAGCAGCCTAGAGGAGGGGATGTCTATGGGCTCAGGGACAGCTGGAAGAGAAGTGTTGAATGGAGGTTGAGTAGATAAGAGAGATAACAGGGATGGTGAGTCTCGGCAGGTGCTTCACTGATGTCTGTTAAAGGAGTGCCCCTGGGCTGGCTGTGCTTTCATGTACCAGGATTTCAGGATAGGACCACTTCAGTGGGCATGGCTGTGGGGAAAGCCATGGCCCTGGGCCGTCCCTGCCTGCACCGGGACTGGTCCTGCACTAGGGGTGGCTGCGGGCACTCGGACCACCACTTGCACCAAGAGGGGGATGTTTTCTAATCATGAGGTTGGAAAAGTTGCCTTCAGACATTTTCTTTTGGAGCAAGTGGTACAGGAATGTGCCATAATTCCCTGAGCCGTCTGTCCAAAACACCTTTAGCATAAAAAAGTTGCTGGGCTGTTTCATATATGGTAACAGTGAACATAAACCACAATGAATGATGAAATAGCAGTGAACTGATTGAAGGAATCAGAGACAACTTCCAGAGATCAGATGACCAAAAACTGGTTGCTGTCAAGCACTTGAAAAAGACTAGAGGGGAACAGCCAACATCCCACTGAAATCTGGGTGAGACCCACAGTCACGGAATCTCCCATGCTGGGGTCTGTACTGAGAGCATCCACAAGAAGTTGTCAGGGAGGGGTGCTGGTGGTACAGGCAGTCTCAGCCACAAGATCAGGAGACAGTGCTACAGCACTGATGAACAGACAGGCTCTGGAGATCATCCCTGGCACAGTACTGGGGGCAGGGGGGGCAGTCCATGCTGTGCCATCACACCCTGCAGGGCCCTTTGGGTGCCCACCAGCTTGAAAAGTCCATGACTGCTTCACAGACCCTGGGCACACAAAACTTATGCTGCTTTAGAGAGGTTACTAAATCCATTATTACTGTTCCCTTGAAATAAAAAGGCTGTCACTGTAATACATTTTAAAATCAAAATGAGCTTTAAGCCCAAATGGTCCCACCAGTAAGAAAGAGTCCCTGCTCTGAAAACCTGGAAGCAGCAAAAGTATTAAGGAAGTTAAAGCAATCATTAACGTTAATATATTTCTTTCATCACCTACATGAACATGAGGAAGAGAACCACAGAGGTGATGTATAATATTCATATTTCTTAATGTATTACAGGAAAGCATTCAGACACTGCAGAGAAAAGACAGATAAAAGGACTTATACAGAAGAGTAAATGAATATGTCCCTGAAATGTGTTGCAGTATTGGGTGATCACTTAGTTCTGGAAGACAGAGACTGCAAAACCCATACCTGGCTCTTACTCCTTGAATTACCTGGCTAGTAGCTTGGAAATACTTGTTGAATTACATATTAGCAAGCAACTTAAAACAAAGACCAACCAAACAAAAGCAAACCAACCAATCAACCAACCAAACCAAACCAAACCAAACTAAACCAACAACAACAACAACAACAACAAAAAAACCCACAAAAAACCCAACTAAAAAAAAAAAAAAGGGAAGAAAAATAATTTCCTGAAGTAGCTACTGTCTAAGATCACAATGAACAGCTGACAAAAACATAGTTCAGAAAGACAAGGCTGGATACTGGAGCATGACTGTGAAGTTCAGTGTCTCTTGCAGGGCAGCTGATTTTAACCTCTAGCTTGTATATCTCTCTCAGTTGTTCCGTAACTGTGTGGCAGGCACATGGCATGTTGATGGCTATATGGAACAAGGTAGTGGCTTGGAAACAAGAGCTTTCTGTCCCAAAATAGGCAAACCACCCTCAAACCACCTGTGGCTCACCTGAGGAACTGGCAGTAATGGGTCAGTACTGAGAAGAGATTTATCAAGGAGATGGTATCAACACTGCAGTGTGAAGAATAACCCTGAAAAAAGTACTGAAGAAGGTTCTGACTGGTTGGAGAGGAGAACAGTGTAAAGACCTGGTCCCATGAAAATATCCATCATTTTCCTTTGTCGCTGGTTCTGCTCCCAGGCACAAGCCATTGTCTAGTCAGGAGACAGCACGGAGAAATTAGCAAAGTAAGCCCCTTCACTGCTTGCTGCAAGGGGCAATTGCTTCACCCTCATCTTAGTCTGGAAGGATCATGTGTGCCTGTCTTTGCAGCCCCTCAGGCTGCCCCACCACTGCTACCTACCACTGCAGAGCCAGAGCAGCTCCAGTTTTGCCATAGGCTCCATGAGTGTATGTAATATGTAATTAATAATACAGCTGTAAAGCCCTTGTTCATCTCCTCAGATACTGAGAACTGATTCAAACGCTGATGAGCCTCTGCAACTGAGCAGAGGAATGTGGCACTGAATATGACTGACCAGCAGGGAGGGACTCCTGCAATGAGAGCAGGGAGTGAGTAAAGTTTTCTTGGTTGGCTGTGAGAAAAAGCATGAATGGACATATTTTGGGAAGGGAAAAGGTAAAAGGTCTGTCTGAGGAAAATCCTATACATCCCTGAAGCAGGTGGTCATGGAGAAAACTGCCTCTTGCGGAGTTTTTGTAAAGCAGTGTTACTACATTACAGAGCCTTATGAAGCAGTCTACCTCTGTGATCAAGGAGTTTAAAAATAACAGGCAGACTTGAAGGAAAAATGCAAAAAGAAGAATTATCATAACAAAATATACTGTATGAAGCCTGAGAAACTGAAACTTGGCTTAATTGACAAAAAGTGTCAATGAAAAATTAATGTGGTTCAATTATTGAACTTCTCTCATTTTAATATTTTAGTCCTAGTCAGATAGTACAAAAATTGGAGATAGTAAAATAGTTTTTTTAAACTCTCAGTTTCTTTGAAGTTTATGATAGGTTGATAGTTGCTGTTTAAAACATATTTTCTTATCATTATAACCTACAGAAAGCAGCACATCTTCGTTTGGTTTTAGGAGTTTAATGGACACAGGAAGAATTTGGATAACGATCAGAATGATAAGTTATGTAATGTGTCTAAATGAAGCAAATCCTATGACTCTACAAAGACATTGCAGGAAAATGTGATCTGAAACTCTCTGAATCAGTAGCAACAGTAAAGACAGTCAATGTCATCTATTCAACAAGAGAAGTTCTGTTCAAGTTAAGCTCACTTATGCTTTGTGGAAGAATTCATAGACTAGGTATATTGATTGGATCAAACAAAGTGGGAAGAAGGAGGATTTAACTTCTGAGTTTATACTGTTAGCCCATGCAAACCAGTCTTGTCTGATCATGATCTGCACAATAAGTCCATCACTGCTGGAACTTCAGGCTCAACAGCACATAGAAGTGCAATATGTGGATTGGTCAGGTTTTTAAAAATCCCTCAGCTCCCGAAACTTTCACAAATTCTAATTTGCCAAAGGATGATTCACTGCAGTTGCATTCACTTAATCCTTTTTTTTTTTTTAATTTAAATACTGAAATAGCAAAAGAAAGCCTATTTTTCTTAAATTTAGGGCTTTTGCCTCTGAAATAGACTTTAGTTTTGCACTGGCTATAGGCTAGCTTATTTTATGTTCCTTTTAGAGTGTTTATACCCTTTGGATGACTGAGACATGTGACCGGAGCAGTTATATGTGATATTTTTAAAAAGTATTGTCAAAAATGTTTAGGTGATCTATTTGTTTTTGGCCAGAATTATGGCTAGCAAGGCTAAGTTCATTTGTCTGATGAGGGGTAAGATGAGAAAGACTCTGCTCAGCATTTCTGATTTGCCTCAATGCCTGACACTGTAATTTTTATTTCAAAGATACTTAGAATACTATTAAAGAACCTTTAGAATTCAGTATGGAGTAGAGCAATAATGCTACAGCAACAAATACGCTTTGGACGTAGTCTCAAGCAAAACTGGAGATAGTATAAATTACCTCTGTATCCTGAGAGAATTTGTGAGCAGCTGGAAGAGCAGTATTTCTGTATTAGGGGAGCAGAGGCACTGCACAGCACAAGCAATGCTGTTGGGCAGCTCAGACTTGCCCTTGAACTCAAAAAAGTGCCTTTGGCTGCCTTGTCTAAGCATGTGAAAAGAAACCAGGTGGTGGACGTGCCATGTGAGCTCCTGCACAGGCACTGAGCCAGAGTCACAGCCGAGGGTCCAGGTCCTGGGCTTAGGGCTACCTGAATGCCAAGTAAATAATTGGCCAGAGCACAAGCTCCAAAGCTTGTTGAGTTTGTGCTGAGCACAGCAGGCGAACCCTTGCTGTGCAGTGTCCTGCAGGCAGGGGTTAAACTGTGCTGTGATGGTGCCTTTCACGCTGGGACTGGAGCTGGGAAAAGTGCCTGCTGAACAGAACATCTGCATATGGCACATTTCATGCAGGAGAGTGATGCTGCAAGCTCTATTTTGATTTAAAAGACATTGTTTAAATTTTATATTAATTTTTAACTTCTTATGTATATCTAGTTTAGCAGTTTACCACGGAAAGGAGAAGGGAACTGGCTTTTGAACCACTAGGCTGTCACCTGCCATGTGCACATGCTTACCATATGGGAAGATCTAACCTTTGGATACAATTTTGAGAAGGCTGTGCTGCACAGATGCAGGCATGCAATTTCAGATTGATTTTTGAGACTTCAGAATTACCATATAGAAGACAACCTTATTCCACTCTCACTTCACAGATCATTATGCCTTATGTGTGTATATATATAAGTATATATAAACACAAACTGTGTTTGAATAAACTAACATGTGTAAGAAATCAATGCTAAATCTGCTAAGTGTCAAAATAGCCAGAGTGATATTAAACCATCAGCAATTTTCATTCATTAAACTGATTTACCACAATACCAAAGAACAAAAACAAGCACTAATTGCATAGCAAACACATTTCAAGTATCTGCGGTAAATTACCACAAGCAGATAACAAGCCCTAGGTGTTGCATTGATTTGTAAGTGTTCCTGCTCCTTACCCTGGTCTTTTAACTCTGAATCCCTCCTGACCCCTTAGTGAAGTTTTTCTGAAATAGGTTTCTGATTACTATGCAAGGATCATACACAATAGGTATGCACCGTTCTGGCATTATTTGTTTGATAAGCCAGATCATCTACCTCTCATAAAACTTAGAGAATTCAAAGTGATCTTCTTCTAAAGTGCAATTTAGCTAATCAGCACATGTCAGCCTGGTAAGCAACGAAGAGAATCAGTAGTATTACAGATGGTACTAACAAAACCTGTACTGGTTAATAAAACAGAAGGCTTTGCTTACTCAGCTTTAAAAAGCAGAATGACTGGTAGTTACCAGCTGCTTTGCTGGAAGTGCTGTATAATGCTTATGAATAAAATAGGACTCAATTTAGGAGACTGTTGCCAGGTTCAGAAATGGTGATAGTACAGAAACAAATTAGCTTCCATGTGTTTTGTGTCTCCAAAGTGAAGAGCATTTTGCATGGTCACTTTTACTTTCCTTTCTAATGGCAGTAGAGTGCTGTGATTGCTGATGAAGTGGAGTCTTTGCTGTGTTTATGTTTTGTGTGTTATGTCCATTAAGTAATTTGAGAAAAGATACAACTAAGATTAAAAAGACACCAGCCAGAAGTATTTAGCTTGATATCTGGTTCATGCCCTTTGCAGTTTACATTACGTGAGTGAGTAAAAGATCAGGACTATTTCTCCCACCAACTCCAAAGCAATAACAAATCCATCAGTCAAAGTGTGCTGTCCATGGTTCTAAGCCCAGAACTGTGCTCATGAAAATCCTTGCTCAACTGTTGCCTTGCAGTGGTGATGTCTGAATTTCTCCTGGGTAGTTCCCCTGAATTCATCAGGAAACATCATAAACAATATATCATGTTTAAATATTTAGAAAGTGTGTTAAAGATGAAGGACCTCATAAACTCTGTGCTCATTTTCCAGGTGCTTTAAAAGCTACCCAGACATGTGAGAAGGCCTGGGGTCTGAAATGGGCCAGGGGAGGGTGTTATACGAGGACAGTCGCCCATGGGGGCTCTGGGCTAAAATGTGCTCTGTGGTTTTTGTCGGAAATCCCACTGGAAAGTGAAAGATTGCCCCTGGTAAATCAAAACTGACATGTTGCAAGACAAGAATTAATTTCTACAGACTGGCATTTTTTTATGGATAGCTGTTTCGTTGGAAACTTTATGACCAGCTGCAACACCAATCCTTTAGCCTGTTTGGATGAGGTACAAGGGCACTAATCCCTCGTGGGCACTCAGGAGGAAACACATCATCAAAAGCACGTGCCAAGCCTGTAACTGAGGGGTAGGTATTGTACATATGGATCTGACAGCATCTTTCTAAGAGGAGGTGATCCACGCTGCTGAGGTGTTTGAAAATCTCACAACAGCAGTACTTGTAGCTGGATTCTTCAGAATAAAAAGAAATAAAACTGTGGTATTAAGCAGTGGATCACGTTGCAAATCACCACCTTTTTGTCATCTAGTTTGGGTATGGTATTTGATAATGGGGGGAGTGACTCATGCCTTACTTTTGCTTTCAGAACAGGTACTGAAATTTGAGTGAGATCATTCCCAGCAGGACTGTGATAAAGTAACTTTTCTTCTGAACATTTCACAGGCTCAGTCCAGTCCCAGTGCTTGTGAATCCATCTTTAAGGATACAGCCACTTAAGGGAAAATACAGTGATAAAGGACTTGTTTCTGCTGGCTGATTTTATATCCATCCTTCTGCTGGCCTTTTGAAATGTAGTATTATGCTAGAGCTTAATTGCAGTGCTGATAATTGCATGCAGAGCCATAAACACTGAGTTAATATATTGCATATGATTGTGTGTATGTGTAAATGTCAATCACAGATTACTTGGCAACCTTTTTAGACATTAAATTTGTGAATGCTGCTTAGGAAAGAAACCTCTGACAGTATGAAGTCTTGAACCACAGTAAGGTTTGAGCCATGCAGACTGCCCCTGCTACAAACAAATGGTGCGGAGAAGTTCAACTTATCAGTCGCTGAAGTCCATCTCTGGGTAAGATTCAAATATATATAACTGTCAAAATCAATGAGGAACATTTCTTATGGGTTAGGAATCATATTTTAAGAATGCAGACAGAAATAGTTTCACAGAAAAGGTGTGCCTAGCTACTCCAACTCATGGCCAGATCTAAATATAGCGTTCATAGAAGTTTGCTCCTCCTGCAATTTTTATTTCTGTCATCTTTGTAACATGTAATTGTCATTCATTCAGTGCGTGAATGCATCTGATTGCTGTATTTTCAAATGTAACCTCAGTTTTGTGCATCTCACTGACCAAACCCAGTGGAGTATCTGGTGTTCACGTCCTGGGTACCAAACTGAATGCTTGGGGAAAAGGAAAATTTGCTTTGCTGTGTAGGCGTTGGAGATTTTTAAGATCCAGTTTCACTATGCATGAAACAGGGTGAGGTGGACCAACTTTTTCAATCAGAAGTCTTTTACTGGCAGATTATTTTGCTAATCATAAGAAACTTGCGTGTGTGTGAGAAGTTTCTGCTTTCTGCCAAAAACAAGGGTTGGGTTTTTTTCTTTCTTTTTATTTTCAATCTAGAATTGAAATATAAACCACTGAAAATGAAAAATTGTAATTAAAAGCCTAGAATATTTTTCTTTAGGAATATGTTCTTTTGGAACAACAGCACTACCAGTAATTGTCTGTTACTGACTCTTGTTTTAGCACAGATTTGTACTTGGTGCCTCCATGCTGGCCTCTGTCTGGCTGCCAAGGATGCCTTTCTGGATTCCCCCGAAATCAACTGCCTTGCTGTGACAGGGGTTTTCTAGGAGGTTCCCCTCCTTTTCAGTCCAGAAAGGGACTAGGAGTGTACTGAGCTCTCTGCGCAATTTTCATCTTCCAGCGGTGCCTTTTTTAGGGAGATGCCTTCTAAATTATACACCACACACAGCTTTAAGTACTTGTTTGCATAGAGCTCACTAGCATTCATGCATCTGGCTCTTCTCAAAACAAAGTGTTATCTCTTAGGATGGAATTGAATACATTCCACTTCAAGTAATTTGTCAGAGAATTTATATTTTCCATGCAAAGGGGAGATGCATTTTAATAGTCTTCATAATGCATTCAGATTAATCCCTGGGAAAGATGGAGCCAAACCAACACAGCAAACCTCATAGTTCTCAAACATTCTCAAATATTTGTCACAATTTACTTTGATCATTTTCCTGGCTCATTTTAGAGCACTCAAATTTGTCTGGGAAGTAAATTCTAGAGTTAAAATGAAAAAACAGGATTTGATATTTGTGCATGCACACATTTTTTTCTATGAATCCTCGTGATTGTTTAATATGGGAACAGAAATACAGACAGAATCCCAAAATACACTCATTTATAAATTTCTTGTTATTCAGAGGAGTTCATACTGTGGAAGCTGCTCTAGAACATTGTGAATTTGGTAAATTACAGAAGTAAAGTGGACGTAATTTTGAGGGAGAGAGGTTAATTTCTAAGGTTCATAATAACAAACTTTATTTCCCTGACTATGTTATTTGCTATTCAAAGTCTGAGGCAATAAGGCATGTTTAGGCAAGGACTGGCTACGTATTGCCATCTTTTGTATGGTCAGATTTGGCCTGGACAAAATGCCCCAAGGCAAAAACCCAATCATGCTGGGGCAGAGCCAGAGTGAAAGCACAGCAGTGGAACAGCTCGAAATGTGGGAATAATTTAGCATATAGATTAGACAATTTTGCTGAAACAGAAAGGCAATGCCAAGAAAGCTGCTGCTTCTTGGAAGGTGCTGAGAGCTTCCTTCTCCTCTGACAGAAGTCCCACAGTATTTAGGTGCAGGAAGTTATTGTGGTGCTTGGAGAAAGGGGATTTGACAATCCCATCAATTATGCTTCATTTTGTGAGCAATTGTAGGAGCATAATAGGTGTTATACAAGAAGACAAGTCTTGTTCCGTGGTATGTTTACCACAGTGTTGCAGAAATACTTTCCTCTTTCTCTGTCCTACCATCAGTTAAAATAAAAAAGACTCATTAAAACCCAGTTGAAGACATTGAATTTTTTATGTACCCATAGATTTGCTATTGCTTTCTGTGTTGCTTGTGAGAGTTCAGACAGACTGTAATGATTCAAAACTGTCCTTTCTGTAATTCTATTTTCTTCAGTTAAATTAAACCAGGAGGGAATTAGCCCCTTTGATATTTCTCTTCCAAAGCTGGTTGGAAGTGTTGTACATGTGGAAAATGAGATTTTAAATGGAAGGAGAATGACTCACATTAATTTAAAACCCAAACTAAAGAGATAATTGCATACACTGTAACTTCTGTTATAATGAGGAGTTAGTCATAAGTGATTACATAAATTTTAGAGTTCAAATGATTTTTAAAAAAATTGTTTAGAGTTAAATCCTGTCCTGGCTGGAACTGAAAATGCAGAGGCATCCTGCCTCTTTGGCAGAGAGACTGCTGCTGGCCACACTAAAATTTATTGGGGTGAGCTCAGAGTTTTGCTGAGGAGCCATTTTGTTGTTTACCCCAGGCCACTCACTTATTCAGCCAGCCTTGCTGTTTTTTGGCCAATATGGTATTTATTCCTTACTCCTTAGAGTTTCTTGGGTTTTGTATCCAGATTTGCCCTCTGAAAGCCAAAAACCTTTCCCTGTTATTTTCCTCTCCTCTTCTTCTGCACGAAAGGTTATCCCTCAGTTTTTTTAAAAGGCAATTCCTGATGTGGAATAGCAATATTCACTGAAAATACCTTTTCTATATGAACTGTGGAAGAGAGACTCAGTTCTGTGGAGATCTGGTTCCTAATTCAATAACTAGATTGATCTGAATTACAGTGGTAGGCTTAGTTAACAACAGCACAAGGAAAAAAGTTATGTTTTGTATCAGAAGCCTATATTACAAATGCCTTGGTAAAAACAGATAGGTGTCTAAACCATCATATGGAGATGAATCATGCAGATGGCTGGCAAAATCACAGCAGTGCTACATGCTGGTATTTGTTGTGAAGTGTTATATACTTTGGAGTCTCGTTTCATCCTAACACAAATCAGTCTTGCCAGTACTCAGGAACAAACCTTTTTTTTCAAATACAATGGTTTTTTTGAATGCTTATACTTAGATCCTATCAAATTCCAAGTTCTTAAAATAAAACAGCACATCAACATCTCTCTCCAACCTAAAGCTTGATGTTTTCTATGTACCAGAGTAATTTTGTTTTAAAAGCAGAGATTAGATTTGAAATACCTCAGTAGAGGGGTGGTTTCTTTCATGGTCTTTACAAAGCCTAGTGTAACAGCAGCTCTGATATTTTCTTAGGTCTTACTTATATTACTAGAATATTTCACTGTTCTTTACTAAGTTATCTTGTCTTCAGTCTTGGCTCTCCTTGTTTGTGACAGATAACTCAGGGAACCAAAAGCTGAAAATATTTTGGTAACTTAGAAGGACATGTTCCCATCATTTGGAACTCAAACCTTCCACTGGCATAGAAAGGAATTTTGCTTTTAGAGACGTGTCAGTGTGACAGCCCTGACAAAGTAAAACTGGTAGGCTGCTGCTGCTGCTGCATGGATTTCTTTCCTGTAATAGAAAGACTTAGCTCAAATAAGTGTGTTCTGCATGAAATCACGTTGCTCAGCTGGATGTTAGGATGATGACTCACTAGTTTTTCTAGCCAGGGACATTATGGTGCCACATATGTCCTCCTTCTGAACAGGGTCATCTCCCTCCTGTGGTACCATGACGGGTTCCTGCAGCCTCCTGGCCCAGAGCAAGGATGAGCTGGTTGCTGGCACCAGCTCTCAGGAGGATATCTGGGACCCTAGGAGGTAATTTCTCACTTTTACAGCCTTTTCTTGGGTCTGAGACAAGGCTCCTCTATTCCTGTGTTCCTGTATTTTGTTTTTAGGAGGTGGGACAGAAACAGTGACATCCTGGGGTGTGATGGAAATACCAATTCATTTGACTGGGCACTTCCTTGGAACTAATGAGTTGTGTCACCATTACCAAAAATGTGCAACACCCTGAGCTCTGATAGGGATCCTCTTATACAGTCAAAGAGTAAACAGATACATATGTTCATCTCATTTCCCTTTTCTTTTGCAATTTGTTATACACTAAATCGATTTTTCTTACTTCTTTTTCTTGTAAATTCTCTCATTAAATTAAATAGTCTGAGAGGAATAGCCATTAAACCTTCATTTCTAATTAATTAAGTGGTTTAAAATCTAGGTCTTTGAACACTTCCCTAATTAATTGTGTAAAGCTGGATACAAAGTTAACAGGGAATGAAAGAATATTACTTTAGGGAAATGCTTTACAATAAACTAGCAAGTTATCTACCAACTAATGCAGAAGCTGTAAGACATTAGCATTCTTACAGGCTAGAGGGGAAGACTCTTTCCAACAGTGACTCCAACAGTGTGGGAGTGAAACCTCTCGGGGTTAAATCCTGTTTATAAACTTATGTGATACCAGGTGAGCTCTGTTATTCAATGCTGATAAAATCTCTTTGTCCATCATACAGTTTGCGTACCCTGCCCTGTTCTGCCTTCAGCCTCTGCTTCTTTCCTTCTCCTCCAGCATTTCCAACAGCTCCTTTAAAAAATGGGAAAAAAAAATCTCTCCCGAGCATTTTGACTTCTGCTTCTCATGCAGTCAAATATTTGCTCCGTCCTTTCTCAGCTGTGGACGTCACATTTCATTGAGGATTTTCTATGACAAGTCCCTTTCATTGCTAGCATGTCCAGCTATTCTGTTTCCCACCTTTTAAGAAACTCTAGCACTTGACATTTTGCAGTTTTAAAATCTATATTACTCTGCCAGTTGATTTACATAATCCAGCAGTTCCCAATATTATTGACTACCTCACTAGTTTTTAATGTTACTGTGAATTTTATCAGTGATCACTTATATCTGCTTCTAAATGCAATATACAGCAGCACAGACCTAAGGCAGACACTTAAATTTAAATTTATGCTTTAAGATCTATCAGTTCTATAATTTAAATCCATTTACCATGAACTTTGTTGTGTAGTGTCATAGTGTTCTTTTCAGTTAGAGCATCTTCTGGAACTAAATCAAATGAGATACAGAACTTTGTTCCATCAGCACAGCCACTTTTACAGCCAAGTTTGTACTTTAATGGTAAGACAATTTGAATTTTATTTGAGATGGCTTCTTTTCCATACAGCCATATACACTATAAATAAGTATATTTCTAAGTCCTGATTCTTTATTGATTGCATGACATTGAATAATTTTTGATACTGAGATGCTTGCTCTTTCCCAGAGCCATGGAGCCTTCTTGCCCGCTTCCCTCCTTCCCTCCTCTTAATATCCCAAGACTACAAAAGACACTTTCGTCAAGAGTATTCTTGGCACTGACCGAAAGTTTCTGTAATAAGAAATAAAACTACATGACATGAAATGTCTTCTGACAGAGCAAAGCAATCCATCAGTTTATAGAGTGGATTTTATTATTTGGTCACCTGCAATAGCAAGGGATTGGACTGAATACCCCAGAATGTCTTTCCAGTCCAATGTACTGTGATTAGCAACATAGGAAGCAGCAAATACGTACTCCCTGATATCAGGTCTCTGCAATGATTCTTTATTGAACTCCAAAGTCAGTGCAAGACCCATTGTGTGGATAATCAAAATCCTTGCTATTTCCAGACCAACTTCTCACAACAGTTGTGCTCCATGAGAGCAGTGAAACCACAGATGATGATTTGTGGAACCACTGGGGTCATCTAATACTCTCCCTCACAGTTACAAAGGCCATGTTATAAAACCTTTTCATAAATATACGAACACAGAAGACAAAACTAAACTATGGAATTAGCTCCTGTCTGCAGTAAAGTCAATGACAGAGCCTGTTTTAGCTAGAATTTACTACAGAATCTTATTCCTTCAGCCCATTTTTCTTCTTGCCCTTGTCTCCACTCACTTTCACAAATCCAGTTTTGATGTCAGTTCTGGCTTAGATGCTCTAGAGAGAATGGGAGAAAAAGAGACCACATTACTGGTGACACTTGGGTAATACATTTCCAGATCCAGGCTAGTCTCTTGGCAGAAATGTCAAGAAACAGGGATGAATGAAACAGATTAGCACAGAGTGAGATTCCCAGGTGGTATAAATTGGCATAGCTTCTTTGGGCAGCTTTTTTACTAAATGAAATTGTTTTTTACCTCTTGAAGATGTGAACCACAAATTGAAGCAGTATGAAGATTGAAAAATAAATAAACTCCATGTATTTGCTGTTTTACTTTTAGAGTTGAGCCATTATGAGGCTAAACTCTCAGTATGGGGTCTGTTATTTATTCACATTTTTTTCTTTGGCATCTGTCTCTTAATAGACAGCACTGAATACTTGCAATTTCTGAGGACTCTCTAATTAAAGAAAGATGTTCATTTTGTGGCATCTTTGCTCCCTATAAAAGTAATAAGGAGAAGAAATCCAGTGTGATGCAATGCAATCAACCATCTCCAGTGTATCATTGTGAAAACTGCTTGAATAATTCTCTTGTCTTGAGTGTCATTAGTAGATCAGCTGTCAGCCCAGGGATCATGAGGACAAGCAAAAAACTGCCCACCCAGTGGCTTCTCTCTCTGCACTTTCATCATAGCAAAGTCATGTCTCCCTGCTGACGGATGCTGCAGCTGCCACTCAGGAGTGAAACAGAAATGTGGCGCCCTCTGGGCAGCGAAAGATTTCTCCTGGTGTTATTTTATCCTAAAACAAAAACTCTTCCCCCCAAAACACACTTAACTTTTCCTCCTTCCTAAGCCAGTAACACTCCTGGTGATGCCGCGAGGCCAATCCTTTTGCTGATCAGATTGACTGCAGACTCGTTAGCCATGCAGAGCAGATGCTGCAGTCCTGTTGTGTGTGCTGTTCTCATTCAAAACATTAAAAATCCAGTATTTCCCTAACAGGACTATGTACATGTTTTGGTAGAGAAATAGGTTACACAGGGCTGATCAAGGGAAAAGAGTAAGTTTCCTACCCTTAAGACTGACGCATCCTATGGAATTAAGGTGTTTTGATTCAATTTCCTAATTTCAAAATGTGCTAATAATAACTAGCAGACCCTTAAAATGCTGTGGTTTGCAGTGATGTCTATGGATCCGAAAATTGCCAGGGAGCTTTGCTGTTGCTGGTGTCTATAACTCACCTTGCAAAAGAGATTTTATTTTCCCTAGATTTGCCTTTTGGGGATCCTACAAAGTGTATGGTGAGTGCTTTCAAATTTTATGTGTTTCCACTTTGAAGACTGAGGAAAGCCAATACAAATCCCCTGTTTTATAATATAGAAGGAGCCAGTAACCCCTTTCCATATGAAAACTGCTTTGAAAATGTAAATGGATTACCAGTTAATTGTTAGAAATAGATATCCATTCAGTTTCCCCAGCTTCCTCTCACCCAGAGCCCCAGGGATGCGGTTTGAGGATTAGGAAACCAGCAGCTATTTCACAGCTATATTTAAAGACCAATTTGTACCTGTGAGGCCTGGTGCTATTGACAGTGTTGGGACTCCAGCAAGCACCTGTAGGCTGTCTACTTTAATTTACTGAGCAGCTGGGAGGTAAATGATGATATTTCAGAGCTACTACAGAAGAAGTGAAGCTCTGCCTGTAGGCCAGTACTTAGCCAGAGCCTGAGTGGATCAGAATTAAATTTGGTAAAGGAAAAGGGAAGCAAGCATAGAAATTGAGACTTTTTTTCTTTCTAGAAGGATGTGTTAGTCCATGTATTGCTTCAGATGAGCACCTCCTCAAGCTGGGCATGTTTACTGAGTGATGTTGTATCAAGTCTTTTCATTTCTTAATTTCTCAATATTATTGAAATTAAAAAAGGATCACAACGTGCCTGTCAATATCTAAACTAGTCCTAAATTTGGGCTAGAAGGTTGTAATAGGTTTGGTTCAAACTGATATCAGGGTAATGAGTAAGTTTTCGACTGCAAAGATCCACATGGCTTAGACAATCCCTCAATTCCCAAGTAGCTCCTTGGCATTATTTTCTTCATATCAGCCACATCTATATTGTGTATAAATTGCTTCGGGATCCTTGGGGTGAAAGGCTTTAGATAAGTGTAAATTACTGTGTGGCCTGTAATGATTTTGAAGTGGTGATTGCTGGGCTGTGCTTTTTGTTTGTATTGCAGAGGATTATGACTCTGGTATATAGATATGGCAGCTTTGGAATTGGAGGAGAAATATGTTCTGAGACTTTGATTTATGTTTTTCTATTTTATTCTTTGAACGTAGGTAGGAGGGCAAGAAGGAGAGCAGGAACGTTTAGTGAACGTGCTCCTGCAGTGTAATTCATCTTTGAGACTAAAACAGCAGGTTTATAAACTTGGTTAAGCAAGCTCCAATTTCTTTGCTGTCTTTCTTACACCTGCTGGAAACACTTTTGACAAATCATGCACTTTAATAAAAACGTATTTTCAAAATGATTTGGAAAACATACTGAAATCAAAATAATGGCTGGATTATGTGTTTGGAGCTAGTGTCCTTTTATTGTGTGTGCGGGGTGGCTGTGCTGCATTTGACTCAGAAGTTATAAGTAAATGTAAAGAACAGCGTTTGCCTACAGGTAACTGTAGCTGCCAGCTAAGCCTTCATTTGAGGCCTTCAGCATCCCAGTAAGCATAAATTGTTTTATTTACCAAAACCGAGAGTAGGATAATGTAATTTCTATATTTAGTTATTAGCGCAATTGCTGGAGAATATGTAACTGCACATGAGACTCGGTTGTTCTTGACAAATTCTCCACAACATTGTGAGTTCCACAGGTCTTCAACAGCTCTCTGGGATTTACTAAAAGACTAACAGCCCAACATAAGGAAGAAACCATTCTGATCTCCTATGTTCTTCATGGGTTAGTTTAAACATTGTGACATTGACTGTAATTTCCGTTGAAACAATCGTTAGTTTGTTGTGAAGTACAGGAGTGGGATCCACACTGTTTTTCCCCACATAGCATTCTACTTTTTTTATAACCAAAATATAAAAAGGATGTTAAAGTATAAGGACATGATTTCTATGCATGTTCAAGTGATATTGGAATGAGCAGCTGGCAGCAATGTCATGTCTCATTAACGAGGTAGTATTTCCTAACTAGTTGGATGCGATACTTGATGTCACTAAAACTCCCTGATGTAGATATGTGAAGGTGCATTGGTACATGTCAATGAGATGCAAATATCTCGTCATTCTAACAAAAGGAAGTAAATATGTTCTCAATGATTTTTGGGCAGCCAAAACTTTAACAGCTTGTCAGCTGAAGCACAGCAGCAAATCACAGTGGCTGAGCAGTGTGGGCTTGTGACTGACACACCTTTGACTGAAAAGAAAAAGAGAAATAAGGGGGATTTCAGATGTTTTCTTAGTGAAAAGGCATCACAAACCTGGGAAGACACTGGAAAATGTTATATATGGAAGAAGAGGACTGTCTTCCAGGAACATGTTAAGCAGCAGCATTTATGTCTGTGAGAAACAGCAGTGAGGGCATAGCATGGCTAAGTCTGATCCTGGGCTGTAACCCCACCATCATCTTCATAGCCCATTGGTAGGGATTATGCTAAACTGTGAGGTTTAAGCATAACACATACAGGTGCTTTGGGCAAGTTCTCCTTTCAAATTCCTGTGATTTGTCTTCTCCCATTTTCAATGGAGTTGTTGTTTAAGCTTTTTTCCCCACAAGCCTTTTCCGTGTACCATCTTGCATTTTCATTTACTGAGGCAACAATTTGAGATTGTGCGGAATCCTCAGTTTACCAGGCAGGTTCACTTTCAGACATCAACACTGCCAGAACAACTGCTAGCAGCTTGCCTGAGGCTCTGCTTCCCTCAGGATGCTTTCTTCTCACCCAGAGGTGGGGAGACTAAGCAATGACCTCCTAACAGCCATCTTGGAAATCTGAGCTGCTGACATGGTTGTTGGTTATACCATCTTTTACCCTGTTTGATTAAATGATGGCTTTTGCCATGACAAAGGAATATGGACTTATGATTTGCTTGGATGGACTGGTTGAGCTCTGTTATTATTTCTCTGATAGCCCAGGACTGATGTCTTAGACAAAGTGTTTTCACGGCAGATAAGGGAAAAGGCTCATCAGTTACCCTGCCTCAGAGCTGGGTCGTAACACATGCACACAAACTAAGCCAAACCAATAAATTAATACTGTAAGGGAAGAATAAACCAGATGATTAATAACTCATCTTATTTTTTATACGTATGGCAATCAGATAGGGCCTTCTTTAGAGCCCCGGGAGTCTTGCAAAAAAAGTTTTAAAGTGGGGAGACAGGAATATATTTCTTGTAGGGAAAAGAGACTTTGGGTTTTCTTCAGGGATAGAGAAAGCATCTTTTCATTTCTGATGGCAATTGTTCCTTGTTGCTCCTTGAGCAAACTGCTCTGCAATGTTCTAGGAAAAATATTCATTTGATCATAGATTATCTTTCATCTGTATAAAAAATTATCATGTTATGTGCTATTAGATCTACACAGAGTGAAGGAAGGGAGAGTTCTGGTCTGTTATTCAGTAGCACTGAAGCATAATGTTAGAAATAATTACAGTTTCGGTTTTATTCTTCTCATGTTTTTTTCTTTTACGCCTACAGGTGATAGCATGCTTTTAAGATTTTGCTTAGGTTCGTATTAATCCAGATAGATGAAGGAAAAGTGTCTATGGAGCCAAATTTTTTTTCTCTCCCCCTCTTTTTTTTTCTGTTTTCATTGAACTTTTGTGGTTTGTTTAATCTGGAAAGCATCTTTCCCACAGCCTCTGAGACCTAACCTAAAACCCCCTACTCCCTAACTTCAGTCTCCATAACTACAAACTACGAATTTAAACTTCAAACCCTTTAAATAATGTGAATTTTCCTTTTTTTGTGTGTGTTTTTTTTGTTTGGTTGGTTTTTTGTTTGTTTGTTTGGTTTTTGTTTTTGTTGGGTTTTTGTTTGTTTGTTTGTTTTTTGCTTTACCTTCTGGGTTTACTGGCAGCTGATTTAAGGATGATACCTATACACACAAACAATTCAGGGTAAAATTTCTCATCCCAACACAATGTTTCAGCATGAATTTTGCTTTCATGTGATACCTAGTACAGACATCGCAGAGGCAGAAGGAATCATGGGGTAACTTCATGTTGAGGGAGAAAAGAATTTGATCAGATCAAATTCTGCCATAGTAAACTTTGCAAAGCCTTGAGTAGTTTTTAGGGCTACCTATTAGGTACATAAATACTTGGAAAGCTGGACTGACTCTCAGTGTGGGAATTCTTACACTGTTTCAGAAGTTGAGCTACTAGCTGGGGTTTAATCTTTAAAAAAGTGTGTTCCTTCTGGGTGGCTTGTATATATTGAAAATAAGGGAGAGGATCTGCTTAGACTAAATACCCCCTCGTCTTGCCTGACATTTTATTCAAGCTTGTGTGCTAATCTTGTTCCTTCGATAAATCCCATCTAGACTGGGTTTCGGCTATGGCCTCAGCCTAGAAATCCAGTGCTCAGGCCTGTCTTCAGTGAGCAAGAACATCCCTGGAGAATCAGCACTAGACAGAGCTGTGATATTCTTGCAGACCCAGTGCCCTGTGTGGTGTTCAATGTTTTCCACGGCAAGTGAAATTTTAGGGCTCAAAGAAGCATAAGCCTATACAGAAAGACACTTCACACTACTTTTGGCATGACTTCAGTAGTTTGTGGTAGTTCCCAAGTATGGTGTGATGAGGCTGGGAACACAGCTATGCTCCTAGGTAGGGAGAAGGTTAGCTGTGTTCCTGTAAATCTTCATACATGCAGAAACATTGCTCATCCTGTAGCTCTCACATGGTAGAAATACTGAATCCTTTTAGCAGTGTGAGTAATACTTTTGCATGAAATTAAATCTACTTCTCAAATAGGTTCAGGTTCACCTTTTTTTTTTTTTTTAATAATGCAATGGCTTGTGCAAATAAAAGGCTAAATGAATGCAGTGAGATTGATCACGGTGCTCCTGGGGCCTACTACAGACTTCGTGCGAGATGGAAGAAAAAAGATTAGTTCTTCTTTCCTCACATTCCTCATCTGTAAAGTATGTGTATTTGTCAGTACAGTGGGTTTTGAAAACTAGTGTGCTAAAGAAAATTATTATAGTTTGGTGGCCATAAATATTGGTTTTTTGCTTTGCTTTGTTTTGCTTTCTAAGATAGTGTTGGCTATTACTCTGAACCTTCATTTGAAAATGAAAAGGACCAAAGGTTGCTCTTTTCTCATTCCCTGTTTGAGTCTGGTAACAGGCACACACAAAACAGGCTGGAGGGATCCTGAAGATGCTCTTTGCTTCTGCCACTGCCTGTGATTCATCAGAATTCATTCAGCAGCCCAGAGAGACCTACTAAGAGGCGCACTGTGAAGTGCTGCTCGTAAAGTCACCTACTGCCTATTCAGGTTCGGTTCATTCAGGCAACGACCATTTTCTCTTGCCTCTGCGTAGTTTCTACCTCAAAAACCACTTGATTCTCCTCCCTGGTAACAAGGCAGTGGTATGCAGCCTGTTTTTCACTTCCATCACTTCTCACCACACACTCCCTGCACTGAATCACTGATATGTAGACATTAGTGATTCTATTTTCATGACATCCCATGTTTGCAGGCAAAATCTAGTCAAAATTATTCATTATTATTGTAACAGGGAGGATTTTTTTTTGTCTTCTGGCTGTAATTTGATACTATTCACCTCCATTTTACAGAAAATTAAGTAAAGGAAACATTGTGCACCAGAATATTTTACTCCACCTTTTGTTTCTAAGAAGAGCTACAAATATTTAATCTAAACATTTTATATTAAGATAAATGTAGCGAATAAGAACAGAAAGTAATCATAACAAGTGTACCCTTGTACTTCTGTGGATATTGGCATGTACAAATGAGGAAGATCTGTATTTGCTTCTTCATCAGTTCCATATATTGGACTGGATATTATAAGTTTTGAGCATGTCTTTCAGCAATGGTGTGAATTCTCCTTGGTTAGAAATCATCCTGCAAAACTTGAAGATTGTGAGGGAATTTTGGCGTGGTAAAAGAAGTGGATGTATGTACAGTGAGTAAGACAACACCTTGCACAGATAACACAGTGCTTTCCCAGTGGGAGAGATGTCCACTTGGAGAAATCCTTCATTCCAGTAACCAAACATTGTGGGTTAACAGAGCAGCAGCAGCAGCTCCTGGCACGGCAGCCTGGCACTGCACTGATTTATTGAGTCTGTCTGAAGTTGAGCTTTACTTGAGGGAATTCTCCTTCACATTCCCTTCATCAGCTGCAACCAGATCAAAGTTTGCAGTGGATGTGGGATTGTGCAGGAATGAACACATGCAGTTGTACAGCTGCACTGCCATCCGCCAGGAACAGCTTTTCCTGGGATGCCTTGAGCCATTTGCGAACTTGCTGGCCGTGACCAGCAGTGTACGATAGCTGCTGGTCTTTCCATCAACACCTGTTTGGAGTAACAGGAAAGAAATAGAGGATTTTTTGAAAGCTGACTGGAGGGAGGCTATGCCCTGTCTGTGTTTCACAGAAGCCCAGCATCAACACACAGTGCGGCTCCTTGTTGTTAATAATTCTGAGGAAGTCAGAAGCCTAGCAGTGATCCAGAGTCAGCCTCCCTTGTGTTATTAAAACTTCTTCATCCATAAGCAGAGATGTATGTAATCTGATTATGAACTGGTATGAATTAGAAATTGAGTTCACTCATGTCAATAGTTGCCAACTTATGCAAGTGCAGAATTGGGCCCTTGATATGTGGAACAGCAGTAAGAGTAAATTTTATATATTTACATAAAAGAGAAAAGAAAGCAAACAGCTATGGAAAAACATATTGTCATGAAGTATATATAATTACCAATATACACATTAATTTTTTATTTCTTAGAACAGTGATTATATAATTCATGTAATGTGACCAAAAAAAAGAATAAAGAGAAGAAGGCGCTGTGGGGGATTTGTTTTTAATAACAGCAGGTTACTGCAGAACTTGAATAGTGACCAGGAACCTCTGCGAAACAGCATCTCCAGCAGCAGTTCTGCTGCCCATGGCCACTCGCTGCATTTGAAAGTGGGGCAGGCAGGCTTTTCTATCAGAAAACCTTCTATGACTCAAACTTTCTAGATAACTTAATCATTTTTCCTGGCTGATCATGTTGATTTCTTACTGATTTTAAATAGTTCAGGAAGGAGGTTCATTCAGTGCGCCGAGGGGCTGCTCCAACACCGGCAGGTACCACCTGCTCCATTGCAATATGTAACAGAGGCATCTGCTCACAGCTTTAATATTCTCCAGCATATTTTGGTAATCACTCAGTTATTTAATGGCACCCTAAAGGCACTGAAATTTTTGAAAACCTCCTTGCAGGGACAACATGGATACTCACATTAGCAGTCAACATCCATGGTGAACTGCATTTTGCTAAGCAGCCAGTTCCCAAAGAAAATTACACCTGTGGAGGATTAACAGCCACATTGAGGAACCAGAGGGATGGCAGGAAATGACATCGCTGGAGAAGTGAGCAGTGGTGCTCTGGAGGATTTCAGTCAGCATGTTGTGGAATCCCACTCTGTTGATCTACCTTGCTTCTGAGATAATGTATAATGACAAATGATGCACTTCTAGAGACTTTACAACTCCAGCCCTTGTTAGGTTCATCCTCTAATTAGGTTCCATAATCAGCAAACTTTATACTTTCTAGGAATAGATATCTTAAAATTTGTAGAAGTCCATTTAAAAACAATGCCAGCAAATTATTGATCTTCTCTCTGGCAGTATTTTAACCCAAGTTGCTTTTTCTTTGCTATTATGAGGAAGAGATTTCTGTGTTAGCCTAAAGCTGGTTCTGGGGTTTGCATGGAAGGTCAGCTACCACGAAGTACAAAAAAAATAATCAAGGACAAAAACTTTACACAAAGTTCTCATAGGAGCTTACAAGAATTCACAGGTACTTAGTCAGACTAAAAATATTACTACTTCATTCTTCTGTCCTAAAGTAGCTCCTATGTGAGATTGTTAAATATATTTAAAGATGAAGAAGAATGTCTTTGAGTCTTCCAGGCTACCTCTGCTTGCTCAAGCTCCTGGTGACAAATAACTTGAAGTCATAATTTTCCTTTCAGAACAAATATTTGGGCAGAGTACGGTGAAAGTTAGCCTGTTAGCCCTTTTACCAAACAGCCACTTACTCATTCCTTCCTCCTCCACACCAAGCAAAGAACCTCTGAGTTGAATCATAAGTCTCATTTTTATGTGAAGTCTTTTTTTTCCCCATCTATATCCATTAAGTTTCATTCCTGCCTGCATATGATAGAGGGAGGTGAAAGAGCACTGCTGAGCCCCTGATATGCTTGCTAAATGTGTTTTTTATTGCTCAAAATTCAATAAATCTGATAAGGTGAAGGAGGCTAATGCGAGCATGTCCTGCAGGCTAGAGGCCAGCCCGAATGCCTCATTTGTGGTGCCCAGAGATGATCCTGCCTGGGCCAGGAGGGATCCTCCTGCTGTGCCTTTACTCTACATTTGGCTTCCTAGGGAAATTACATTTTTCTTGGTGTCACCGCAGTAAACATTTCTGACTGCTCTCCTCCCTCTGGAGAGGGTGTTTGTACTCAAGACCGGTTCCCATACAGAGCTGCAGCTTTCTGCAGACTGAGCAGATGATCAGACTTTTCCTCATCAGCTTAATCTCTTTTACCACCCATTTGGCAGCAGCATCTGCCTTTGAGTCTGAGTTAAGATGTGCAAAATGAATTTTGACTATAGAACATTGTGTTTGAGATGATTTAAAGCAGATTTTCTTCCAGGAAATTCAAATCTTCTGAAAACGAACCCCATTTAAAAGAGATCTGGCAGATGTCTGAAACCACTTTGAGATTTACTAGCACAGCTGAAGGTCCCCATAGTCCCCACATAGCATGTGTTGAGCTGTGAGCACTCAGACTTCTCCCTTTGCCTGTCCCTTCCTTTCAGAGTGGGATGAACCTTTGACTTGAACCTCCAGGCCTGAACCCTGGTGCCTCTGGGCAGCTGCTTGGAGGAAACCAATGCCTGTATAGAGTTTCTTCACACCACTCTAAGTACAGCTTTAAGTCTTTAGCAAAACTTTTGTTTTCTTTCATCTCTACTTTTCGGGTACGTGCTTTGTACAGGTTCTTCAAATTACTTAAAAGGAATGGGTGTGTGTAGAAAGGAAAATGAGACGGAATCATAGAACAAGCTCAACGTGGGGCCTGAATATTTAAGTCATTTTATTTTTGAGCAATGGCTTCCTGTGCTGGGATTATAACTTTTGATACGGTATATCAAATAGTGCTCAACAGCCTCCCTCTTGAAAGAACTGGTGCTTGAGAGATGTCTAAAGCTGCAGACTCATGCGGTGAGAGACTCCAAATCATCAATTTCTTTGGGAGATTTGTGCCATGGCTTCTGGCTGCAGTTTGCCCTTTTTCTTCTTTGCTTTCCCCTGAACAGACTTTACCTGGCCTGGTTGCAGTTTCATGCACCTCTCAAAGACATTCCAGGTGTGTGGCACACTGCGTCTTATTTTACTGGTAGGTTTCCCTAAATTAAAGTAATTTAAAGATGTTATGTACATACAACATTGCTTGATCGTTATCAGCCTGAGCTGTCACAATCTGCTCACAGAGCTTACCACTTTCCATTCCCAAATCCTGGCTTTGATACGAGCTCTGGGTTGGACCTGCAGAAAGAGCATTTTGTATGTTTCTGGCAAGTCCTGCTGAGGACTCTGGGGCGTACAGATTTTTAGACTGTACCACAAACGAACTCGGTGAAAGTTATTTGGGTGAAAGTCTAATCAGAGTTGCATTTCTTCTGATCCACGGGGAAGCGTGGAGCTGTTGCAGTGCTTAACAAAGCGCGGTGACTTCGGAAACCCCGCGTGCGCTGGCAGTGGACGTGAGGCTGATGCTTGTGCCTTCTACCTGCGTTACATAAGAACGCTCGTACCGCAGCGGGCTGGAGTTAATTCAGAACCGAGGGAAGAGACGGCAGGAAGGAACGGGCAGGGAGAAAGGAAGGAAAAAAAAACCAAAACAAACGGAGAGCACGAAAGAAAAAGCATCCAACATAAACTTTCTACTGCAGTCTTACTAATTTCAGCTGAGAGCGCTGCGGGGCTCGGCTTTCTCAGAGCGGGGCTGATCTCGCTCAGACTCTGCTCCCCGACCCCGGGGGCGAGGGCGGCGGGGCTCCACCCGACCCTAGCCCCGGCTCGGTCCCGGTCCGGTCCCGGTTCAGTGGGGCGGTGCCGGTGCCGGGCGGGGCGGAGCGGGCGGGCGGTCCCCGCCGGGCGGAGCTGTGGCGGATCCCCGGGGGTGCGGGAGCATCGCAGCCGGAGCATCGCAGCGGAGCCCCCCAGGGCCGCTCGGAGGCGCCGGGAGGGACCCGCGGGCGCCCCCAGGCCGCCCGGCGCCGCCGGCAACATGAACCAGACGGCGACCGTGTCCCACCACGTCCACTGCCACTCGTCGCGGGGCGTCAAGGTAGGGCGGACGGCACCGGGGGCTCCGCGGCCGCCCCCGAGCCCCTCGCCTGCCGTGCGGGCGCGGGCAGAGCTCGGCGGAGGTCGGGGCGAGGCGAGGAGGGACAGGTTGGCTCGCGGGTCCCGCCGGGCACCGGCACCGAGCGAGCCCAGCGCCGGGGCTGTGCCCAAAGTTCGCCCCGGAGGAGGCGGCGGTGGGCACGGAGCTCTGGTTGCCTCTCGAATCGCTACTCCGCGGTACCGGTGCGGGAAAGGCTTTGGGTGAGGGATACAGCGTGAAATTGCCTTGTCAGTCATGGTTTTGCCGCTGTCCGGTCGGGACAATCCGGGAAGGGATGGTGTGTTTGCTGGTGGTGGTGCCCACACGTGTAAGAGTTGTGTAGGTGCTGTGGCTGGGCAAGTGAAGGTGATGGTGGGGAAAGCCACGGGCTTTGACTGCCTTCCTCTCCAGCCTCTGACACCATCCTGTCTTTGCATTGATTGAAAACTACTTTCTAGCGGAGTTACTGCACTCTACAGTGATCAAATGAAATCCCTAACCAGATTGGTATTCAGTAGGAAGTATCTATGCAGAAATAAGTGTTTGTTTGTTTGTTTTTTTACCTGAAATAAAATAACAACGCAATCAGTGATGATATTTGATTAGTGATTCTTAGTTCTGAAAAAAACAACATCAAGAAATTTTACACCAGCTATTTTGTTTCATAAAATGATATGAAAGCCTGAAAAGTTCACTTCGTGCCTTATTCTTGGTGACTCAGGCTGTCCTGGCACGGGGCTGTGCACAGGTTTGTGTGAGGAGAGGAAACCTGCTGGGGCTTTGCTCCCTTCACAGTAAAGTTGAAGGGTTTGGAGTTTGTTTGTCTTCTCAGAAGGAGCAGCTGAACTGCACATCAGGTTCAGGGAATTGTCAGTTGGGCTTTATCCCGTTAGTGCTGGGAATCAAAATCATGACTTAGAGCTGAGGCAGGAGGGGATTAAAGGTATAAGTCTTCGATTAGCACTGCCATTTTTATATAGGCTGCATTAAGCCTTGCAGTGTATAATCAGTAATGCAAAATGTCTGCAGGCTCAGGAATGAGACGGGGTTTACCTGTGGCTCTAATGACGAGTTGTGTAACACATAATTGTATCCATCACACCGTAAACGGCTGGTTAGTTCATGCTCAAATGGGCGAGGTCATGGGAAGTGGTGAATTAAAATTGCCCTGCTCTACTTCAAAGAGTTAGTAAATATAATATTAAATTGCTTAAAACCATTTTATCCTCTCTAGGCCTGTCTCTGAAAGTACCAGAGAACAGAGAGCAGCCTGGTACTTGCTCTGGGAAGTATTCCTTTCTTAGGTTTGGGACAGCCAATGCTAATTTTTCACTGACAGCAACATTTATTAAGTTCATTTGACGGGACTTTTAAGCCAAAACAACAACAACCACCAATATCAACATGCCATTAAAAAAAAAAAGACCCAGACCAGTCAATAGTCTTCAAAAAGAGAGAACATGAATCAGAGACTTCTAGACGCGAGTCCATTTTACAACCAACACAGTAATACTGATGCCATTAGAAAACTGTCTCATTTTTCTGCTCTTAATTCAATGTGTCAGGTGTAAAATCTGCTTTATAAATAGTTTCAAGTGCTTCAATGCTGAGTCAATGGATATTCCATGAGAAAGTATTTATGGCTGTAGAGGAGAAGTAACTGCCCTATGGTAATGAGGACCTCAAATTGGAAATTACTTTGAAAATACTTTGTTAGTGACCAGACAAATATAAATTGCATATTAATCATAACTTGCTGAGAAACAGTTTTAGTTCCAGCAATTATGAAGACTCAAGAAAAAGGTTACAGGAAAACTTTACACCTACTGGAATGAGATCTCTAAAGCCCCTTCTTTTTTTCTCTTGTTCTTATACTTTTATTTCTCCCCAACAAACAAACCTGTGGCATCTCAGCTCCTGTGTTACAATCCATGTGATGTTACTTCTCAATGGTTTTTGGATCAGCTACTCACTGCTCTGTAACACAGCATAAACTTCTGAATTCACAGAACAAGAAGCAGAAGGATCCACTTGTCCGGTAAATTGAATCCCACAGACTTTATCCATGACAATTCCTGCTCTGAATCACCCCAGGGCTGCAGCGGGGCTGGTGCCCAGACACAGGGAAGCCTTGTCCCTTTCTCATCTTCTTCTTTGTTGAGGGAAGGATACAGCGTTTTGCATCCATGAGCACCGAGAACTGAGTGCGCTGCATTCAATGTAGGTTTGGTGACAGAGAAACAAGTGGACAGAGGAAAATGAATATCAAGCAAGAAAAAAAGCCCAGAGATACCAAACCCCTTGAATAAAATGCAAAATCTCCTAATAAAGCCTTTTACCTTGAAGACTTTTTAAAGCTTTTTTCAAAAATGATTACAAATCTTCCCACCTTGGTGACATTACTATGAATAATGATCTTTCACTCTGAGATCCGTAACAAAAACTTCTAGGGTTTAGCTGGGAATGCCAAATACCTACTTCATTTCTGTATTGCTACAGTCTCGACTCCAGGATCTTGCCCAGGGCAACGAATCTGGTTTTGTTCTTCACACTTTTGACTCATCTTGTCAACACAGCAAGTAAATTAGCTCTTCCAGGAGAATCACTTCCATGTTGTGTTGATGACCAAATGATTTTTTAACATTCTTTTTCCCCTGTCAGAGAAAAATTCTGTTAAAACATTGTTTGCTTTGCTTGGAGGAAAAATAGTAAAAAAACACCCCACAAACCAGAAATAGAAAATAATAATTATCTTGGGTGGCTAGGATCTGCCAAAACAAACCAAACATTTGTCTTCAAGCCAAACATTTGTACTGAATTTAGGGAGAATACAAAATAGGAATGTTTACATCTTGCTCTTAACGCAGTCAGTTCTACAGTTTGTTCTTATTAAAAAAAAACAACAAGAAAGTGGAGTTAAGCTAATATTTCTGTGGCTTTCTACATTCTTTAATAATAAAACATTCTCTACCAGATCATGACTCTCTGCTGTTCTCAACCTAATATTGATCTGACTGTGAGCTGGATCATGGAAGAAGTTACTAATTGGTATTTCAGAAGCACATAATTACTGTGTAATATAATATGTATGTTATAACCTTTTACTCTTCTTTCTTTCCTGCCTTCCTTTCACTTTTATTTATTCATTAGCTTTTAGATTGTAAACTATAAAAGGCCAATGGAGATATGTCCTTAGCAAAAATTCTGCAGCAAGTTTCATCAGTATCCAGGGACTGTATCAGGAGTTTCTACATTTCATGTTTATTGTAGTAGTTTCTTAGCACTTGCTAGTTGATGAATAGTGGTGTACTAATAGTTTTCTTATTTACAATTTGGTCGAGGAGCACATAATTTAAGGGGGGCTGTAGCGTTCTCTTTGGACTTATTAGTGTGCTTACAGCAATTAAGATTTTTTTCACCAAGCCTGCACCTTAGCAGGAAATATCTGCCCTCTCCTGCAAACTGCTGTACACCCATCTCCTCCTAAAGAGAGAGAGAGAGATTCATATTTAGCTGTTCCTGTTCATAAAGGCTGCTCAGTCGTACTTTTTGGGTCGAAACCTTAAGTAGTTTGATCTTTAAATGCCCATAGGATGTGCCCAAACCAGGCCTTGTGCAGATAGGAGAATGATTCAAATCTACCAGCTGTTTAGGAAATAAATCCCTTAAAATGAGACCAGCATTTCTGAAACTCATTACATCAAAAGCAAGTCACTAACAGATAATCTCAGTGAGTGTTCAATTATGAATTAGCCAGAATAATACGTAATGAAGGGCACAAGAAATAGAGGGTTGTGTCATTGTTAGGAAAACAGTATATAAAAGCAAAAAAAAAAAAAAGAAAAAAGGATACATTTAAAATTAATAAGTTTGCGTGGTGTTTTGTTTAAGGCGATAGAAATTTGAGCAGTGCTGTGCCATGTGCAAACACATTTATATTGCCATGTGAGGAGCCCCAGCTCTTGGGAAGCGCAGCGGTGTGGTGGCCGTGGTGGCAGGAGGCAGGCTGGCGATGGGGACACAGGTCACTGTCACACTGTTGGATGTGAGCAGCTCAAAGTGCACATATAGAACAAAGTAAATATTTTTATTTTTGATTTTCTTAAATGCTGAGCACATGTACACGATACCCTTGTGTTTATTCTGTTCTTGAGACTCTCTCTGGAGGTGCACAGTGACCTGTTAGGGGACTCAAAAAGTTGTCCAAAAGGATTATGGCAATCATCAAAGTGACTGGCTTGGAGCTTGAGAGAGATGCCTTGAGTGTTGTTCTCTGAAAACATTTTGGGCTCTTTTGCATCCTCATCATCTGCAATTGCTTTTCTTCTATTCTGGCAAGCTGGTTTTGATCACATTTAAGGTGAGTTGCTGGTGTGCTTTATTGATATTTTGCAGACTAAAAGTACATCTGTGGTGACATATGCATATGTACGGGGAGAACAAGGTGGAGCTCTCTAGGTAGAAATTTGAAAAACTAATCACAACTTGTAAATCTTCCCATTCCACATATACTACCTTTCTGTGTTGTTTCAATCTGCTTGACAATGTATGTGCTACCAGAGAATAACCAGTGCCTTTTCCTTTTACAAACAGTACTTCCTTCATCATAACAAGAGGCAGTCACAAATAAAAAGCTGATGGAATGAGAAAAAACTCCAACATTTGAAATACTTAATTTTCCCCTTCCAGTCTATAAAGAAACAGTTAGTCTGTGTCAAAGGTAACGTCAAGATTAGTTAACTGGTTAAAAAAATCCCCAAACCAACCAAGCGAAAAAGAGTGAGAAAGAAAAAGAGAGGTGGTGTCAAATCCCAAGTTGATGCTGTAAGGAGCAGCACAGTGTCACCATAGGTCTGGGTCTCAGGCACGGTGTGTCCCAGCAGCAATTGCCCAACACTGCAGCTGAAATGGAAGCAACTGGGGTCTTTCCTTGCAGGGGTGTGTGTTTTGGCTCTTCCTTACCTGCAAAAACTGTTAATATGCTTTCAAAACTTTCCACTCTTAATTCCCTGCTCTTTTCATAAAACTCAAAAGTAATTAGCAAAAAGCGCAAGTAGTCCTGTACGTTTGGGTATATATACTGATTATGTGGTATAGATTTGATAGATATAGTATATATAGCCATGCACACCAGTGTTTTCTAATACACAGACAATTTATGGCTTTCAGTGTAATGCTAATCATAGGAATTTAGAAGGCAGTCATTTTAATATACACAAAGATACATGAACACGGTGATAAATTATAATTAATAATAGGTTAGTACTTTCCTGGATTGTAATTATATAAAAATTTTCCTACTGCACATCATTACTTTAAGAAACAGGGAATTAAGTTTGATTCTCTTTGAAGCCACTTAAGATACGGGCCTGTGAGTGTTAGATAACACTTTCCTGAACGGATACCACATCATGAGGGATTTAATCTTTCTCATTCTTTAATCCAAAACTGCTTCCCTAACTATGTGTTAAGATAATTTTGTGCTTGTTTTGTTCAGTATTTCATTCTTAAGCTTGGCATAGTAAGACCTCCATGCTGCCCACCACCTGAACATTGTCTTGGAATTTACTTAGGAGCTTTCTTATTTAAAGATTTTTATCTGAGGTCCTCAAATTGAATTATAAATGTGGAATTATGCAGCTTCCAGGTTAGTGACTGTGCTGTGTTAATCATTTGACAGGTTTTTGGATCAGTGACTTTGACTTCTCATGTGCTGACAACACCCAGTGTTACCGGCAGCATGTGCCAGAAGCAAAGCATCATGTTAGGCAAAATTGACTTCTATGATTCTTAAAAATGAGGCACCTGATAGTGGCAGAATGCCTTGGGGGCTTTTTGTTTCAAGGAAAGAGAATGAGACAGGCAGGTTCGTTACACTGTGAATGGAGCTAAGAGTGATTCACAGCAATATACTCCAACCCAAGGGACTCAAGGGAAGGCAGCACCTAGAATCAGTCATCAGCTTAATTAAAGGCTCTTCTCAGTCCTGAGCTGAGAAGTTAATGCAACTGCTGCAGATGAGGGTGTGATTTATTTCATATTAAATTTAATCAGTAAAATAGTTTGAGTGAATTATGCTTTAGAAGGCTAATTTCTTGGTGCTGGTGGCAAGGGGGCTCCAGCACCCAAGCTGAATGATGGGAGGGTGCTGTGAGCACCCATGGATCTCATCCCCACATTAGGAGTACCGGAAAAGAGGGAGGATGCTAGTGCTATCCAGGAGCCTCCAGGGAAATGGAATAATGTCTGGAGATGTTTAAAGCTTAGTGACAATAATGGTGCTTTTGAGCTATGCACCTCTTCCCTGAGAATATATCCGAAAACTAATCCAAAGTTAGAGTTTCAAAAGCAGGAGATTGGAATAAACTGGTTTGTGACTCCAGAACACAGAGACAGCTGTTCAGTTTGAGTTTGTATATGACCTTACCAAGGGAAAAGGATGTGGAGGGTGAGCCCTAGGGAAGTTTTACAGAAAGCTGAGAAGGAAACAGAGATGATAGCTGAAGGACACCTTGAGGCTGTGATGGCAGCTTGGCAGGAGGAGGCAGAGACACAGGAGTCAGAGGAAGATGGGATCTGAGTGTGTCTGACTTCTAAAGGCAGCTGGCAAGTCAAGAAAGATCAGAATGGCATATTGTATTTTGGCTTCAGCTAAAAAGACGTTGCTTGGGATATTGGCTGTTAGATTAGATTACATTGCTAGGTCTGACCCATCACACAGAAGTTGTTGCTGAAAGTCACAGCCCTAAAGAGAAACCAAGAGACAGAGATAATGTACTTTTTTTGGAGACCTGTCAAAAGTGAGGTTTGCAAAGTTATCTTAGTGTGGACTTCTAGAAGCAAGGTAGTACAGTGTCCACAGACTTGATGAGTTTATTGGACAAGTTACCCAGTAATTTAAAGTAGTAAACACCAAAGGTGCCTAACAAGTTGCTAAGCACAAAAATTATTCTGCTTTATTAAAGTATGACACTTAGTGTTTTATTTTCTTACAGCTTGAGAAAGTTATGACATGCTAGTGTTTAATATTAAACCTGCTTATAAGTTTATGTCATTGAAAAGATGAACTTTGTCTTCAAAGGTGTGCTGTTCTTTGTGTCCCGTATGTGACCACCGGTGGCTGTAAATGTTCTGTTCATGCCCCTGTGTAAGGTGGAGGAATTTCTCCTGGGCAGGGGATGGTGCTGCAACTTTTCCCTGAGATCTGCAGTACAGACCTGCAATTCAATGCACCAAAGTCCATTAAGCTTAAGGAGAGCTGATCTCCAAATCTGTTAGATGCCAGTGGTGAGGCTGAGTGTCCCTCCAGGGACCTGCATTTCCTCATCCCCTGCCATCAGGGTAAATGATCAGTCAGTGACCTGGGAACGCATTGTGTCCATCACTGGATTTACTCTTTAGTATGACAGTCAATGAATGAAGACTCTTTATATTTAAAGTTTGGTTTATTAGCCTTATGTAAGTTTTTAAAATTGTGGTTTCAGCAGTGTACAGGCGAGTGTCTATCCCTTGGCTTAGTTTTCCCTGGATATTATAGACAAACATTTTGGCTTACACTTTGAAATAAACTTTTTTCTTTTGTAAAATCAATTGCTCAGGCAGGAGAGTTCCTGACTCCCCAATTAAGCAATTTATCTAAAAGAAATCTTTTTTTCCCTTGCCTTCAGAGCATTAAACACTTACTCAGCTTGAAAGCCGCATCAGTCTGCCAGCGCGGGATTAATGCCACAAACGTTCCTGTTCGTATTTGCTGCAGAGATGACCTGCAGACATGACCATCATGTTAAAAAATAGCTTTTATAATTCCCTGTGCATGATAACTGAGAGCCAAAACCTGCCTCTGATTTCCTTTATTTCTTCTGACTAGCTGGAGGAGGGGAGCAGGCACAAGACCTGGCTCCCTGTTCCCGATGGTCCATCCATCCCCTCACTCAGCCCTTCTGCCTTCTGGGGCTTGGGCAGTTGCTTCCTAGGACTTGGATAGCTGCTTCCTAAGGTTTGTACAGTTGCTGGCATCGCTTTCTGGCTGTGTGGGTCTGACTTTGCCATGTCTCCATCTCTGTGTGCACCACGGGAACAGCGGCACACACGGCTCCCTCCACAGCCAACGCTACCAGTTGTGAGCACACACGGCCTGGAGTCCTAAAACCTGGAATGAGGCTGGTCCCACTGCACCCCAGGGGAGACTTTGGGCTTACTTTGGCTTTTTTGATAAATCTAGGGAAGGGAGGAGACTTCTTCTTTTCCTTTTTAACCTGTTTGCCTTTTGTTGGTATAAATAAATTTGAACATATTCGGAACATACTTGAACACATTATCATAGCAGCTCCTGAACACTGAAAAGAACAAACCTTCCAAAGCTTTTGAGCTTTCACCTCACTCAAATTTATCTGTACAAGCAAATCCAGTGTGTGTGTGGCACTGAGGAGCAGGACAGTCTGTTTATTCAGTCTCTGTCCTAACCTTGCTCCTCCGAGAGGTTGGAAGGAAATTGCTGTGCTTCTGCATTGGCCCCCTGTGGGACATATTAGTTTCTGCTGCTTGTTAGGATCCTTTCCCTGACTCTCCTGCTAATCCAAACCCATAAAAGCATTTTAGCAGTTCTGGCATGATTGACTAAAGGTTTTCTTGCTGTAATTTATACACATATCAATAATTACTTAGTTAATCTCTATTTTTGTACACGACACAATGTCTAATGGCTGGAGCTAAAAGCTGGAAAACTGGAGTTTGGAGTAGACTCTCGAATTCTGTTACCCCTGGTGGTAACTGTTCATCCGGGAAGAGATGCAAGTGTTTATGTTGAGCTTTTCCGTAGAATTTAAGCAGGCTTTTTCAGTTAACTGGTTTTCTTTGGAGGTGGAAACTTTCCTCTGACTTAGACTGCTGACCCAGCCCTCCCAAAGGTCAGGGTAACCTCACCTCATGGAAGGGAGCCGGGGCCTCTCGCTTGTTTTCCCTTTGTGTGATAGCACAAGGGGTTTGTGGCTTTGTGTTTCCTTCTGGGTGCAAGTACTTGTGGGTTATTTGCATGGGAGGGTCACAAGCAGGGGAACAACTGTGGCATAAAAAGAGATTATGCCAGCTGCTGGGCAGCCTGGAGGGAATTGGCTCTGGGGCAGCAGTATTTTTGGGGGAAAGGGGGCAAAAAGAGAAAAGCTGGCAGGAGAGGGCTGAATAAGAAGAAGAGCAAGAAAAGTTAATTCCTCAGTGCTACTCTGGTAGCCTCAGGAGATGTAGTGGCACATTGTACATATCATGCTTGTGTAAGACTTGAGTTGATTTTTGGTTTTGACACTGAGGTGATAGGACTGTGCTCGTACAAGAAACTTTTTCAACGAATTTTCCACACAATATTGTCTGACTTCTGGTAGTCAATCCAACCAAGGATTTGTCTGCTTAGAAACTAAATGTATGCTGCTCCTGACTCTCTTTCCTGGTGATAATTTTTGAGCTGTGAATTCCCTACATTTGCCTACATTAAAACTTCTATTTACATCCATGAGTACATATTTTTTTTGTACAGATTTAGTCTGGAGTTTGAAAAATCTCAGTTTTATAATTCAACAGCTGTAATGTGTTTTCTGGGAACATTAATGTTTCTGAAACTTGATTATGCAAATATTTGCAGAGGGCAAACAAAGGCTTAGCAAACAAATCTATAAAATAATTAAGCAAAGATTGGTGGTTTTCTATTTCTATAGTACTTTTGCCTCTCTAAACATTTTGCAAACTCTCTGGATGCCTCTTTCACCTCAGTTATTTAGAAGTCTCTGGCAACACGAGTTGCATCCCAAGTGAGGTCACCTTTAATGGTGATGCCATTTAAAGATATTTTTAAGAGATGTTTAATGATATTTTATAGCTTCAAATAATCTTACCAGCATCATCATAATTATGACGCTAAGCACTGCTCAGATTTAAAAACTCTTAAGGATTGAAGAAAAAGAATTTTAGATGGCCATTGAATGTAAGCCCCTTGATCACTGGTGGGCAGCTGTAGTTTTCAACTCTGGTGCTCAAATACTAAGTCATTGACTTGGTTGTTATGCTGTAGAAGAGGTGTATTTCATGAGTTATAACTAAACCTGCTTTCTGTTGGAATTTTGGATTTTTCAGTTGTTTCTTGTAATATATGTTGGTTTGAAATTCTGCAGGGTCACTGTAGCAATCCCGAGACGGGCAAGTTAAATTTGGGTTGAGTTTCAGACACGTGGAATCAAGCTGTTCGCGTGTCCCAAGCACGAGCAGAAGGCCCTGGTGGGGCTGCAGTTGGGGTGGTCTGAGTCAAGGACTCAGCTGAGCGCTGCCGACTTGTGAAAATCAGGTAGTGGGGAATGGTGTCAGGTTAGAAAAGAGGACATGGGAAGTGGGCTTCTGTGAGTTATGTGACAGCTCTGGATCCAAGAGGCTTGTTCTCTACCTGGCCTTGTGTTCCTAGTGCAACTCTGTCATTTTTGTACTGGATCGGGGCTGTACAAAATAAATGCATTTGTAGTCTCAGGCAGTGTTCAGAGTGAGTGCTGTGCATAAAATTGTTTGCTGAAGCAACTCTCCTGATGCCACAGGAGAGATGGGCCAATAGAGAATTTGGGTCATTTTACCTGAGAATATTTCTGTAATGAAACCAGCTTGTATAGTTCATGTTTCCATTTTTACATGGAATAGTTAAAAAACCTTTTAAGTTTCAAACAGTCTATCCCCTTTCCTCCTGAAGTATATTTTTATAGCTCCAGATCTTAAACATTTAGCACCAAATTTTTATAAAGAAAAAAAATCATCACTGCAGGATTTTGAAAAACTTATTTCTCAGGTTAAGATTTTATAAATGTGTATTTTCTGCAGGTGTTTCCCTCTGAGTACTCTGCCCCTACAAAATACAGCTGACATGGGTTACATGCCATGGAAATAAGAAAGAATGAGTTTGAATGAAAAAAAAATTACTTGATACTCAAGATTTTTGTGTTTAATTTTTAAATTGTAATCAAAAAAGTACTGTCTACTCTCATTTGATGGATGCTGCACACACTGCAGAAAAAATGGACTGCAAGATGTTGGAAATGTACTTGCAACTGATAGGGTGGTTTTTGTGAAGAATTTTATTTTTTATGGTTCAGTATTTTTAAAAACACTAACAATTCTCAAGCCGCTGTCTTGCTTAGGTCAGTTATTTTTTGAAGGGGGATGCAATGTGCTCGTTGTTTTCTAGTATTTCCTCTATATTGTTGCTGCAGAGAAAGCAGACAGTATCTGAAACCTCACAGATCAGTCTTTAATAATTTCTACATTTAGAGCAAAGAAATGAAATTACTCATATTACAGTTTAACACAAATTTTGGTTTCTATTTAATAGCTGCTTTGAATGATGACTTGTGTGATCAATCATCCACAGTTGCACAATCAGCATTTACAGTTTAACTTCTTAACTAAAATGTTGAATACCTACCAGTATAGGCTATATAGAGTAGTATGTGACAATGCAAGAGTTCTCCAGAACAGTACAGTGAATGTTTGACAAAGTCTCATAATGTCAAAGTTTAAATTATTGAATAGCTACAATTCTGGTGTAGAAAGTGCAATGTAGATTAATAGACATGAAAGGAAGCATGTTCCAGATGAAGTAGCAGAGTAAATATATCATCTACGTGGTTGATGAAGTAGCTAAATTACTGTAAATAAACAATAAAATATCTTTGAGGTAATATCTCAGAGAAGTTGCTTATTGGAAGCATAAAAAGATAAATGCAAATTGTAAATATGTAAAGGGAAAAGGCTGGACGGCAGGTTTTTGATGTCAGATACAGGTTCCCTTGGCTGTGTGTCTAATAAAGCTGATATTGTTGTACAATAATGACTATTCCCTCTGACACAGAGTAATGCTTATATAAGTTGCTTTAAGATGGACATAATCTATTTTTGCCATTAAAAACATAGAAATATTTCTGGGCATTGTAATATGAAAATGTTCAGTAAAAGGAAAATGTTGAGGCTGTATACATCATTAATCAATTATAAGCCATCTTAACGGATAATGGAGTGAGAAATTACTCCCTAGGTATTTGTTTCATTAGTGAGCCCAGTCCTGCACAGTAGCAATTCACTGTATACCGCACAAACAACTATTTTTTTCCTTCTTGATCATTATATTTGATAATTTTAGTTTCCAAGAAAATATCCAGGCTGGAACTGATCACCTTCTACCCCTAAGGCTGAAGATGCCAAATACATGATTTGATGCCAAAAGCATTTGTGGAAGCATCAAAGTTCTTGTCTGCCAGCTGGTGGCCAAATGCCATCATCAGCAGAGATGGCTGGGAGCTTCCAAGATGTAACTGAGGTAGAGCTGTGTTGGAAGGTCTCCAGAGAGAACTTAGAGTAGCCTTGCAATACATAAAGGGGGCTCAAAAGAAAGATAGGGACAGATCTTTGAACAGAGCCTGTTGTGATAAGTCAAGGGGTAATGGCTTTAAGATAAAAGAGGGTAGAGTTAAACTAGATATAAGGAAGAAAATTTTTTACAATGGTGGTGGTGAAACACTGGCACAGGTTGCTCAGAGAAGTGGTAGAAGGCCCATCTCTGGAAACATCTGAGTTCAGGTTGGATGGGGCTCTGAACAACCTGATCTGGTTGAAGATGTCCCTGCTCATTGCAGGGGGGTTGGACTAGATAAGCTTTAAAGGTCCCTTCCACCCAAACTATTCTGTGATTCTATGAAAAAAGTGAAAATTAAAAGTACTATCAATGATAGCAGAGTTGTCAGTAATATCCCCTCCCATCTAACAAGAGGTAGACTGGAACAAATGGAAGACTTCATGCTTTGTGGGATTGAACCTTACTTTGTGCTAACTTTTTCACTTTTATTGTATTTTTCATCCTACTGGCAGTGGAGAACTCTCATGTAGATCAAAAGGTAGCAGTAATGAGTTGAGCTGATGAATCTTTCAGAAGAAAAGGGGAGGAAAAGACATAAAATACTGTAACGGTTTTCGGTAAGGGGGTTTGCTTGAAAATACTTTACTTTTGATTCTAAGAATTTTCTCAAAATGACACTTAAAAAATGAGAAATAGTTTCGAAAATTAAGATAAGAAGGAATACTGAAATTACACTGATAACTCTTTTAAATTCAGTATTATTTTATGTGACTAATTTATTCATTATGATTTATGGAGAACATCACTGGCTACAAAAGGTAGATAACAGACAGGTTTTTTCTTTTTAATAACAGACCTAATCCCACAATCATTATTTAATCACAAGCTCCTCTTTTCAGAGGTTTTCTTGCATGTGTTTTCCTGAGTCAGGTCTGTGATGCTTAAAACTTTCTATAGATGCCAGTTTGTATTTTCGTAAAACACATAAAGAAATGGTCACATTTTGCTGTGTGCCAACGTGAGGAACAATTAAGCACTATTAATTCCCTTTTATGATGGACATTGACACAAAGGAAACTTAAATGTTTTGCACAAGGACGCTGAGGAATTGGTGTTAAAAGTGATGAGATCTTGAGGGTTCCTATCTCTTTTCAATACCCAGCCGAAATACAACAATATTCAAGAGGAAAAGTACTGTCATAACAGTTTGTAAAAACCCTAAGGAAAAAGAGAAGCGGAAGATGGAAAATCAGCAAAGTGAAAGAGTGCCCCATTTGAACCCATCTCTTCCACCAAATGAGAACTCTGGCTCAGCAGAGACTCATCAGGTGTCTCATCTGGATGGAGATTTTAATCCTTAGGATAGTTGCTCATTCATCCTATATATCTGTTGTGTGTATTACGCAATAGAAAATAGCTTTGTCCTTGGACACTGTGTAAATCTGACCTACAGGCTCTTTGCTCACAGTAAGTGAACAATGTGACCCATAGAAGCAGCATTGTGCATCCTTAAATGATCAGTCTTCAAAACTCCAATCTTGTTCCTTGTTAGGACAAGGTGGCAAAAGTCCCATTGATTTTTTTAAGACGACACAGTGACTGGATAGGAGAGTTCTGAATTATCATATTGAAAGAAAATTATGTTATTTAAGTAGGGTAACTGTCTCTAAGATAAATCATACCAGAACATGGAAGGACTATTGGTAGGCAAAGTACATCAAAGAAGCTCCGGGCCTCTAAAGTTTCTGTTAGAATTTAATATTTGCTGCCGAATTGTCCGGTATCCTACGATGACATATAGGTCAGCTGTAAGCTCTTGGACAAGGTCTAAAACAATGCTGTTGTATTTCTCCTTGTTGCTGTTTCCCACAATTCACCAGATGCATCTGATTGCCAGCGGCACAGGACCCATGAGGGAAGAGTTTCTCCTGATCCCTTTTCCTCCTGTTTGCATTCCTGAGCAAGAGCAGAGCACTCTGCTGGGGCAGCGATGGAAGAGTGCTGTCTGTGCGTGGGAGAAGCTGGATCAAATCCCCCTTTGCAATTGCGCAGTTTTCATTTGCTACTGTGTTGAGAATCGCTTATAATCGTTCCACTTTCAAATTACCTCTTCCTGCTAATTTCCCATTTTAAATTATTTTTATTCTTTGTCATTGATAATAGTTTTGGCAATCCAGATTATTTCACTTTATTTCCCTAGGTACTTTTTATGGCTTGCATTTTAAGAAAACAATATCCCATTGAATAATGTTTAGCATTTATATCTAGTTTTCTTGAACAAAAAATTTTTGTGGCAGTTCTGTGTTCAAAGTATTGAGTTTTGGGGGTTTTTTTTGTCTTTCTGCTTGGGTTTATTTATATTCACCTTTCCTAAAGAGATAGAAAGATCTAAATTTGCAGGAAATACATTCTGTAAATAAAGAATACTGCTATGAAGAATATTTAATTATCTTTATATTGCCGACATAATGAGCTGATGTAGTTATGATCTTCATTGCTGTGTGAAGAACAGAGGAGGGATTCAAGAAAGCTAATGAAAATCTTCCCTGTCCAACCACATTTGATTGATTTGCTTGTCATTCAGTGAGAAATGCCACAGAGCTGGAAAATCTGTCTGGCTTTGGCTATGCTGAAGGAGTTTGAGTTATGTTTCTTAATAATGTAGCTTTATATTTAGTGGGGACTTACAAAGATTTTTGCCCTTCTTTCCTGAAGGCGAGACAGGATCCGAGTTCGCTGATGAAATGAAAACTGCTGAGCGTAATCAACATGCATCAAATGATCTTATGAGGAAACTTGATTGTACAACTTTCTTGAGGCTGACTCTAGGGCTTGTTGGATACATCATTTCTTTGTAGAACACTGAACATGCTGGAGGAATATACAGCATGTATAATGCATGCTGTAGCAGCTTGCTGATGAAATGGGGATGGAGTCAAACAGGAAAACTGGAGTAATTGCTGAAATCTTCTGCAGGTGCTGAGTGTAATTGATAAATAACTAGCAATAACCAGAGCAATAACAGGTTTTTTTATGCACGTGCTCAGAAGAAGTTTATGTTTGAAGGGGAGGTTGAAGCGTGTCTGGGTTTCTCTCAGGTTTCAATAGCAAGGCTGCACTGCAGGTGCTCTGCGGTGCCTTTGCTGCACAGCAGCCTCACGGAGCTGTGCTGAGAAGGGAACACACTGCACAGAGACTTTTCTGCACTCTGGTGAGCTCAGTTAGTCAGATCTGAGTGGGAACACACAGAAAGTTGCACTGTCCCACCTGATGTGCGATGACTCTGCCAGCTGGAACAGGATCACATTTGGCCATGGGCTTGTACCCTTCGTTACTCGGTTTCAAAAATGGTTTTGAAAGCACATGACTGTGCTGTTAATGAGAATACGGAGACCAAGCTTAGATAGTCTCTCTGCCATGGCTGGAAGACTTCTTGAATGTTCAAGCACGTTAAATACACACAAAACAACGGGTGACTTTGTGATTTAGTGTGATGATAGGCAACTTCCACTGATCTTCTCCTGAATCCCATTTGAGTAGGTGGCTCTTGGACAATTAAGATGAGTAGCCTGCCAGTGTCAATTTAATGCCAGCTTCTATATTTTATTTAATTGCTGTGAGATTCACTTTAGGTTTTTGATTCAATAATGTTTTAGTAATTAGTGATTTAACAGCCACACAATCCTGCAACAGTCACTTGGATGAAGGTTTTGTTGGTTAAAAGATCGGGCACTCTTGCTATAATTAAGCCATAGCAGGGGGATCGGAACTAGAAGATCTATAGGGTCCCTTCCAACCAAAATCATTTTGTGATTCTTTGACTCACAAATGTCATGTCATTTGCTGCTAAACTCGAAATTTGCAGAAGCTTTTTAAAAACAAATGTTTATATTAAATCCACCCATCTGTGAGAATTAGAAGCTGCTCATTTCAATGAGTAGTTTTCTTCCAAAGAAATTCCTTAGGGAATAAAATAAAGGAGATTTTCTCATTTTTGTATTAATGCTTCGGTTAAATATTTATAAATAGAGGCTTCTGTGTTGTACTTTGAAGCCAGACTGTTTCTTAGATATGTGTTAGTGTCCAAATCTGTCACTATAACATCTTAGATCCTTTAATTGGGTTTGCCACTTCATAAGTAAAATAAAGTTGCTTCATCAGATGTTTCTTTGAGACACAAAAGATGTTTCCTTGATGTTTTGTGTTATTTACATTCTCTGCAATGCAAATTCTAGACATAGTCTTTCAGAAGGCTAAGTGAGCTTGAAAAACAGAAGTCTTACCAAACTGAAGTAGAACTGAGTTTTGCTGTTTGGGCTTTTTGTTGTTTATAACCAAAAAATATTCAGAAATGAAAACTCTTCCTTCAGCTCTAAAGTTCAAACAGTAGAAATTGTTATGAGACTTCCCTCTTGTGTGACAACAGGCTTCCTTCCTTCCTTCCTCCCTCACTCCCTCACCTCCCTCCTTCCTTCCCTCCTGCCTTAACTCTCTTTTTCTCTCTCCTTCCTTTCAACATTTTTTACCCAAATGTTACAATAATAAATTAACAATAAAAATGTTAAATTAATGCACCTCTCTACATTTTCTAGAAGAAGCTGTAGCATTTTGTAACAAGACCATCTTCTTTGTGGATGGAAACGTTTTGAGAACCAGGGTTGTTGTCTGTGCTATGAAACAGCAGAACTAAAGCTATGAAACAGTCAGAGAGTCAGCATGAGGTCTGGCTTCCTTCTCCTGACAGGGCATATGCCAAAAAACCATAAAAAATTTAAAAAATTATGCAAGCTCTTGCACTGCATGTGAGCAAGTACTATTCCACTGGTTTCTACCATGTGTGTTGTTCCAAGGAACACTGAAAGAAAAAACAGTGGTTTGGATCATCTGAGGGCCCTGAAGGTCCAAAGAATAAGCAGCATTTCTCAACTTGGCTGGATTCAAAGATATTTAATGGGTGGTAGGGGGAGGTTTTATTAGATTCAACGGAAAATAATTTTAGAGCACTTGTATATTTTGCAATTAATCTGATTTTTAGAGCTTCAAATTTTATGTTTTTTTCTCTAAAATAGAAATGTAAACTAAGAAGAAGCACTCATGCTTTGCACAACCATATCCTGGAATATTCTGCCAGCTTTTTTTGTTGAATTGAAGTAAAATTTCCTACTCTAATAGTAAGATAAAGATTCAAATTGTGGAGCAAAGTTCATGATCAGTAACAGTTGATTTTGGAAACCGAGAGAAGACTTTAGAAATATTAAATACTAATTTCAGAATAGTTCCAGTTAATTGCTTCGTTAAGAAAGTCAAATAAAAATTAAAAAAAAAGAGCACCTGTGCATTGATCTGGAGTTTGCTCTTCTGTGATAAGAAAATTATTGTAGAACCCCGTTTGCTGCCAAGTAGTGTATCAGTGTAGTGTAATGCGAATAGTTGAAATATTCCAGAATATTTCAGAAGTAGCAAAAATTTTCACAGCAACAGAATTCTTGTAGAAGCAGCTAACACCGCCATGGCTGTAGGGGACATGTTTGGGGGCAGTCCTGTGTCCTGAGTGACTACCTGTCCAGGGAAGTAAAATTGAAGGCACATTCCTTAAGATGATTAAGAATGACATATGCATCATCTTTAATAAGCTATTAATTAGAAAGACACCTGTGTTTGCAGCCTCAACAGTTACTGCAAAACTGTGCTCTAGAATATCTGCCTATGCATGAGTAGCACAGACAGGCTGAGCCGGAGGCAGACGGAAACGGCGGGCACACAAATCCCTCCAGTGTTTGGATATATGCAAATAATGCATTAGCTTTCCGCAAGGAATTTGTGGTGGAATTAGCATCCAGGTCACCAAACTGCATGTTTTTTGTCCCAGGCTGATCTGCTCGCAGCGAAGAGAGGTAGCTGGCATCAGTACCACCCCCATGCTGCTCTGCGGATGCCTGTCATTAGTGATTACAACTTTCATGTCTTTAATTACTGAGATGCTTTAATTCGATCTGATAAAAAATGAATTTAAGGCTCTGTGGGTTCTCGTTTGTGCTTTTTTAAAAACAAGGTTTCATAACAGAGCTTGAAATTTAGTTCACTGAACTTTCTAGAAACTGCCAACTGTCAGTGAATTTGGGACCAGTTTTGTCAAAGACAGTTTATGGTTTTCTCATAAACCACATGAAAATTTGAGGATTTGGAGGCATTCCCTCATATTTGTTGTTTCATGTCAGAAGGGAAAGCCCAGGATATTAATTTTTCAGGTTACTGTTATTCTTTTAGCCCAAGCCAGTAAGTGCCTTTGTCCATGAGGGTCCTCCAAAATAGACCATATCTACACACTAAACAGCAAAGAAAATATATGGAGAAGAAGACTATTTATGAAGATTGCAAATGGATTGAAGGTGAAGCCAAAAATACTACTGAGCTACATACACTACTTTTCTTCCTTCTCTGTTTCTTCCAGTCCAAAGCTTCCCTGGAGTCTGTCTCTTGACTCAGATGGTATAAGTGGTACTGATGTTTATTATATTTAAATACATACGTAATATAACAGCATGATATTGACAGCTGTAAATTTAAATAGGACTCACTAACCTATTTATTGTAGAAACACCTGTACACAATATTGGTGTTAGATAGAGGATTTTACAGTAACTGCCACTGCACATGAAAAAAGAGATGATTCCTGCTCCTCAAGAACCTGCCATCAAAGACAAGAGGGGTAGGATTGAGCTGCTGGCACATTGATATTCAGTGTCATTCATAGCCTTGGGTATCTGAAATATCCCTTTGATTGGCACACATGATGTGGTGCCTACAGGAGACCTATGTCTTTTTGGCACATCAGCTACAGGCCAGCCATGAAAACCTGAAGTGCTTAAAATAACCCTACAGGCACATGTTTAAGCACGAGGTTTACTCCAGGGGTGTCCTGTGTATACAGAGGGAGGTGTTTGCAAGAAAACAAACATCATCAAAGTATAAAAGTAGCTTAAATATTGTTAAGCAGGTGTTACTAGAGAGTAAAGTTTTAAAAACAATGTGTCCCTCAAAAATAGCTCTGTAGATATTTATGGGGAACTGTCTGGTGAGGGAGACAGTACAAATTTATGAGCAGAGTCGTAATGCATATCAGCAAAAAGATTTTCCTAAATGCGGTTGAATGGCATTATCATGTAGACCAACTAATGCAAAACAGCAATCTGATTATCTTCCTTTTGTCTTGTGGCTTTCTGTATTGATCTAACACAAAAGTAGGAGACAGATAAAGAACAGCACTGAGTTAAGTGACTAGTGTAACTCATCCTCTTGGTTAAACATTTCAAGGAAGAAAAAAAAGTGTTTATCTGGAGTCAAAGCTGCAACTGCCTGTAAATGGCTTAAAGAAATGCCCTTGGTGAAACACTTGGAAGCATGTAATTAATTTGACTTAAAATACAGATGCTTTGCTTTGAAATGCAAAGAACACATCATAGCATAAAAGTAATTTTAGAACAATACAATTAAATGTACCCACATATTCTTTATTTGGCTGTGATCAGCAGTGCATTTAGTCTGCAACCCTATTGCACCTGCCAGGCAAAATGGAGAAACAGTGATGGATGGGCTTGCTAAAAAATGTCAACAAATGGATGTACAAATTACTAATGGTATTTCCAGTGCTTTCCTTTGAGGGTCTTGCCTCAGGAGGGAAATCTGTGCTTCCACAGGTACTTGAGAAGAGTGAGAAATCAAAATTATGCTTGGAGTGAGAGACTAACTTCAGCTAGCTGATGCAGTAAATTGGAAAAAAAGGGTTTTCCCAGCACTTTTTTTATCCCTTTGGAATTTGTAGGAAGAAGCATTTGAGTGCCATTCAGAGACCTGAGCACCATTTCCTTCTGGGGCCCATGTTGCTGCTCAGATTGGTCTGTCTCTTTGAGTTTGTCCCAGTTTAGTCATTTTCTTACGTTCTGAGTGCTCTCAGAGGGGCCAAAGTTGAAGTTCAAAGAAAAGTAATAATTGGGTATCACATCATACATTATAACTAGTTAGGGTAACTAACTAACTAGGATTTTCAATATATAGGATTTTTATTTATATGTCAGTACTTCCATTTATAAGTCAGTGTTATATAAGAATTAGCACAACCTTTTCTGGAACTAGAACCTAAGAAAACTGGCTGGCATTGTGTTTTTTTGTTCCTGTCAGCAGCAGAAAAGAAGGAGAGCATGAAAAATGTGGTCTGTGAGCCTTTTGAGGGGAGATGAAGTAGGAGAAGAGGTGCCAAACCTCAGGTGTAGATAAGGTATTTCTACAAGAGTCAGCTGACAGTCTCAAACTACAATGAATTATAAATCATTGCTCCCTATAACTTAGCTCCTTTTTTCAGCTACTTCTGGTGAAAGCAAAAAGTGCAAGTTACCTTATCATTTGCAAACAAGTAAGGAGTTTTTCTGCAGGAATCAACATTTTCATTGTTTTCATCTTGCAGTGGAGGAACAATACATATAATTTGGTTTTCTATTTTTAATCTGTTACTTTGCTCTGATATGCCAGAATTTGCTGGAAAAGGAAATGTAAATCTCAATTCTCTAAATTATAGGATTTTTGAATATGTAAATTGTAAACCCAGGTGGAACTGGAAGTTCATTAGCTCAGTAAAAGGCTGTTTTCAGGAAAAATTTAATAGACTCTAATCAGTCATCTTATCACTGGGTTACACTTGCTACATCTATCAGTGAAATTTAGGGAGGTTGAATAGGAGAATGTCTTGGATTGACAAGAGCAGCTCTGCACTGAAAAAGAGAAGGTGCAGGTTATAAACAACTGCTGCTCACAAGGCAGAGGGGAAGAAAACCTCAGTGTGGTCAGCTCAGATCAGCTGAAACCTTTTGAGGAAAGATGTCAGGTTTCCCCAGAAGGTTGGCCAGTCTCCCTGTCTTAGAAGGCCTTTTCTGTTCCTTGCTGGGACAAATCAGCACTACTGGTACTGGGAGGCTGATTTGCTGACCCCCTGGTCTGTGGCAACTATTTTTATATTCTGAGAAGGGATGAGCAAAACCACACAAATTTTCTGCAATCTGCATTTTTTATCTGTCTTCACCTTTTCAAAACCAAATATTCACATTATTCTGGTTTTTCCTTAGGTAGTGCCATAACTTTGATGCTTGGAGGTTCCTCCAGTCCCATCTCCAGTTGATATCAGGCTTTGAAAATCCTATTGTGTTGGTTAGGAGTGGATGTGTGTGGTGAGAAACACAGGCAAAGGTGTATCAGGGTACCAGAGCAGGCTGTTAATCAAGAAATAAAAATAGTATCTGTACTGTAGGTCATCTAGCATCCCTGGACCAAGATGTTTAATTTTATGTCAGTTGTACAGTAGTCTGTGCCCTCCAAAATACATTAGTACACCGTGAAAGCTTTAATTTTAATGCAACCAGCCAGAATTCTCTCCTAAGGGCTGGGTTCCAAGGCTGTGCTATAAAGAAAAAGAGAGGTAGAAAAAAAGAGAGATTTAAAACACTTCTTTTTAGGACTGCTATCCTGTGAAACTTTAAGGGATTATAAACCATTTCAGTAGTTACTGAAATCTTTAGCCACAAGTATTTTTTACAGAAAATGTCAGAAAAACATCACAGAATGTGCGAACTGGAGCTTTCTTTTACTGCGTGATCCTGAGTGTACGTGTAAGTGTTAAAAAATGAGTATTTTTAAAGAAATCTTGGCAGCAGAACATGTAGCATTTCCAGGAGAAAATGTGTATTTCTTTTGATGTGGATCATGTGTCAGCAAGGAGGATACTCAGAAAGTACCGCAGTCACTCAATATAATATCATGTATCATTATTTTATAAATAATTTTCAGCGGATATGACTAATTTAGCACATGTTGGTATTACTTGTTGGTGCTATAGGATTTACTTTCAGCTGTTGTTTTAGGTCCTTAATGTTTGTTATGTTACCCTCTATTTTGGTATAATTTGAATCTTGCCTGGTGGCTTCAAAAATTCTCCAAATTTTTTTCTTCCCGTATGCATACTATTGCTGTGTTAGGCAGAGTTTATTAAAAACTCATACAATATTTCATGTCAAATGATAAAGCATGTGTGGTTTTGCTAAAAATCATGCTAGTAATCGTGTCTAGTACTTGGAATATAGATCTCTAGCTCAGCAGGGGTGTGATGACAGTAGGGATATAAAAGCCTACTATCTTTGTGTTAGAAGAGCATTCAAAAGTCATTTGGGCAAAACACTTTGCAGAGAGCACAATCCATTGTACAGGTGAGCACTCCATAAAAGCACTCTCTAATATGTAAGCTGTGACACTAAAGAAACACTCAAGAAAAATTTGAATTATTTATTTCCACATGTTACCCTTTAAAAGCACTTTAGGATCACTCCAAAACACTCCTGTCAGCACATAGTAATCTCAGAAACTGGAGGAGATGAAAGACACACTACCTGGGAGAGGCTTTGGAGAGTGGAAGTGCAGATAACTATCACTTAAAGGGGTCAGCACTGTCTGTCTCTAGTTCTCTAGATACTGTGATAGGACTGAGACATTTATTTCAATTTTGCAAACAGTTTTGCTTTCAAATCCCCAAGACTTAGTGATCACCACATGACACTGCCCAGCTTTGATCCACACAGAGAATTTGTCTGCCTACACAATGGGGCTCAGCTATGCAGCTATCCGAAACCTTTCTTCCTGGTTGGATGAGATAAGGGACAGCCAGTCTCTGTGTCCCAAATGGATGTGAAAGTGTATGAATCCTCTCCCAGTTTCTTCCAAGAGAGATGGGACAGGCAGCACCACAGACCCTGAAGAGCACAAGTTATCTCACTACCCAGCAGGGCCATAGCAGAGGCAGCCCCTTGTTCCCTCATGATGTTTTAAGCCTCCTTCCTGAGTAACTTAAAACAATTCTCTGAAAAATGTGAAAACTCCTGCAGTTTTTCTCCCCGCCAAGGCGTCTGCTGGTGCCATGCAATGTTCCCACTGGATCTGGCAATGAGGCTTGAAAGGTAATGAATTACAGTGCCAAAGGCAATCCCAAAGGGTCATTCTTGCTGTTTGTTGTGCTGTTTATCAGGATTTGTGGCAGCATTTACTGGTGTACGTACAGAGTCCCCTACCTTGCTTTGGTGCCACCAACATGTGAGGGTGTGCTCAGGTCTCTGTCACCGAGCCGTGCTCGTGGCTTCTTCTTTTCTTTTCATTTGCTTTGTACCAATATTAATTTTCTTCCTTAAAAGGATAAAAAGAGTAGATAGACAATTTATTCCTACCATATTTTTAGATTCCTTCTGTCTGTCATTTTAAATAAAAGGAAAATGAAGAGAATGAAATTCTGGGAGAGTCAGTTGGGTGTAAATGTTTATTGCTAACAAGAGTGAAATTCAACAATTCTAGTTTCCAATGATGCATTAACCCTAAGATTATGTGTTTTAAAAAAAAAAAAAACACCTGGCTTTTTCATAATGTGGAAAGAGTGCTGTCAAAACAATTATTTGTCTGGAGCTTCAAAAATCACAGATGCAGTTTATACTCTATTGAAAATCAGTGGGATACATTTAAAGTACTGCTGTGCTTTTTAAAAATCCCACCAAGGATGTGGGCTTCCAAGGATGCCAAAGTACGAATTCTTCTGCTTTGAGCTATAACATCATTTTGAGGTGAATATCTTGTTTGTTTTATGGGAAAGGAAACACACAGATCTGTTTTTGACAATCTCCACTGGATATCTGAAGGCATGACTGAGCCTGCTTGTTACACCCATATCTGTCTGGTGTTCAAAGGAGCCTGTGGTTGTTCTGCCTTTTCTGTCAGAGCATGGTTTTATGTCAGGTGATATGTCAAGGTCACAGGACAGAATACTGTAAAACTTGGAGAGTTTTGGATGGTGATGGAAAATCCGTTCCTGGAACATAACTGAAAGCTGATAACCTGATCTGATTTGCTTTTAACTGAATGTCCCACTAAAATCTATGGCGTTTGGTGATGTTGAAAAATGGATAAAGTATTTATAATGAGACCCTTTCATTGGAAAATACTGATTTGTCAAAATGCGAAGGATTCCTTTTCAGTGTGTTGCCTTCCTCATGAATTATGAGGAAAAAACTTTGAAATTGTGGGAATATTTTATTTAAACAATTCTGTGAAAAATCCACAATTAATATACTCTCATAGTTCAATTTGGGGATTCATATATTTATAAAAATAAATCGAAGTCAAATAAAACATCTAAGAAATATTGAAAAGAAACGCTTATTTTGCAAGGTGTTGGGTGTTGGGTTTGAGACTTTTCACCCTCGTTGAGGATTAGAAAAAAAGAATTACCTCCTTTAACTCTCCCAGATCTCTTAAAATGAGAGTGATTCTGTACCTAGACAATATCTGAAAGCACTTGAGTTTGTTAACTTACAGTGTGCAGAAACATAAATCCTCACCACAAAACAAGAACGGAACATGGATTTCCTAGAAATGCTGTTGAGTTAAAGAAAGCAGCTCACCTCCTCCCACCAAAGAATTCTGTGAAAATCTCTTAAATCACCAAATCAACAATGCACTGTGATTTTTTAGAGATGACCTTGCAAGGATTTCTTTTCCCCAGGCTCTTCAGTAACCTCTGCTCATAGGTTAAATGAGCTTTTCTCTTCTGTATTGGAAATATCCAGAAGACAAACTTGTGATATTTATTCCACTTTACTGGAAGGAATCTTTGTTTCCTTTCTGAAAAGAAGCACCTGAAGTTGTTGCGTGCAGGATGGTTTACACACTATAAAAGATAAATTGCAGAGAAAACTCTCTCCTCTTTTGGGTGAACAGATTTTCTTTTGAAAGGAAAGCTATAGAAGAAGGTGACAAAGTAAAATAAAATGCAATTTGATCTAGCTAGAACTTTGTTTTCCATATGTATCACACATCACGTGTATAAAATCTAGCATTAAACTGCATGCAAAAATTTTCAATATGGATTAGTATTTAAAAATTACATTAAGTAGCACAACAATTGTGCATGTGTCTAACAAGTTAATGAATAACTGTTGTTCTTTCCTGCTCTCATGGAACTTCATAATTAAAAACTAGATAAACAAAACCTTCTGATGATTTGGGATTATTCATTGGTTGCACTCTTTTTTTTCACATCACATTTAGTCATACCTGGAACAGTATCAAAAATCATAAAGGTTTTTGTGTATCACTGTCATCTTCCTTGCTTGTGGGTTATTAAATTTTAACTTCTCCTGAAGTAGGAATAACATTCAGCAAGCAGTAGGAAAAAAGCTTAAGAAAATACTAAAAAGTGCTAAAGTACAACATCCACTCTTTGTGTAAATTGGGGCCCCTAAACTCGATGAAGACTTCCCTGATTTAACCAGATGAAAATGAATGTCATGTTTCGCCTTGCATTCCACCTATATCATTCACCAGTTTTTAATATGGAAAATCTATGGTGGGGGTTTTATGGTTTTCCTGAAAAACATAGCCTGGGAGGTGGACATTCTGTCAGCATGTTTAAATCCAATGGACAGAAAATGCCCGCAGAGAAAGAAAAATCTCTGAGGACTGAGCTCAGTCCTCATTAAACAACACTGAGTGCAGAACAACATTTTTGGCTATACTGCCATGGAGGAGAATGTGAGGCTAGGCCTCCGTTCCCTCAGATCCAACAGTACAACCATGCTCAAAAACTTCTGAAAATCCCATTAATGGTACAGGAGCTTGTTGGAAAGTGTACTTCACTCCTGGAGAAATGCCAGTGGGAGTTCTGACTCCCGAGTCTCCTGATCCTCGGGCAGCACATCGGAGCAGGTAAATGTTTCCTGGAGAAATACCTTCAGATTTCAGACTAGATGGCTCCTGTTCTCCCTGTCTTACAGTGTGGATACTGTGTTAATATTTGGAAAAAAAAATTAACAGAAATAACATCTGAATTTATTTTTCATTAGAAATTCCAGCATTTTCTATGGAAAGGAAGGCAGCTCCACTCTGGCTGACAGCTTCAGGGGAGGGACCAACAATGAAATTAATATCCTCGACATTTTTTGAGAAGAGCAACAGGTTCTACTTGAGTCTCAGTAGGCCAGAGGTTGGCCAAGTGGGCTTCTCTGTAGGCAATTTTGGCCCTTGTATTATTTTCATGTGTTTGGGTGTGCCTCTTGATTCTATGAGGTGATTTACGTATGTTACTTTAGCAAATAACACTTGAAAAGATAAGGCTTTGCTCTGTTACCTGGAGCATTTGTTTCTTCCCATGCAGGACAACACTTGCTGTTTTATATATTTGTCTGTAGTTCAGACCCCTGACAAACAAAAGGAGCAGGGAAGACCATTTAATAGTCTTGCCACCTGCTCACTCACCTTTGAACACACATCAAAGGAGGAGTTCAAGGAGGAAAGAATAACTATTTCATTTCTGTAGAATAAATTTGTAAGGGCAATTTAGTCATCTGGTAACTGTGGCAACAAGGGAATATGTTTGCTATTTGTTTTCATATAGATTAGGAATAAAAAGGAGTAACTCCTTCTAATGAAAATGTGGTTTTTTTCTGTTGCCAAAATTAAGGAAGTTGTGCAAACAGATTTAGAGCTGCTAGAAATGTTTTAATACATTATACCACATTGTAGCGTGTACCTTCATGCAGTATTTTCTTAACAAATAATAGTTCTGGAATTTTATTGAAAGACTGAGTGTAAATATAAATTGATTTTTTTTTAAATTGTGTAATTGAAATCTGAAGAGGGACTTTTTACAAGGGCATGGAGTGATAGGACAAGGGAGAATGGCTTCAAACTGAAAGAGAGTGGGTTTAGATTGGAAATTCCCTGTGAGGATGGTGAGGCACTGGAACAGGTTGCCCAGAGAAGCTGTGGATGCCTCATCCCTAAGAGTTCTCCAGGCCAGGTTGGACAGGGCTTGGAGCAACTTGGTCTCGTGGAAGGTGTTCCTGCCCATGGCAGGGAGGTTGGAATGAGATGATCTTTAAAGTCTCTTCCAACCCAAACCCTTCTATGATTCCATGATTTATTTTCCATTAATTACTCCTCAAGCTCCTAAGTAATTTAGGCCTGGAGGATTTTTCCCTAGAGGGATGCCCTGGTTAACTTATGTTAGAATTTTCTAAAAGGTGAAAAAATAACTTTGCTCTTTTATGCTATACTGTGAATAAACATGACAGATGAAGGTCAAAACAATTAGCCTAAAATTGCCAAATCAGATATGCTATATTTGGTCACTGTATTCAGGTTAACTTTTATTGCAGAGCACAGGCTTTGATTTAAGCAGTTAAAAACAATCTGATGGCTAAAAATTATAGTTCAAAATCACTGATGATCAAATATAAAAATAATACCTGTGGCTGAAAATTCAGTATTATGGCTATAAGGATTGTCTCATTGTTAAGTCTTTAGTTAATCCTCTGGTCCATGATTGTTGGCGGAAAAAAATATGACTTAAGGTTTAGAAGACTGGACTATGTTTTGAAAAATTGATTAATTTGTCAAATCACAGGCTAAGAAGTGATTTAAAGTACTTTTGATTTACAAAGAATACCTATGTTCTGCCCCCATGACAACAAATGTTTATCTTCTACCCTGTTTGTATATCAATAAAAATAATAGTTAACTTCTGCCTGCGTATGATTTTTGGTACTCAGGTGTTGGAACTGTCTTAACTAGTCAGTATATCCTTCTGTAACTAATCAGGGAGTGCCCATCAGAAAATTGCTCCCTGCCTTGTTCCACATAATCAGTTTAATTTGCTAATGAGGACCACCTTGCAAGCCACATATATAACCTTATTGCGAGAGTATTCTGCCTTTTGCCAGACTTTCTCCTGGTAGGTAGGCGTGCTACTATGGTCTCTTCTGCTTGAAGCTGTTTGGCTGGTAATAATAGTAAGTAGACAGCTTGGTGCAAAAAATCCTGGGTTCTATCGTCACTGTTCCTGAACCAGAAACTTCCTTGGAAGTATTTGAATACCTGCTTCTGCCTGGGTTTCACCTGCTTGTGAATGCACACCCGTGATTTTCTAAGGTACAGAACAAAAGTATAAAGGTTCCAATTTAGTTTTCAAATTATATTGCTTTCTGCTTTATCTTAGCTGGTGCCAGTGAAAGTACTTAATTCGTAGCACTGCATGTCGGACCAGATTCAGATTTTCCTTACTTGCAGGCTCTGCTTTCCCAAAGTTGTTCTGCATTTATTTTTCATTTGTGTGCAAGCAAAATAATCTACAAAATGCAGCCTAGGCAGTCCAGTGTCTCTTGTAGGATTTCTTCTCTGGCGCTTGGAAGAAATTTTTTAGTGTGGCTCTGTTTGAGGTAAGGGCTGTTGTAGTGCAGAGCAGGCAGGAAAGAGATAGCAGTAATGATGCTGAGGGATTGTTTGGGTGATATTACTTGTCTTTTGATACCACACTAGAAAAGGGATAAAAGTAACCAATTTAAATGTGACTGTGCAAATATTTTTTAGCTTGAATGTAGTTAGAACTCTGGAATGCAGCTTGTGGAGGCTGAGCCAAGTGTTGTTTAAAAATGCTGTGATAGAGGGATATAGTTGCTTGTAGCTAAGCCAAAGTTCTGTTACTAATATTGATACATTTAAGGTGCAATTGGAAAAATCCAGTTACTAGTCGTATCTTATAGAGGTCTATGATAAAGAAGATAATAAGGGCGGCTATAAATTTGATGTTTTCAGGTCAGGAAAAAAAATTATTTCATAAAACCAAGTAAGGTTATCTAGGTGCTGAAGAGATAAGGTGTCTGTTTTTTGGTTGTGGGTCATATAAAAAGATAACAGAATTGAACATTATATTTACTGAAAACTCTAACTTTTGCTTTAGTTTTGAAGATGAAAGCTTCCATTTCAGTGGTCTTTCTCAAGAATTTGTATGCTGTAACCTATAGTATGATGTTAATTTTACTTTTAACTATAGAACAATTAAGGGAAGGACAGGCCCATTTAACAGGCACAAGCATTTGCTGTTTTGGATTCTGATAAAGCTTCACACCTGGCTTTCTCCAAACCCAGATAAATCCAGATACCAGTAAATTTATCCTCTGATCTTTATGTTTGCAGCTAAAACTCAAAGGTTTTTATGAGTGGTCCTTGCTAGGAGCTAAGAAAGGACAAACCTTCCCTGTAGCACTGTAGCAATAGTTGCAGTCTGCAACAATTTTGATGTAGTTTTGTAGGAAGTTCTATGCTGGTATACCATATGTGTGTTTATCTTAGTCAGAATTAAGTTGTTTGTAAAGAATAAGATTACTGAAAGTATGAAAAAATGGCTGATTTTTTTTTTTAAATTCCTAAAATATTCCTTACTTTAAGTTGAATCTAACAAATGCCAGAGAAAAGTTGGAAGAATGGTTTACTAAAAATTAGGAAAGTTTTAAAGAATAGAATTCAGAATTGTCAGAGAAAAGCACTTTTTGCTTTGATTCGTTAATGGAAAATAAGTTTAAGCCTTATACGGACTTAGTTCACAATTGCTGGAAGACCTAACCAAAGTCGGAGTCTAAATAATAATGTACCAGCACTGCTAACCTTATAGGTGCTTAGTAAACCATATCAATGAGCTAAGAAGCCATTGGAGAACAATGCAGCTGAAAAACCTAAATCAGAGAGCTAACAAACTCAAATCCTGGTGCAGTGTGGGAGACCTCAGGAACCATTAGCTTGTGATGGAGCCAAGGCAGCTGGTTAAGGGGACACAGCAACTGGCAACATCAGTTTTTTGATGGAGCTTCCCATAGATTGGTTCTGGGATCAATCATGTTTTAATGCTTTTATTAATGACCTTGGCACAGATATGAGCATGCTTAAATGATTTGCTGAAAATGCAGAGCTAAGAGGGTTTGTCAATAAGGCTTGAGATGACTTACAGGAAGAATTGTATGACCTTGATTATAGTGGTAGAAATGAAATTAAATTTAATAACACAAAGGCAAAGATCCTTCTCTTGGAGGTTTATTGTAGGAATGCTAGGTATCAACTGGGAGATGATTTTGCTGTACATCAAAGCCCAGGATACAGGCTTTTAGTGTACAGAATGTACAGCCAAGCCTTTTTATTTTTACAGTTGTTATCTTTTAAGCTTATGAAACAGGTTTTGTGATTACAAAAGAGTTAACATATGAGTTTTTAGTAGTTTTTCTTATGACCACTCTTAGTTGTGTGTCTTGCCTGATTCGTGAGCTGTTACGTTTGTATCTAAGAATATAAACCTGATGGGGTGAATGAAGCAAGGAACCTACCTCCTTGTATTTATCTGTGAGATAGGGAGGGGAAAGAAAGAGAGAAGAAGCAAGGAAAGAAAATTCAGCATTCACATACTTTATCTTGATCAGCAGTTCATTTACATATTAGCTGAATATACATTTTTCCCCCATCGAGATCAGAGGGTTCTGGTAAGAGCTCGAGGAAAGCTTTGGGCATCACTTTAATGCTCTCATCCTCAAACACTTCATGTGCACAAACACCAGGGCAGCACTGAAGAGCCGGTTTAGCCTGTGGGTGTGTGGTTTCACTCACCAACACGGCCTCTCCATGGACCCAGTGCCTCAGGAAACATCTTCTTCCTCCATGGGCTGCAGGGAAATACTACCCCAGTGCCTGGCCTGGGTGCTGCAGGGCTGTTTTCACACTTTCCCCTCACTGCTGGGCAGTGTTTTTCCCTTTCTCAAACAGCTTTTCCCTCAGGTGTCCCCAAGGGGACTCAACCATGCCCTTGATGGGGCTGCTGCAGAACCAGCCTGTTCTTAGGGGCCCCATAGGCCCCCCAGCACAGCACACTGGGGAAAATGTCAGGAATTTGGGAAATCTTTGATACTGAGGTGTGTGGCTCATACTGTGTTTGGCAGACCACAAGAGGAGAGACTCAGGAAACACTGTCCTTCTTTTGGATCTGGGAAAGGAAATGGCTGGTGAGTGTGTCCACAGACTGTCACGGACACCTCATCCACTGCCCTGATGCCACCGAATGGGGAAAAGGCAACAAAATGTGGAAAAACTAACAAAATAGGTGTGTAACTCATGTTGCAGTGATGTGAGTAGTGTTACTGATATGTCATATTTAGAAGCCTCTCCCTTGCCCCCCAGTAATGCTCCTCTGGCTGCAGGGTGGTAATATAGACTTTTTGGATGAGGGGTTATGGTTTTAAATTGAAAGAGAATAGATTTAAATTTGGTACAAGGAATTTTGGTACCCTGTGAGGGTAGTGAGGCACTGGAACAGGTTTCCCAGAGAAGCTGTGGATGCCTCATCCCTGGAAGTGTTCAAGACAAGGTTGGATGGGACTTTGAGCAACCTGGTCTAGTGGAAGCTGTCTATGCTCTTGGCAAGGTGGTTGTAACGAGATAGACTTTAAGGTCCCTTCCAACCTGAAGCATTCTATTCTATAATAAATGGGTCAGGAAAAAAATTGGAGTGCTTCAGACTGGTTTAATATATTCATTAATAGCCTTGACATAAATATTACAAGTGTGCTTAGAGAATTTGCTGAAAATGCAAAACCAAGAAGCTCTAGGGGAATAAACCTGCTGGCCCGGGAGGCTTTGTTCAGTTTGAGATGACCTAAAATTAATTCTTCATCTCTTGGTCATTGAGCTGAAACACTGTTTTTTGCACTGTTGTAGTAATAATAGCGTTTATTTATGATGTGCTTTCCTGCGTTTGATATAGTGCTGCTGGCAGGAGCAGAGAGAAAGATGAACACAAATGTTCATCTATTTCTGGAAGAAAGCAGAAGACTGAAAGAAACCAAATGGGAAGAAAATGAGTTCAAGCTAGTAAAGAGTAAACACCATGGGGGAAAAAATGTTATATATTTTGCCAAAGCATCCCCATGTCAATTTATCACAGTGGAGAATTTTCTTCAGGAGAAATAGCCAGGTTTCTTAAGTTTGTATCAAGGTCTTTAAAAACATGTACAGTTGTTACTGTATTAACTTCAAATATTCAGTGGAAATTTTGAAATTATTCAAATATAAAACTATGGCACAGGTGCACTTCCTCACCAACAGTGACCTTTAACTATCTCTACCTGAGATGTTCTGACTGGCAAGAGGCACTAAAGCCAAAGCACTGTCCTCACTATTTGCTGAAAGGAAGTCAGTGAACACATAAATACGGTTATTTGTACCAAAATAGATTCAGGGATGAAGAGTATCTAAAGGATGTGGGAGCTCTTGTTTGTTCTTGAGTGTGTCTCCCTCAGCACTCCAGGATCCACATGACTACTTAGCCATGGTAGATGGACAATAAAACACTGATTTATCCTGAAAATCTTGGCATCATTGGCAGTGGAGAAAGGAAAAGTTTTCTTCTGGCAGGTCCCCTGTGAGTGTTTTATCTTCTTGCAATGTTTTGACTGCTGCAGGCATGGCCATATGTGTGAAACAGCTGAGCAGATGGAAAGAGAAATGAGAGAGCAATGAAGGAAAGGGCAGGTAGGTTCAGAAGTAGTCTCCCTAGCAGGCTCATATTCATGCTTCTGTTTTAAACAGTGTTAAACTGTTTTTGTCAGTGTGCTTACCAGTGTGATTCTGGGCATGGAGTGGAAAGCCTCTTTGGATTTTTAACATGTTTGATGGCTCTGGGTTTGGGTTTCAGCATACTTCAGGTTCACCTGAGCTGTAGCAAGCAGGTTGTATTTTGCTGGACAACCCTGGGGTTATCAGAGGTGGTCAGTGATGCCCACCATGATAAGCACTACTTAGGGAGCAGCCTGAAGCTGTATTTTAGCCTTTATGGAATTTCCACTTAAAAAAAATAAAGCTTACCAAGAGAAGACTTAATTCAGTACTGTGCAACATATGTGCTTTAAGTGTGGGAGTGTATCTAATGGCTTTCAAGGTCATTCTTCTTTATTCTAGATTTATAGCAGCTGTGTAACAATTATTGCATAATGCTTTCTCTAGAGTATGCAGAATTGATTTTTTTTTTTTGTGAATTACTGATAGGATTGCTTTTATACTTAAAATAGTACAGGACAATTAAGTGTATAAGTTAGTTCGATCTCTCAGATACTTTGATTAACTATGACAAGCTAAATCTTTAGGCATATTTGTCATGACAATTACAGAATCTAGAAACTGAAAAAGCCTCTTAACTCTAGTCCTTCTCCTGACTGGGCAGGAAGTTTGCTACTGTATGTTTGCTCATTATCCCCCCACTAATTCTAGACTTATCAAGGGTTGCAATTTTATTTTCTTCTCTCAGTAGACTTTTTTTTTTTCCCTTGCAAGATACCAGTAATTGAACGATATTAAGCACTTGGTTGAAAATGTCCTTAAAGCTGTATCTGCTTCCCTTGGGACAAAACTTTGTCTTAAGTCAGGGTGATTCTCTTGATATTCAGATTCAAGTTTTCTGTTATAGTTTTGTTTGTTGCCTTTCTGGTGCTCTGAGGGGAAGGTGGAGGATGGCTCTGACACTCATTACTGTTAGTGGGATGGAGAGCTTGCTATTAGATTGGAAAAGAATTATACAGCTGTTAAAACAGAAGAAAAAAAGCTTGAATCTGTAAATGTGAGGAGGCATTCCCAATAGATTAGTCACAGTGTGAAGGGTACTGAAGAACCTGTATTTTCTTTGTTTCATGAAAAGGAATAAATGGTAGGGTACCTTACGTTTCCAGGGTGGACTTTTCACTTGCTGATTTCACATGAATAAATAGACAGCCTTATGTTCTAAATAAGTTGCTAAACAATTCTCCATTTATGTTCTGGGCTCTTCTTTCTCTCTCACTGGTACTTGCACAATCATGGTGTTGTGTTGTATTATTGATAGCACCCTGACATCCAGCTGCCTTTCTGGCTTTCCATCCTTCCTCCATGGTATTTATATACAATTACTTTCAGTATCCGTACACCTCACAGTCTTTATTGCTTTTTCCAGTTCCCTTATGAGTTGGGCAAATGCAGTTAATCTCATTTGAGAAGTACAGGACTAAGGCACTTGAAAACTAAAGGCCATAAATTGAAAGGTGTTTAGGTACTTTACACATTTAGGTGCCTAATGTGATATTCTAAAGCATCCAAATACTTTAGACTCCTGCTTCCTGTGATGGAAGTTGACTTAACTGGATGTTGCTGAAAAATGGATGGCTGCCAACCTGTCTCTCTTCATATTTAGTTAGATAAATTTTTGAAACCCAAGTCTAGATGACTTGCTTTCTGCTACACAGGGAGACCCCCAACAGATAACCTATTACATGAACATTTTTTCTTCAGCTTGTCTGTTTTATATCAACTAGTTATTCTGCTTAAAGGATAATTTGTAATACTTTAGTGTGAAATATTATAAACATGGTAGTTTAGCTATAAAGTTTCTAAGGAATTCAGCAACAGTACCACACTTAGTTTGAATCATGTTTAGATTATCTCTCTCCTAAATCAGCTATTTCCTTAATGGTATTTGTCAAATCATTTTTTGAAGCTGTTATGGCTTAATGCAGAGTGTACTGTTTCAGTTAGGAGTGAGGAGATTTCGTACCAACACTTAAGCTTCTGGATGAAAGCTATGTTTCATATTTCTGTTATTTAAATCATAATGGTTCTTGTTAAAGTGATAAAATATAACAGCTGCATTCTACACTCCTGAATTAAATCACTAAATCTGGGATGCTGCATTATTCCATCTTTATTACAAGGTTTCTGAAAGCCTCAGAAAGCCACAGGTGTGACTTTATCTGAAGGCTGCGTGAGGGTCCTGGTAGAGTTCCCTGTGAACTTGTGTACTCCAGCAGCTGTTTCATGCACACTTCAGACACCCTCCTCCTGCCTCAAGGCAGAACAAAACAAGAAGCAGACCCAGACTGGGCACATCTGTCCCGGGGCCTGTACTTGCATTTTGGAAGTATTGTCTCAGACCCCACTGGACCAGCTCACCCCAGCGTTTGTACTCAATCCTAAAACCCTATGGCTGTACGAATCTATGCCTGGCACTGCCCCCCTGCCAGCACCTCCATAGTGCATGGCCTCTGTTTTAGACTAAACTCAGTCTTGAGCCTTAAAATCTCCACCTTCACGTGTGCCCCCAGAGCAAATGAAAAGCACCTGGCAAAGATCAGCCTGACTTCTGGCCATGGCAGGGGTTTCCTGAAATGAGGGTGAAGTGTCTGGGCCTGGGCTGAGGTCTCTGGGCAGAAAAGGGACAGGACCAGAGAATGGTACTGTCACTTACTCTCTCCAAATTACCCTCAAAAAAACCCCCCTGGCTTGGTTTTCTGCAGTACTATTAGCTGGATCAAGTATCAGATGTGTTCAGTTGTAAGGGTCTCACCGTCTGGTGGTTAAGGGGCTAAAAAGCAGTTACAGGTGTTAGACCAGTATCACTCAGTGGCAATTCCACTTTAGGCTGAACTCCAGCATCTGGTGGCTTGGAAGCTGAAGCTACACCTGTCCCCTTCACTGCCTCTGCACACCCAAGGGGATGTGGCTGGGGCTGGCTTTCTGATCTACCACAGAAATAATGCGATTAAAATTTACTTCCGTATGTTTAATATCATAGCTTGCTTTTGTAAAGTTTGCAGTGTGACAGATTTCTGGGAGTGTTCTGATTTTCGTTATTCTTTCATATTCAAACATTTTAAAATCTTTTTCCTCCTCTTTGTCCCACTGTGAAAGAGACTTACATCGAAAACTAATTTAAAGGGGCTGCAACTTTTTGAAAGAAGCACCAAATCACTTTATCAAGTAATAATTTGTTTTTTAAGTTGTTTAAATATAATTGTAGTCAAAATAATTTATAGCAGCAAGCAATACTTCTGTCATTTAATTCAGACCTATTTATAGCCTACAGCATTAAAATTGCAATTAAAAACCCAACACTTTCTTTTAATGAAACAATCATTCATCTTCCAGTTTCCAATTAATAGAACATAATTGTATTTTTTACTATGAAAATTTCTTTCTACACTACTGGAAGTAGTTAATGCTGTATTTGATTTTAGCCACCTACAGGACAGAACAAAAAGAAATCTGTCTTAAAAAGAATTTTGTGGGTGGCCCCTTCATGTTGAACTGAATTCACACTTCAAGTTGAAATTGCTAAAATAAGCTTGGGTAGTGGATTGCTTACATAGTTTTATGTGGATAGAATTTAGGATTTTTTTAAAATGATTGAGTAACTTTTTCATGTCTCCTGCTGGAACAAACCTGAATATATCTTTTAGTCAGATTCCTCAGACAGGCTATTCTGAAATAAAGAAATGAAGAAAATGCAAACTGTAAAATCTGACTGTGCCTCCTGGTGGCAGCACGATGCAATTCGTGTCTGCTAGGAGGCAAATGACTAACACAACAGTGAGCTATAGGTTATAGAGAGTACATTTAGCTGTGCAAAATTCAGATTTTTCTCAGCTGTGACAGCAGTCAGCACCACTTTTGATAGACAAAATCAGCATCTCTTCTGTTTTGCATGTGGCTTTCATTTTTACTGATACTTTTATCAGTATAAACATAATTCTTTTGGAACATAAGCCTGTTTTTACTATAAAATATGGCATATGCATGTGACATAATAAATGTCTTGATTCTGGATGTTGCTGGAAATCTGTGCCTATGATGCTGAAAGAAGATCTCAGAAATGTTTAGCTGCAGTTACGCAGCCACTTTATTGTGACATAGCCCAGAGAAATCCCGTTCCCCCCTCCCAGAGGAGAGAAGGTCCTTGTGGCAATCCAGTAAGACCAGGGCATGGTTTGACAGGCTCAACTGTCAAAAAATCCCAGTTTTCTGCTGGGATGGGAGAGAGTGAGGGGAGAGGTGTCTCTCGGCAGCACTGATGGCAGAGTGCTATTCTGAGGTGGAAGGCTCATGCCACTGGCCTTCCCGTGGACCTGGTGAGCCCCATGGTGTGGGATGTGGTTGCTGCCCTTAGGAGGTAAGATGTGGTCCTCAAAAAGGCAGTTTTTAGGGATGAGGCTCCTGTTTTGAAGTGCTGGTGGAGTCCATTGCTTTCTGTTGAATGTAAGTTAAGCCTTTTGAACCGTTTCAAATATCCTCCTGGAAGTTCATGGAGACTTCTAGATACTAAGGCAGATATAAGAAAGGCTGGAACAGAAGGGGTTTCATGTGCACATGATTTTCATATTTTACAGGAGGAAACTCTGAGCACAATTCACATCAGTGTTCCCATGTCATGTTCACACAACACCGTACAAGGTACCAAAACACAGTACGTCTTTCTGTAGGGTCTTTTCTACCATCAAAGAATCTCCATGTAAAATAGAGTCCAGGAAAGATTACTGCCATGGGTGTGGCCTCTCTACTTCTGTCTCCTCTTAGGATAAAGTCTGATTAGTGTCTTCTGATTTGCCCAAAGCCTTTCTAAAGCAAGTAGAACGAGTTGGTTATAGCAGCTGTTGTTTAGCATTTACCATAAACAACGCTATCCTGCAATATCCAGGTAATGGAAGCATTTCCTACTGTGTACTGAAGCTTGGAATAATAAAGGTCTCTAACTGCTCCTGAGGCCTTCAGCGCAAAGAGCCATTTTGCTGTACTGCTCTCCCTGGTTCCTGCCCTTTAATTCTTTTGTAGATGAATAATTTGAGGGTCATGAAGATATGAGGTTCCTATTCAATTGTAGAATGAAAAAATTATGCTGGGCAATGGCTGGAAGGCTCAAAGCAAATGTGGAAAAACATGTACCAAGAGCCTCCTTTGGAAAGTACTTCAGATTTAGAATTTCACTTTTGTATTAGAGGTATATTAAATGGCTGAAATTTCTTTTTTCCCATTTATTCTTCTTCTCTGAATATAAAACTCTAATTCCATTCCCAGTTGCAAAAATGTACTTTTCTCGAGATATCTAGGTTGTTTGAAGTAACTGTTGCATTTACAACCCTAAATCACTCCACAATTCTTATTCGTCCTATTCCAAAATAGCCCATGTTTCTAAGGTCAAACTGCAAATGAGGACTACCAAAAAAACATGTTTCTCTTCTGCTTTGTAAAACCTTTTTTCTTTTTTAAATGTCAGTTCTCACTAAACACTTTCTGCTCATGATGGTTGCATCTTACCAACTCTCAATCAGCTGTCCTCATGCACACTTTCCATCACATTTCATCATCACATCCTTTGTTGTCTTGTCTTCACTTGAATTATGTTATCTGCTGCTAAATTTCCTCAGAGGTTTGAATGACTGCGCAGCCCATTTGTAGAATAAATTTTTTTGGCCAACCTTTCAGATGTTTTGTCTGTCTTAGATGGGATAGGGGGTTGCCTCTTCCCTACAGTATGTGCTGTTTCGTTTTTTTCACCTCCAAAGTCACTCATGTCCTTCTTGTAGTTGTCACTGATGACTTCCAGGAGAAATATTATGTATAGAAGTTACAGCTTTGACTGCAGCTAAAATCTCTTGGTGTTATCAGCAAACTGTGTTCACAAGGAGAGGCAGTAGAGGAAAATGAGATTTCTGGTGACTAGAGTAATAAAATAACATTGCTGATGGCAAATATTTGCATATCATCTTTGGGTTATGGAATTTTGTAGTCTTCCTGGGAACAGAGCAGAATTTGTGGAGAATGATTGAAATTTATTGCTGTGAAAAATACTGACAAAGAAGAAACATATCTGGGCATTTTTTCTTGATTTCAAAATGAGATGGCGAGTGAACTTAGTCGAGGTTATTATATACCAAAGTAACTGTACTACATTGTGAAGCTGATTCATGTAGAGCATCCCAAAGATGAAGATGTTGTTCCCTGCTTTTGACCTTCTGATTTAATGTTTATATGGCCCTGTGTGATTCTTTCAGGAGAGGTGATAGCACAGTTGCTGTTTTTGCTACTTTGGAAATCTTTCTGCCATGGAAATCCCAACTTGTACCCCTCCTTTTCTTCCATTTCTTTCATTTCATCTTTCTACGCTCTACTCCACACCCCAACCCCACCCCCCTCTTATTCTCTCAGTCTCTTCCTAATGCTCTTAATACCTTCCTGTCACTTCTGGCAAGTGGCGTCCTGTGGAGTCATGTCCTCGAGTATATCTTCTCTGTATGGCTCAGACTTGCCTTTTCCCCACCTGCCCTATGGCACTATCAGAAGATGCAGGTGGCTCTCTGGAAATCTCTTTCATCCATCCTAATAACCTGTGAAAAACTTCACATCAACAGGGAAACAGAAGGCAAAACAAGGGCATGATCCTATAAATGGAAATGGTGAACAAGTAGTGTATTGGAGAAAAAAAGCTTTTAAGTGCTCCAATTAATTTTAATTTCTCTTTATCTTGATGTACAAAAGTACATTTAGAAGCAACTGTTTGAAGATGCACGTAATATTTAATGATAGGTGTTTAGTTCTTGTGAAAGTTAATTACCAGAGCAGCCATTACAGCCAAGAACAACATATGTTTCCTCTGGAGTGCCTTTCTGAACCTGTCTAAACATTTTTATTCTAAGAAAGTTGTGCTGGAAAGTCTCCAGTGCGTGATTCTCCAGAGAATCGTGGACTAATCTTCCCTTGCTCAGAAGGCACCCAATGCTCTTGGGTGTACGTTGTTAGGGCCCAGCACTTTCTGTATGGGGCCACTTTCTTCCTTTCTTAGTTCTGTAATTGTGTAGGGTAGATTAGTAATTATCCTTGGTATCATGTGAAGACAATCAAATTAATTTTGTTGCCAGAATGGTTCCTTTATGAGCTTTATGTATTTTTTTTTTGCTGATACTTTAGTTTCTTGATGTGCAATGTGCTATTTCAAATAAAAACATGAGAAACAATTTGTTTTCAAGGAAAAGAGTGTAATGTTTGCCTTGGTTCAGCTGTTATTTGTGGATGTATCCCAGACTTCCTAGGCACAGAGGTGTGATGTGGAGTTCGTAGGAGTAACTTGCTGTATTGCTACCAAACAAAAGATCACCCCAAATTGAACAGTATTAGCTGGCAGTGAGGGCAGTGAATGTGTGCTGGAGATTTGTATCTTTGTTATGACTTCTCTGGGGGAGGAAATGTGCTATTAAATAGATTGCAAAACCTTTTCTGAGGGGAATTGGCAGGCCTACGAGTTTCTGTTGAACTCCTTAGATAATGCACTTTTTTTAATAAACTTTTCATGTTTGTCTAGAGCCTCATTGGTTTCATCCTTATCACCTAGAGGATTTTTCCCCACAAAAGTTACCTGGGGTAACTGAAATGAGAGGTGTCTGACAAGTTTGAAATTACTGAATCATCAAAGCAGCTTTGAAAGAAAGGAATATCCGGTCTATGCATAGAGTGACTGAACTGCAAATTTACTACTGAAGGGTAGTTTTCTTTAGGAATTCATTTATTATAATTCCTATTATCTATATACGAGTATCAGACCCTGGTATATAGATTTTTAATGGTGGCTATTTTTAACTTTCTGAACAAGAATCTGTAACTGAGATTTGGTTGCCAGTTTCTAGCAGCAGTGCGCTTCTGTTGAAATGTTTGCTGGAAAGTTATGATCTTTCAGCAGCCTCTGCAGTTACTTTCATCAGTCCAGTGCAATGAGATGTTCTGAATCTAATTTGATCAAATATTTGTTTTGAATATAACGTTTAGAATTGGGACGTAAATGAGACTTTCATAGACACACACTGGTGAAGGATGTTGTTATTTATTCAGTTTATAAATCAGCCCTGTTTTGTGCTGCTGAATGTAATCCAAACACTGGCAAAGAAAAATAATGATAACATACATCGTTGCAGCATAATTTTAACGCATTTTATAGCCTGGAAAATGCGGTGGATTCTATAAAAGTGACAAATGACACAGCACTGTAATAAATAGCCATAGTTTATGCATTGTGAATTGGAGTTTAGATTCAAATGGAAATTCTTATTCAGCAGACTGGATGTGAATTCAATCTCACAACCCTCTAGACAAATTATTTTGGCTTTCATATATTTTTCTGTATTCTAATCAACGATGGTATGCACATTCTATTATATATGAATACAGTAAAACATACTTAAAAGGTATTTGAAATCAGTTACTATGAATATAATGCATTTAAATGTCTTACGTGTTTGTATCTCCAATAATAGGATGAACTGTCTTGACTTAATAATGACTTTGATTCACTGCCTATTTGGAATGTTTGGTTCTTACTGAGTTTGTAAGTGAATGATTTTTAGGTATTTATTGCATCTTTATCATGGTAATCAAATCCATTGTATTGGAAAAAATTCTACTTACACTTTCACTTAACTTATTATATAAATATTTAGAAGAACAGAGTTGTTTGAAACTCATTAAAAGGTCAGGCGACTCTTCCAGAAAACAATGTTCCAGTGGTAGTGTTACTAATACTGGACAGATGAATTACAATTAAAGTATTGTGACTTTTGAATTATTCAATGGAAATACATTAGTAAGTATTTTTTTGGCTACAAAGGATTGTTAGGGGATAGAAAACTGTGAGCCAATATTAGACTTGGTACCTCATGGCTAATTAAGCAATAAAATAAGTAAACATAAGGCTCAAATAACAACTGTGGGCTTCACTAAATTATTCCAATACTTAACTTACACAATATCATCTAATTATAGGTTATATGGAGTGTTTCTGTGACTGCACAGTTCTTGCCAAATGAAAAGTAAACTTTGGCTGCAATTATATTATTGTTTAGCAGACTAGAACAGATCCTACTCGGCCTTGAACAAAATTAACTTCTAATGGTGCATTGTGTTCTGGTTCAAAATAATCCCACTGTGGCTGAATCGGCTTGAGCTGGTGTTACTGGCATAAAAGTCTGAGGTAAAACAAGAAGGTTTCTAATATCAGTAAGCCACTATGGTTGGGGTCATAACATGACTTGTCAAGACTCTGCAATGTAACATATCTGACAATGAAATACACTTTTTTGGAGAACATTTTGCATAGGAGTTGCCACAACAGGCTGGGCTGTACCGGATCCAGTCGGGTGCCTGTTGTGAGCAACGTTTTTGTCAAGAGAAAGGTACAAATAGTCCTGTTACAGGAACTGTAAACTTGCCTTTGAAAAACTGGCCCCGTCTCCCAGAGGTTACTTAAAACTATGAATCACTAGTGTTAGTACTCTAAAAAAACCCCAGCCACCAACTCCCCATAAGCAGCTCAGAAATTACATCTGCCCATTGAGGAATAAAAAAGGATGAGAAGATCCAGTACCAACAAAGTAATTGTACGGTCTGGAGAACTAATATTTTGGATGAAGTAGTAAAATTCACATTGAAATGACAGAGAAAATCCATCAGAATATTTAATGTCTGCCTTTTAAATGTTTGTTAATTAAGTACCTGTGCACCTACAGTGATATTTGCTTATTTTGTTTGTTGGTGGTTTTTTTGACAGTTTTTTTTACTCTAGAGTAGGGAAATATAGGGAAATTGCTACATCTATAGGGAATAATCCTCCAAAATGAAACACAACCTGCAAAAGAATGGTATGAAGAATACAAGTGAGCACAAAATTCATATGAATTTCTCCTGTACTCTGTATCTTAGCAAATTTGAAGTAGCACAGTGCTCTGCTAAGAAGGTTATTGTAGGCTTTCAGTGTAGGAGTGTTTAGAAGAAGTCAGTAGGTGTCCTATGAAGATGTAAAGCTTCCTGTGATTTCAACGCAGAAATCCCTAAGGACATGCTATTCCAAGCTTTGTGACTGTTTAAGCTCCAGGTCAGTAAGTCACTTGAACTTGTGCATTGTTCATTTGGAGAGAGCTTATTTGAATATAAGTAGAGCACTTTGACTCCAGTGCTCAAATGTTGCCTGAAATCAGTGCCATTTGTTTGACTTCAAATTGCTGCAATTTAACAATTTTTTCATTTAAAGGCAGTGCAGCTCTGCACTTAGAGGGCTCAGAGCCTCAATTTCTGAGCAGAAGCATCCAACCCATGTGATAGTGTCCAATACTTCCCTGATCTAGGAGAGTGAAAACAGTACCTAAAGCAGAATCCTTTGGACTTGAAATTTCAGTAGTTTAGGTTTTTTTCACTCGAGCATGTTTTTGACCTATTGCACTTATTCTAGAATGCCAGAGCAGCAATAATTTTTATCGTTAACTGTCTGTGACAACCATGAACAGGAACTAAATATAAATATATATGTGAATAAATATATTGACTGTAAATGGCCAATTAAAATACGCTGGAAGAAAAGGCACATTTCTGCAGGTAAATAACAAAGTTTGCAGATTATTGGCTCAATAATCTGCAATCTTCAGAGCCATGTGATGTGGTGTAAATCTGTGGCCTTTTCACACTGTTTCCTGGCAATCCTAGTCTGTATTTCAGGGTTGATTGAGGATGATGAAGTCCTGCTGGATCTGCAGGAGGGCTCTGGCTCTGCTGTCATCTGAGACAAAGCTGCAGAAACAGCCAGGGTAATAGAGGAACAGATATATATAATTAAAAAAAAAAAAAGCTTTTATGGTAACAGTATATCTATATTATGTATTTAGTTCTTCTTTTTGCACACCTTTTTCCTCTTTCAAAGAATGGTAAGTTTCCAGAGGATTGCTAATAGTTTTGCTTTCTGTATCCAAACCTAGAAAGATGACCTCAGGTGGGAGATTTTTAGATTACTTCATGTTGCATTACTTCAGGTAAGAGGTGAAAAGGCGCTACGTATCTTATGTTGCTCCCCGTGTTATGGGCATTTGGAAAACTGCTTTTTGTGCTATGCGCAACTGCAATACCGAGATGCTCATATCTTCTACGTTTTTGAGGATTTACAGCAAAATAAATTCAAGTGGGTTGACAGAGATATCTTTTTTTCCTGTAGCTCTAAGTAGTCGGTGAAATGAAAGTTCATTCACAGTGTACTTTGAAGGCTGCTTTTTTTCCTAGAGATGCTTGCTTAGTGTAAAATAAGCCATTTTAGACTCTAAGTGTGTAGTTGTTCATTAAGTATGAAAAAAGAACATCTTCAAATGTTGATATTTCAGGGTTCTTTTGAAGTAAAGGGAGAGTCACCCTGTTGCTCTCTTGCTTATACACTCATAATTTGTCTTGAATAAATGATCAAATGTATTTAAATATGTGATGATTTCTTTTACTTTAAGAAAAGTCTTCACGGAATTATTATTCTGCTTTTATTTGTGCTGTCATTATAATATTTTATTTTTTCAACTGGCAAACTGTGCCCAGATCTTGCAGCTGCGTCTCCCTCGATGGCAGCTCTCATTTCAGTTTTTCAAAACAATCGTGACAAGTAAAGGTGTATGATAGTACTTTTATTTTTTTTTTTGTAACAAACTGTTGCCTGAAGTGTCCATTAATGAAAAGATTTTCAGTTGCTTACAAACCCTTTAGCTGAGCATGAGCAGGGGCCTGACAGGGCAGGGTAAGGATGAAGGTGGCACTTAGGTTTCAGGGAACTGAGATCCACTGTACGAGCAAACACAGGCAAGAAGTGGGGAGACCCTACCTGACACTTTGGGTTTAGCTGATCTCCAGCCTATGTCTAGCTAGGGTTGTGCTACTGCAAACAATCACCTTCACATGTACTGCAAACCAGCCTTTTTCACAGGAAAAAGCTGAGCTGAGTTTTATCAGCTCAGAAAAAGAAAAAACTGAGTTTCATCAGCTCTAAATATGCAAATGGATTTTTAACACCGAATTAAGGTGTTAAAGTAGAAATTGTTTTTAAAAGGACACAAAGAGCTGAAACTACTGTTCTCTTCCCTAACTTTGTAAATCTTGGTTCTGTTAAGGGGATCACCACCACAGTAAGGTAGCACACAAGACAGCATATGTACTGCTGAGGCACAAAAAAATCCAACTAAGTGACAGTAGATACCCTACCTCGTGTCTGAGGGATTCGTGGGTGGAGGCCACTGGGAGTGGGAATTGTTTAATGTACAGCAAATATCAAGGACCAGCAGAGATTGAAAGAAAGGGCAGAGAGGAAGTCTGAAGTGTTTTTTTGAAATGCCTATGGGAAATTGGAGGTGATAGTGTGCTGAACTCTGATTTAGTTGCTGCACTCCTGGCAGTAATAGACTTATCTCCAATGTATTCTCTAGGGATATAGGTACAAAGCATGGATTTGTACTTTTTTTTTTTCTGAAGTGTTTTTTTGTGACTGGGCAGTAAATTCAACAGCAGAGTTTAGGAGAGGGTTAGAAATCATGACATCAAGATGCAATTCAAGTTGAGACATGTGAGGGAGGAGAGGGGCGAGTCCTGGTGTAGTTAATGCTGGTGGCTCTGGCAGTGCCTTCCCAAGGAAGAGAAGCAGCTTCATAGTGATGGGTCTTTGCAGTGGGAAGGGGGTGGTACTGGCATCTGTATGGGATGCCTCTTGTGGGCCATGGCTGTGGGCTGGAGGTGGGACTGAGCACTCAATCATTCCACCAGGCAACAACAGAGAACAGAGACAGTAGGTTATGTTTTGCTTTTTTAGCTGGTCTAAGATGTAGTTATATGAGTCAAGTAGTGCTAGGCCAGTCAGAAGTGACAAATCCACTAATGCTTTGACGATGATTTTGTGTTGAGGAGATGCTGAAGGTTAGATATAGCCAAAGCAAATGTGTGCACGTCTGTTTTTAGCTAATAGGGTCCACTTAAATGAGTTAGTTTGTGGAATGTAAGATTTTCCCTTTTAAATATTACTTTAAATTGCTTGGTTGAGTGTGGGAATGAAAAATCTTGTTACCTACACTTGAGTCAGATAACATAATAATTTTAAATTGCCAGTAAATTTATATGGACTTGAATTGTGACGATGAGATTAAAATAACTTCCAATGATGACAGAAGATAGTTTAACATTTATAGGGCCTCAGTCATTCTGCCATATGAAGAAAATGCATTTTATCCCTTTGATTTTTTTTAAACTTTGATATAATGGAGTTTGGTTTGGCTGATTCATTTTGGTTCTCATGTTTCACGTGAAAGAGAGAATCACCATGATAAATTGGTATTTTACGGATTTGATGAATGGTTACTTCCTATTCCATATAATTACCAGGCAGTAGTTTCAGTGAAAGATGCTGGGAAATGTAGCTTCTCACTTCAGATAACCATCCACCCTGTCTGGCAAGAAAACTGGATCCCTGTTTTTGATGAATTACTGTGGATCAAGGCCAATGGAGGGAGGGCAACTGTTTGTAGGTTGTGAAGGATAGGATGGAGTTGAAAAAGTGCCTGTCCAATTAAAGTTGTGGATGAAATTCTGATGACAAAAAAATATACAGGCAATGTTGAGACACCGGATTATTGAAGAAAGCTTATTTTAATACGTATCTGTCAGGGAAAGAATTACTGTAAAAAAGGCACCCAATTGTAGTGGCAGGCATTACAGTTTTGATCCTGTAGATAAGTATCTTATCCATTAAGAAATGGACGGGGGTGCAAAAGATATGCAAAAGGGTCCTTGCATGTCTTTCAGGGTGGGCTCTTCACATCCTGTGGTTCTCATGAATTAAGGTGCAGTTGAATTAAACTGCACAAACATCTGTGTAGTTTCTCAGGGCTCACAGAAGTTTGCCTGATGCTACTTTTAGGGTTGTTTGATGCTAAGCTTGGAAAAGCACACACTTTTTTTTCCCCTGGATTTTGAGATTTTTCAGGATTCTTGAGAGATGATTGTGGAGAAACACGGTGCAAAAGTCAAAAACAGAAATACCAGGTCATGGTTTGCTCATTATAAATGAATGCGGCCACTGAATTTGTGTTTGTCAGCTTTGGGTAACAAAAGATAACAAGCTCACATTTTGGAGAATGTGACTGTTCTTAAGAGGGGTTTTGGTCTCACCGTTGTAATGGGTTGTGTGCAACTAGCAAATGTGATAGTAGTGCATGAACTGAGTTTACTGCGAATGGAAGTAGAATAAGAGATTGTTGTATTAAGATGAAGCCTATGATAATGGTAAGATTTTTTTTTTAATGACTTAAAGTCTCAAGGAGTCTCCTCTTCTTGCAAAAAAGAAAAATTTGTCATCTTTAATGAGAAAAACTCCTAAGTGTTAAACATGTCAGGAAACATGAATGAGCATATATTCAGGAAGAATAAAGTTAATATTTTGTCTTAGATTAATCTTATATTAGTCAGTTATGAGTTAAGTATTGAAGTGCCATATTTCTAATTTTCAGTTTGTTTCTTAAGACGAATGTTTTAGTGTCAATTGGTTATTATGTTTCATTAAAAGCAGGAGAACTGGAAGATCGGGTAACAACTTTGCCAGTGTTTACTTCACTTCTTGTTATAAATCCTGTTAGAATTACAAGCACTATGGCTTTTGCAATGTTTAGGGAGAAGTTCTTAGTTGCAGAATTCTGACAAGACTCACAAGAGTTGATATTTACCTCTTGTGTTAAGAATAAAAGATTAAAAAAATACTCAGCATTGGAAAAGAAACACTTTGGTACAAACGATCTTGTGATTTAAGATATGCCAATGTTCTGTAACATAAAAAAATTGGAAAAATGTTTTAATGTATCAATTTATGAGGGTTGAGATAAGTGTTGTATTCGAACTCCACCAATTCAGTATGGTGAATGGGAGTGGGCTGTCTGCGTCTTTGGCATGATCTAGTCATTTCCACTAAGATCTTAGCTTTAAACTACCACTAGATTTAATTGCAGCTTAGAAAGTAATATTTTTTTGTCTCTATAATTTTTCTTCTTGTTCTTTTAAAGTATACTTAGAGCAAATCCAGAAGAACGAACTCCATTTCTTTATTTTATCCTTTTCTTAGCCTTGTAAGATGAAAGAAGAGAGGGAATATTTCTTTTCAGTTTTTCCTTTCATTCTTTTAAGGTTTGGATATAAAAAAAGCCTCCTACAAAATCATCTAGCCTTGACAGTACTCTACTTGCTTCAAGGACCACTCATTCTGTGGAATGTACATATTCAGAGAGAGATGTGTGGTGAAATGTCTATAAGATTGTGTGTGCCAATTATTTTAAAAATTTTTTTTAGTGTCTAACATTTAGAAACATCAACAAATCTTTGCTCAGAAGTTCTGTTCACTTCTGTGAAAACTTCATGCGTGTGAAGGAAGAAGGTTTAACCCACAGCGTCTCAGTGGGACAGAGCTGTCACAGCAGAGTTGCTTCTATGATTAGGTGGAATGGAACTGGTCGGATTAACAGCTCTCCTGCCACGTAGTAAATCTTCATTCAGGACTTGGAAGCAAACTTTTGTATGTTAAAAATATCCAGCTGCAAGTAGTTAGCGATTTGTACCCTGTAAGAGCTTACAGTTCCTCAGCAATAGGTTACTTACAGCAATAGATGGTCAGGAAAAACCCATGAGGAAGATAACTATTTTTAATCACTTTTGTCTAGCAGTCTCCAGATCCGGGCTGTGAGATCACTGAGTGAGTATTTCCATTAGCAGTGACACCAAAGGGCCCTGTTCTCCTGGGATTTTATAGCCTGAGGACAAGTTTGTGTGTTGATTTCCTCATCACTAGTAAAGAGTGATGCTAAGATGTAGATTTTCAGCTGTAGCATCTCCACTGATCCTTCCTACAAAAGATGAGATGTTTGTTACTAGATTTGGTTGAGACTCACACAGGTCTAAAACATATCAGATAAGGACAAACTAACTGATGGGCATCACAGGTACCATGTCCCTGTGCAGAACTTAGGCCTGATTTTCAAGCTGTTCCTATACTTTTATTTTAAGAATAGATGGAACAGGAAACTCCACACTGAAAAAGGAGTTCTTATCTTAGAGTATGTTGTTCCAGTAAACTGAAATTTATTTCTATTACAGGAAGAAAAGTAAAGAACGATCAACTGCAGTATCTGTAGTAGAGATATAGTACTACAGATGAAGGGATGAATGACAAACGTGCTGGAACTCAGTTTGAATGAAAACTGAGTTGAATGACTAGGTATCTGAAGTTTCCACTAGTATTAATTTATATTTTTACAGGCATTCAATTATGCAGGGCTTCTGTTTTCGGGGAACATACTGATAGATTATTTTACGCACGTAAGTGTATGTTATTTTCATGTTCTGTGGATTCTAAGGAACTGAAGGAACAAACTGCAAAGATGAAGAAAGAAATGGCTATACTGGTGATATGATCAGAAGGATCATGCTTGCTGCAGGAGTACTTTTTCCACAGTCTTTGTGGGAGTTGTAAGAAAGAGGGATCTAAAGGATGGCAATTATGTGTGTGTTTTCAAATGTAAATTAACGTCACTGTCTTTGCAGACTTCAGTGCTTCTTTCTCACATACTTGGAGCCTCATTCCACATAAATCAGTTCACAATTTGGATATTAAAGGTCTGATATCGCAGGTGTGCCTCAGTGGTTATTTCATATAATTCTCTGGTTTGCGTCTTACTGGTCGTACACTGTTTATTAATGGCAGAGCTGCTGGTTCTGCAGGGATGCTGTGGAGGAATGCTCTGCCTCCTTCCCCCACTAGGGTGTACAAACAGCCTGTGCAACTCCGGGCGATGGGAGAAACAGGATCTTATTTCTGCATACACTTCAAGAGTAACAATCTGGCCCAAGTTAATCATTATTCTCTAAAACAAGCAAGCAGATGAAAAGATGTTGATTTCTGAGGCAGAAATTGCTCAGAGAAAATCTAGAAAGCAATGCGTTTCAGAGTAAATTAAAAGCATATATTTTGATCTCCTCAGCCCCTGGAAACCTGACGTATTGTCAATGTTACCATGCATTTCAAACCTCTTGAAAGCTGTCATTTATTATGATGAGATTAAAGGACCGAGAGCCTCATTCAAGTAAATCTCATACAAATCTAATTTGAGTGGATCCCTTAAACATGTTGAGTAGGATACTTAAAAGGTAGATATCTAGCTATACATATAGGAGTACCAATCATTATTCCTCTACTGGAGTTCACCTGAGTATTTTAATGATAACTAGGATAAGAACCAGAGCTAGAATGTGTAAAAGCAAAGTCCTCACAAATCACTACTGACTTTGTGACCTGATTTTTTATTTCCTCAGCTTGACTTACCTTTAAAGGTTTATTTCCCAGAGGATCCTTATTTTACACTTTCATTTGAACCACTGTCTGTGAAATGGTAACCCACTGCATGCTGTGTTCCTGCCTTCTTCATTCAGGGACTCTGTACCCTCCAGTTGTCTTCCCTGTCCTCTTGCACTCAATGTTTTACTGGGGAGCTTGTCAACTTTACTGGAAGCTTTTGCTGGGAAAGCTGTTTTACTGTGCTCAGATCCTGACACTTATGTCCTGTGTCTGACGTGTGACTGCCTTTGGCAGGGAAGTTGGGATGTGTGTGATAAGAGATGGGAGAAGGAATGTGGGATCTGAGCTGACGGGAAAGTGCTGTGCTGGAGTAGGAGGAAAGGGAATGAAAGCGCAACTTCGTGTTGGTCAGTTCAGCCTTCTCAGGCCACTCACCTGCTTGAGTTCAGAAGATGTTTTTATGCAAAAGATCCACATTTTCTGTGTCTTATGCCCACACCTACTGTGTTTTTGGTGTTTCCCCCTGCTGCCCTCCTCACAATGTTTTATGCATCTAGTATGAAAACTTTAATGAATTAAGGTTATTGGACTTTCCTGATGCCTGTCTTAATTTAACACATTCAAATTCAACACCAGCGTGTGGCCCAAACACTTTAAAGCTATTTAGAAGCTAGAAAACAGAAATAAAATATGTCTACTTTTCAGTCAGAAATTTTTTAATTAGACACATGGAGACACTTGAACATTAAGATCAGTCTTCAGGATTTTAGGAGGAAGAGGAGTTTAGACTGCAGTGTAGTGGATCTGGTTGCACATTTTTTGGAATTTATTATCAGCACATTATTTTAAGCTAATAACTGATACTCCATCTGAAAAAAATGAAGTTAAGGGGGTGCAAAAGGCATAAATAAAAATGTGGGAAGTGTTAGTTTGCACTGTTGTATGTCCTAGCTGAGAAGAAAAACTTGTGCTTTGTTAGAGCAGTAATGTGAACTTATCTGGGGCAGCTCAGGTGAGCTGGAATAAGTTAAATAATGCGATGGAGAACTTAGGAAAGAGGTGAAATTAGTCATTCTCAAACCTTACAATTTTCTCATCTTGGGAGACATTTTGGGAAGGTGCTTGCAGAGGACAAAAGATGAAGTATCACATTTTATTGGAATTCAGGTATTACATTTTCAGAGCAGCTGTAGCTGCATAACCATACAGCTGGAGCTGTTGGAAGACTTTCATAGTGGCTGTGCTGCTGATCAGTCTGTTAATGATGTGAAATGGAAGGAGTGCAGGTAAAAGTGGACTATTGGGCTCCATTCCAAGCTTTGGCTGAGTAGGTCAGGTGATGCAGGTTTTTATGTCTCATTGAAACAGATTTATTGTATCTTACAGCTTTCTCAACTTCAGCATGACAACAATTTTTCCTCAGGCAAGGAAAAGTGTTGTGAGCTAGAAGGAGGTGGCTGTACCACAGGGTCAGGGTGGGCAGCAGTCCTTGAGCAGTGATGCGTACGTACCTGATGGATGAAATGAAACCTGTTAAACACAGCATGTCCCTCTCAGTGCACCTTTCCTTATTGCTCAGCCCTGCCAGTTCCTCTTCTGGGGCAGTGTTTTTGGTTGCTGTTGTAGAAATATATTCTCCCTGATACCAAGGACAGCTTAACTAACAGCAACACACACATTGCTTCATGTTCTATTGGAAGATTATCGGCTCACTTCTCCAGGGGAATAGGAAAGATACAATCAATTGATTTAATTGAATTGTACATGCTCTGAGCGTTAACCTTCTCATCTGAAAGTTCAAATACAATGTTGAAAAAGTAGAGAATATGTCAAAAAACAAATCTTTAATTGTTTATGCTAAAATTTATAGCTGAAGAGTCTGATTTCTGATATGGTCTCAGCAAATTGTTTTACACAGATATATGGAATACACATGGGTTTAGGAGAAACAGGTAATTTGCTTATGTGTGCATCCATGTTGGCAACTGCAAGGGGAAATAAAAGACTTGCAAGATAGTGTTCTCACCCCTTTCTAATCCATTTTTATGACTTCAGAGGATTCTGTACTTTTGCATTATAAGAACTGAATAATGATAGACAGTATTGGTTAAATTTGAGGTAAGATCAAAGCCTCTATTTTTCTGAGTAATACTTTATTTTCTAAAATGTAATTTAAACAAAAATAGACCCAAGCTTCTCTTCAATGAGAATACAAAATAAGATATATTTATAATAAAATATTGAAATGGAATCTACTCTGCACTTCTTTCTCAAGATAATATTACCAATATTACCTGGTAACAAATATGGTTTAATAAATTACAACAGAAGGTTAAGGTAGCTGTCCATAGTGCACTCTGTCTGTGAATGTATGACTGCTTGTATAATATATTTTCAAGAAGAATGTAGTATATGTACCCATTCTTTTTTACCCCTACATTTCATAATTTTTGCAATTTCTGTTTAATGTGTCAGAGTAATTAACTTTTGATCAGTATTCTCCATCTATGACTGTCACAATGACATTTCTGACTGGTTGCAGGTCCAGTTCCTCATTTTCCACCACTGTCTTGTCTAGTCACACTTGGCTTCATACAGAGCTTAAACTCTTGGGGAAAAATACCATCTGCCTCTTCTGTATTTGGAAATCACTTAGGGTGTCTAGGTAAATAATGGATATCTTTTTCCTTCCCAAGCTTTCTTTTCATCCTTGTTTGTGTGCTATGGATCAGCTGCTTGTGTGGAATGTTTGTATTAGTCAGGTGGATGAGAAGGGATTGAGCACTGGCATTTGGAGGGGGATTCCAGGTTTCAGTTCTGCAAAGAGGCTGACTCTGGGAAGAAAGTATAGACAAAACATGCTGGTTAAACTTGTCTATGCACTCATTTAATCATGGCTACCAGTATGAGACTGGTATTTCAGTCTGGTCTTGTATTCCCTGGGAAGTAGGTGCTTATGTAGTGATTTTTTTTTTTTTTCTTGTTGACATTTATAGGACTGTCCTAGTTAAATCTATGCGCTTCAGTTTAAATGTTTACTTCTCCTTATTCAGCACATAAGCTAGAAATTAAATGCTGGATAACTTTAAGAATCCACATCTTCAATATTTCATGTCATCCTAGTGAGTGGATCATGAGAAGGGTCTTTGAAGTGGTAGGGTGGGTTTAACAAGAAGACCTCTTACTTGCTGAGACCTGAAAGCATGTTACTTGGGCTGTTTTGTAACAGCAAGCACATCAAAGATGCTGCTCAATAAAGATGCTGCACACTCAGAATTCATTCAGTCAGCAGAGAGGAAGAACTTTCTTTTCTCATCAGTCACTTTCAGTAACTATACTAGAGAGGAAATCTTATATGGTCTGAAGGTTAAAATATTTGTCTGATAATCTGGATTCAGTCCTCTACCCTGAGTGACACTGAAGTCAGGTTCTGTCTTATCTCCTTCTATTCTATGAGACCACAGATGTGACTCATCTATATAAATAGTGAAGTGAAAACCATTAATTAGAGCTCTTAAAGGTTTAGATTTAATATACTACCTTGAAACACCTTTTCTGTGAGTGCTGTAAGCAGTGTTCATTAGACTAATATGTGCTTAAACTTAAGGCTGTTACATGTCTTGTTCTTTAGCATCATGGGACTTCCTTGATTATATCCTTAAATTCTAGTCATATTGGGAGCAAGGCACAGTTTTGAAATATTTCTAGTCTAAGTTATTTCAAAGATGTGGAAAATCAAGCACTTGTGGAGTTTGTCTAGAAATTCTTGTAAATGAGAATTATCCCTACACTTCAGGAAAGGGCACTACACATTCATAATATTCATGGCATCTCAATAAACCTTAGTTTAAAAGGTCTTTTTCTTCACTAGGAGTCTTATCTGTTAGTGGAATCAGTGTCTCAAAGGCCATATTTGTTTCACTACTTTTCTCTTTTGCCCACTCTTCTTTCCTACACAAATATTCTTGTATCTGAATTACCACCTGCTGATGAGGGTGGAATAGTGGAGCATAAACAGGCATTATAGTATGTTTTACTTGATATGACAATGCTGAAATATTTAACATCACAAGATGATAGCAGTCATTAGGTCTCCATTTCTTATTCTCAAGCACTGGTCATCATGAAACTAGTATTTGGTTGGGTTGTGTGTGTGTCTGTGGGTGGCTTTTTTTGTATGTTTGTTGGTTGGTTGGTTTTATCTGACAGCCTGAAGACATTTCTGCTTAAGCTGTTATGGGCAGCTTTAAGAGGGTTATACTGTGTACAGTGGTTGATTTGTCTCTTATTAGGAGACTCCTGGATTTTTTTTCTTAATTAAGAAAGTTTCCTGATAATGCTTTTCAGATGTTACTTCCTAGTGCTTTTCTTCAATTGTCCTCAACATAGAGTTTTCTGATCATGCTTCTCAGTTGTGGTTTTCTAATTGCTTTTCCTTAATCACACAGTTTGCATGAAACAGTAAGGTTGCTTGAATAAGTCATGTCTACATTTTTAGTTTTATTTCTTTAGAATTCACTTCACACAGCCATGACTCATTAAAATAAAAATATACGAAAATAGTTTTTTTTTAACTTACTGATTTCTAAATAACAACACCACTGTTCCTAATGTTTGCAAATTTTTTACTTAATTCATTATTTCTCTTCAGATTACAGCAATACCTGAACCTGTATTTTTGCTATAATGTAAGCAAAGGTGTTGAAAACCTACCAGATAAGGTCATGACATAAATTACCAGAGTAATATCCTAATTTCCTGTCTCCTGTCAGAAGGTCAGAGTTGCAGGTGTTAGCTTTGGTTAACATTATCAGCAAGGATCTGTAGATAACGTTATTATTTTTTGGCATTTTTTTTTTTACAGCATGTCAGCTGAAAAAGATGCAGTATGAATGAGAAGAAAGTGTTATATGAGAACTCTCAGAATGAATTGTCTGTCCATATATGAACAGCTAATAAACAAGTAGTTAATATAATAAATGATGATTCAGAAGATGTTTCTGGCTTAGTCAGACTAGTAAAATTTATCCTTTGCAAATGTATAATTCATCACAACTCCAAAAATACATTATTTTTTGCTGTTTCTCCTGTAAGGTAGTCAATTTGAACCCTTGGGGGCATGCACAGGAGAATATCACTTTATTACTACTTATTTTAGTGGCAAGAAAAAAGGCAGATTTGTTGAGATTTATTTTTCTCGCCAATAGGTCACACAAGAAATATTTTTTGCTTATTTATTTTTGTTAGATTTAATTTTTGGATGAGGAGTTGTTTCATTGCTAAGCACTAATAACAAGCATTACAGCCTTAATAAATAGGCTTAAAACTAAGATCACAGCAAGAAAGCTCCTTTCTTGAGTGACAGTGGATGGAAACATGGATACAGAGGCACCACATGGGTTTTCTCATGCTGTGGCATGGAGTGGGGCTGTGTGAGGCAGAGACCTACCTGGGGCATCAGCATGCTCTCAAGTTCTCTGCCCAATCCCCGAATTTCTGCGATAGAAGCAAAGATCTGAGTGCAGGTCTAGCCAAATATGATTTCAGATGTAAGGGGTATTCTGCTAACGTCTTGAAATGAAAAATTGTTTGGGAGATCCCTGGTTAGAGTGCACTTTTAAAAAATTTATTTTTATACCTAGAAACTGTTGTTGTGTATCAACACTTGCAGGTACCAGCACTCATTAATCTTGGAAGAGCAGAGCTCAACCAAATGATTGAAGCTTTGGAAGAGATAGGGATTTTTTTTGTGTAGACAGAATACAGATAAAATACTTAAAGCTGGCCAAGCTGTCACAGGTCAGAAAGCATCTGAAAGAAAGTTAAAGGTTGTGGGTGTAGTTCAAGACTGGGAAGAAAACAGATTCCCAGAAAAATGATGACTAAAACCTCTCCAAGCCCCTGCACTTAACTAGCCGGTATCCATGCGCACAGCAGAGCATGGATTCATCTCCTCAAATTTCAAGGAGCTATCCAGGCTGCCTAGGATGTTCAGCTTTCCTGTGTGTTTGATCACCAGAGATCCATGACTGAATTGTTCTCTGGAAGTGCACTGCTCCCTGTGGGAAGAAATCACTAGTGATTTGCTTCCTGGTTCAGTTGCTTTAGAGATGAGCCTTGTGACAGGTAGGAGAAGTCTGAGCCTTGTGGTCCCTTAGTGGTAAAAGGCCACCAGCAAAATGCCCTTGAGCACCAGCCTTTTCCCCATGGTGCTGCCAGGAAATACCTTAGTGATGCTCTGCATCATCTGATTCCCAAGTGGGCACCTGAACTAAAGGAAGTGGTGCTGTCTTCCTTGTGCTGGTTGAAATGGATCCTGCCTGTCCTTCCCCATTCCAAACCTGCTGCCCGTCCCAGGTAGTCATGGAAGCAGCTGTAGCTCCAGCTTACAGGTGGGTTATATTTTCCTCTAGAAGAAATCTTTATAGTGTTTGCTGCATAATCGTGCCTGTGTTGTACTGCTTTGTGCTGCGAGTGACTACAGACTGCCTTGCTCTAGACTTGCAGTAAAATCTAGTGAAAAACATAATTTGGCTTCAGTGTTGCCCCTCAGTGCCAACTGGATGGTCTTGTGGATTTATTTACACCTGGTAAGCATTTTGTCCTGGTGTTATTTAACTTATGCTCTGATTAGAAAGAAGAGCTGTTGAAATATAGGTCTACTTTTATACCAGTATCTCAAAGGAATGTGTTCTTTAATTCAGCAGAGAAAAGGCTTAATAAACTGTCAGTGATCAGAATCTAATTGAATTTGCTCAATTAGAAAAAAAGCATTAAGTGAAATAAAAAAAATTGAAATATAATACTGAACAATTAGGTTTTCGGGAATAAATTTTAAATTAGACACCAAAGAACATTTTTATCATCTTCCCGTTATTATTTAAAAAGTAAATCAGATTCAAATGGATTACAAAACCATCTGAATGTGAGAAGCCTGTGGCCTTGTGCCTACAGGAAGAGGAAGCAGCAGGACAGGCAACAGGTGGGTCCAGTATGAACATAGACCATGTTAGACTGCACAAATTGTAGTTGAGCTCGAGTTATTCTGGATCCTTGTACCTTTTTACAAAATACCTTTTTGTTTGTTACACTCCCACCTTTTTCATAAATAGTAGGAATATTCTGGCAGGATTACATTGTACAGACTCTGTTATGAAGTTCTCCCTTAATATGTATGCACAAAATGTCAGAACATGCAGAGTTTGATTTTTATTGGTTTTAAATGCCTTCGATAGTGTTGCCTAATTGATGTATTAGTTACATTCATGATATGCTAATTTAATTGGAGAAAAAAATTAATAGAGTACTACTGTTTTTCTTGTTCACATAAAATAGATGACCAAAACAGATGTTGTGCTAAGAATATTACATGACTGAAAATTGGGTCTAATTTTATTAATGGGATTATTAATTTTGATCTATGCTTAGACATGGTGGTATGTGTATGAAGAACTGCATTCTTGAGGTAAAATTGGACAGGTAATAAATGAATCTCTTATAATAACTTGAGTAACTTGACAGATTACTGCAGCATAGCTGGCAATATTGCTAAATGGGCACAGCATGTTTGTGATGTCTGTCCCCAGTGGTGGCTTGGCTGGTATTGCTCCTGAGTCTCTTCACTGAGGCACAGACCTTAGCAAGTGTAGAAATAACCCTGCCTCTCGGTACTTTCTGCTATCATCCCAACAAGATCTTTATACATGTGCTTAACTTCAGGAATATGAGTGGCTCCCTTGAAATTATTTTCTCTTAATGCTTTGCTAGATCAACAAATCTACATGCTGCTCCAAATATGCCTTATTTTTAAATGCTGAATCTTTTTTTATAGTGTGGATTGACAATTACTAGTCTTGAACATAACAGTAGATGCAAATTGATAACAGTATAGGGTAAACATTTTTAATATGAACCTGCGTGAACTAGTGCAACGAGTCATAACATCTGTAGTTCAGATATTTTGCTGCCCTTATTGAATGAGAATAGATTTGAGCCTCTGTTTTGGAGGACAGATGTGTAAATCATTTACTGCCTAAGTCCTTGTGGGTGTTGCATAATGTAATATCTATGTTGGTATGTACTGGATGAGATACAGGAATGATTCTTGCTATATTCCACAGTGATGAGTGGCTGCATTCAGTTCTGAGCATCATGTTCCCTGAAAGGTACAGGGGAACAGAGAATTTGGATGAGGTCAACAGATAGAACTGTCAGAAACCATGAAAGAACTGTAGCTTATAAGAACTGAAGCAAGACACATCTCCGGACATACAGCTGTTGATGAGGCAGAGGGTAAAGGGATTGAATTTAAGTGTAGAAGACTTGGATTTGGTGCTCTGAAAACCTTTCCGTTAACAATAAGGATAGTGAAGCATGAATAAGTTCCATGGGAAGGCTGTAAAGTCTGCCACTAAGGAGTATGAGAAATCACACAGGTATGACAGCAGGAGTTAGACTAAATGACCTCTATTTTTTTTTTTTAACTATTTGCAGATACTGAACTGTGAACATTGCTATATTGCTATGGGAATGACTAAGGGTTAGTGTATGGTCTCAGCATACAGCACTGAGTTAGGAGCCACTGAATTTTACTACTATTTGATGTATCTTTTGGGTTTCCAAATACTGTCTTTGGTGTTCAGTGCAAATCTGCCCCAGCTATATTAGGTGAGAAGATGCTAAGAAGAATACGGAATATTGCTGTCAGGAATGGGATCCTGCTGAAAATGCCTTTATATTTGACATTTGATTGACAGCGTAAAGTTATATAATAGTTCGCAGAGGTCTGAGGTCTTCAACAAAATAAGTTGCACACAGAGGAGTAGGGCCTTTTAGAAGTCTATGAATCCATCTGAAAGATCCAAATATTTTCCCTCTCAGTTCTGTATCTCCTGACAAATGCATTAATGCCCCAGTTTCAGAAGGTGGCTGTATGTCATATCAGGAGTTCTGACATGTATTTGAACCTTTAGGTTTTTGAGAGCTCTTGTCTCCTGTGCTTGTGTGCTAGTGTCACCTTTCTAAAGCCTATTTTGCCACCAATAGCTCAAACTCTGGATAGCCAAGATATCCCCTTATTAGTGAGCACTTTTTATAAAGATATTCCATAGAAGAATCTGAATAGAATAGACACAGACAAATCAGAATTTGCTTCAGTGATAATCCTGCTTGACCCGTCTTCTGACAGTTACTTAATAATTTAGTTAGATTAGCCCCATGTGAATGCTGAGATTTGCTGGGGTTTCACGGACAAGGAGACACTTAATCCTCTCAGTATTTAACCTCATATTTGTGCAAAAGCTACAGTTTTGAAGGGTGTATTAATACCAATAGTTTTCTGGTTACTAGAAAGTTGTTGGTTTAGTGCTACTTTTGTCAGGCCTCTGATGAGAGTTTTAATCTTTTTAAAGAGAAATTGCATTTAAATCTCTAGTTGTGATATATAACTGATGAAAGCAAAATTTGTGTTTTAATCTGGCTGGAAACTAGTCTGATTGCCATGCAATGCTTGTGCTGGGTGGTTCTCAACTGAAACACGGCTATGATCTCAAGTTTTGGAGTCAGAGCATGGCACTGCGTGCGTTAGCTTAAGCCTGCTCTCACTGAAGATGCTGGAATCAGAAACAGCCCAGGGCTGCTGCTTTTCAAAACCACGCTATGCTGTGGACTGTCATGCATAGATTTCTGAGTTAACAACCCAGCTTTGGAGCTGAAATAAGTCAGATTGAAGCTGTGGCTGAGCTGCTAAATCCTGCTGGGAGGTGGGATAATTACCTTAAGCAAAATACGGAGAAAATCTGGTTACACAGCCTGCAGGTCCTGAACTGAGAACAATACAGTGCTGTGTTGAGCAGCATTAAAATAAAACAGAATTCCTTTTCTCTGAACTAGGAAATGCTAAATGTGAAACTAGGAGCAAATCAGTCCTCTTTAACAATAAAACATATTTTTCTGAGAAATATATTATGTACTATTAGCAATAGTTTTTGGAATGTTTAATTTTAATGTGAACTGTAACTGTGATTTGCAATCTCATCTGGTGCAATTTTCCTTAATAACTATTCATTACAGTCAGATACTAGGTGATGTATGCTATGACATAGACTTGAAAATGTGGTATATACACAAGCATTTCAAGCTGCAGTTATTCTGGAGTCTCTATGTTCAGTTATCATTAGTTTCACATACTTGTAACAGCAAAAATTCTGAACACTATGAAACCTCAGTGGATAACACGTGAATTGCGGTTGAAGAATTGGTAGATTAGTAAAACTCAACTTACGGTGAATATGGAGGTCAGCAAGTTGCTCTAGGCCAGTTGTGGAGGGATATTTAACCCTCACGAGAATCTATTTATAGCAGGTGAACAACTTACCGAGAGGGAGGAAAGAAGCCATGACGATGGTCTTGGTCTGTTTCTTGGCAGGTTGTCACTTCCCTGCTGGTGCGGTAGTTGAGGGTTATTGCAGTAGAAACAAAAGCTAACTGGAGCCGAGGAGGAGGTTTGTGAAAGCAGCAAAAAGGGTGTGTGTGCAAGTTTGTATCTCCACTTAACTACAAGTGTAACTGTCTTGAGTTGATGATCACACTTCCATGCTGTCTACGCAAAGCAAACATATGACTGAAATCCTTTTTGACTTCTGTTCTCTTGCCAAATGTCTGTATTGCTAAGGGTGGGAACGTGAAAGAAAGTTTGCACATTAGTTAAGTGATTTTTTATTTTCTCCCATATACTTTCCCTGATAGACTCATGTTCCTTCTTGCTCTGCAGTTGCAAACCCCATGGAGGCTGCTCCATTGTTCTCTGAGATGCTTTTACCTTCTGGTTATTTTTCCCTTGTTTTCTTTTCCTTCAGATCCCAATTTTCCCCTACTACCTATAGCATAAAACACTTGTTTGCTTCTGTACCCTAAGCTCTGTTTACTTTCTTGCGAGGGAAGACAGAATTGTCTTTCCCTTCCTAATGTTCTGTCAGTCTTTATCTTCTTCCAACGTTTTTCACTTGATCTTTTTTCTTCTCAGATCCTGATTTTTCTTACAGCTGCACAAAGTTTAATTCCTTATTGCCGTGCTTATGGGTTACTTTAATATCTGTTTTTCTCAAGGAATCTGTCCTGGCTTCCCACTTTCTCTGCTTTGCCTCTGTCCCCTGTGCAGTGCTACTCAAGGACCTGAGCTGAATGTTGACATCCTGTCCCTCTGGTGCCAGTGGGCATCTTGGAAACTGTGTGCAACCACCTTTCCTGGGGAGTTGGATGAGTATGCATATAATTTGATGTACTCAGGGTGGTAACTAAGCTAGGCACAGCCTGACGTAAAAAGGGAGACATGGAAACATGAAAATCATGGAGCACATTTAAAAGGGTGGCTTCTGTGTATCCAAAAGTCTGAGTCTTTTTTTCATTCTGTGTTGTAATGAATACGTGTGTGATGGTAACAATAAGCACTGATTTTTATTTAAAAGAAATAATATTTCAATTACTACAAAAAAGCAAGGTCTGCCACCCAATCCACGGTAAATGTTGTAGAACACTTTTATAAGGCTTCCTGGCTAAAGAAAAAGTCTATTTTAAAGTTATTAAAGTTCTATAATAAGCTAGCTTTCTAAGCTCACCAATAAAAGTACAATATTCTGTGGCTCAGTATAATAATTCAGTGAAATTAACCAAGTAAGTGGTCAATGAAGCAAATGATTAAAAAGCAGAAGATTGAAAAATGAAGATTTAAAAGGGATAAAATTACATTTTCTATTACTGTACGTTCTGTAGGTCATAATTAAAGTCCACCACATAAAGACTAAAAACACCCTTTTAAAATGTGCCAAAGTACGTAGGGGTGGTTACATCTTTGCCCACTGTATCAAACCATGTATGTGTTGCTTACTTTGAAAAGCTTAGAACATTTACAAGAGAATTTGCAAAGCAGGAAAAAAGGGAATAAATTTTCAAAATGGTCTTAAGGAGCTGTTCCAGTTTTCCAGCCTTTCTACTGTATTTTTTCTAAATAGCCTTAGCTGGATTATACAGGCACTGTGGGTTATAAGAATGAGCAATATACTTGAGGACAGGACCTTTTCTCAGTTTCTCATATGGATATTTAGGAAGGTTATGTTGGCCTAAATTATAAGATCTCCTCCTTATTCAGCACTAAGGAATAATCCTTGTAAAACTACTTAGTGATTTGGCAGAGTTGCATCACATTATTTTGTGCAGTTGGACAGTGTTATCTTAAAATCAGGAGGCTGCAGAACACTGACTGAGGCGATTTCTACTTTCTACCTTGCTTATGTCAAGGGTTGTATCGGGGACATGTTATGATCACCTTGTGGCCTTTTTCCCCACTTTGGGAGTCTGGATCTGCTCAGTGCGTGTAGTGGGAGACTTGAAAGGTCCCACAATTCAGGTGGGCATTTTAGGCTGCATTTCTATAACAGAAAACAGAAGTCTAGGTTCTTCTGAACACGATAAAAGGTTCTTTAGCCATTAGCACCTTCTGATGGCCAGTGTGCTGTGTTCAACATGGTGTAACACCAGCTACATTGCCTTTTCCTGATCTTATCCCAACTACATGTATTCTCAGAACTCTTGAGCTTTGATGGTCTATTTCTTCCAAAGTCTTCATAGAAAAATCTATCAATAAGCTTGGCACTAGTTTGCAGCTTTGGTTATCTCAGCAGAAATGCTTGGATTTTAGAGATAATCTATTGAGAGCAGGTTTTTATTTGGTAGGCTTCTATCTCTGGGAATGCTAATTGATTATCTTGTGCATTAAACAAATATTTACAGTTGGGTTCACAGACCATTATAAGGCCACATGCAGCCCGGATAACTTTAAACTCTTTGCAGCATTAGTGGGTGTGCTTGTGTGAATATAGCAGCAACTAAAGGGGAGGTAGAGACTCAGTGTAAGAGATCCTGCCAGAGGGAATGTTAGTGGACATGTGTTTGGAAGTAACTTGACAGACTGGGCTCTTTCTTTTAAGAGCTTGGCGCTCTTAGATCTCATTGTCACTCAGAAAATTCGTTTTGGCTCCCCAGTGCTGGTGGTGATAAGCAACATCTTGGACTATCAGATAGGCGCTACTGTTATTTGCTGGCTGTGCTACGTGTTGACCTCATGCAAAGACACTGATTTACATCACTGTGATACTGCCTCCTTGTGTTAATACCTATATCTGGATATTTGCTTTCATCCTATGGCTGGAATATTTGTAATTTTATGTACTTGGCACTAAGAGAAATTTTTAGCTCTGTGTATATATTAATGACCTGGATTTTAGCAATGTCAGGCTTCCTCAATTTCTACTGGTGTCAGTGGACGCTATTTGAGTTTAACACAGCTGAATTTCAAGCTATTAACTTTGAACATGCAAACAATTGTCCCCAGGCAATTGAGTGTAAATGTGATGGCTTGAGTTCTCTAACACTAGTTCTATAACCAATTAAGGACTATCACTCAATAATTTTGGCATTGTTAATTTCTTTTAATCAATATTTACCAATATTTCAACACTATAGGTATTAGTTGGGAGTCTTTGAAAGTCTCAGTGTATTCAGTTTTCATAATTAAGTGTGATTTTTGTGGTTACCTTTAATATCCCAACTTGGGAATCTCAATTGAATCTAATTATGTTTCAATTGAAAATAAGATATTCCACAGACTGAAGCTGTAGATCAGAGCTCATTACTAAAGCAGCTCATTATTTTTAATGAGCAACTTCATTATATCTGATTCTGCAGAGAACAAGAAATAATTCTGTCGGTGCAGAGAAGCTTGTTAAACTTGGGTAGCCAGCAGCATACAACTAACAACCTGAATTGGGCAACAAAGATGAGTAGGGTTGAAGAGACTTCCTCTTAGAATTCTAGCCCATCCCGGCAGGTGAGTCGGTCTGCAAAATAATTTCCTAGTGCTTTTCTGTTGGTGTGAATTTTGTTGGGCTGGAATAGTTGTCTATTCCTTCTGTAGTTATATATTCCATCTATTAAGTGGTCTCTTTTAGGAAAGGAACTGCAAAGAAAATTCGCAGTAGAACATAATTTTCAGGGAAGTTCTGCTCCAAAGAAGGGGATAACAGCATTTTTCTGTCAATCCAAGTGCTGGCTGAGAGTGTTACAATATGTGTTCTCTTCCCTAATGCAGCATTTTTGTGTTGAGTCTCTGTATGAGCTTACAAAATGCAAAATTATGTTACCTGACAACTGCCTGGGGAGGGTACAAGTTAGCAAGGTGCCTCAGGTAAACATGCTGTTAATACAGCACGGTGCAGGTATTTTTGTGCCTCCTGGCAGGGAATTCTGTGCTGTTCTTCTGCACTGAATCTCTTGGGAATCCACTGTGAAGGCGCTGGAGCTCTGCTCTGAGAGGAAGTCTGACTGAGATCTGCTCCTGGATTTCCATCAATGCATTGTTAAAAAGGAACAGGTATTATTAAACAGTGAGAGGATACAGTTAGAAAATGTGTTTGCCTATCAACCTGATCAACTTTTTGTTGTCTTGGACACATACAGTATTTAGTTCCAAACTTTAAAAAACCACACTATCCAAAATCAGGTATTACATGTAGTTTAACTTGATAAGCATATTTGATTATCACTTTTGTTCTAAGGGAGGTGAAAAGAAATAAAACAGTATTAATTTTAATTATTTTTAAAGAATAATCTGAGAAATATAAAATCATACTGATATTCTACATTTTCTGTTTTGAAATATCTGTTTCGCATGGTTCCCACAGAAGCAAGGAAATATGGTTGGATTGATAACAATTTGGGAAGTAGAAAATGCTGTGGGTCCCCTTCCGTAGAGAGAGACTGAGAAATATGAAAATAGAGTAAAATATATTTTAAAAATTTCCAATTAGTTCAAGAAAATGTATCAGAAAGGAAGAAATAAAGTTAATAAAGCATGGATACAATCTTCTATGAAAATTTTAGAAGGAGGACTTTTAGAGGCAATTCGTAGATTTGGAAGTTAGTTTGTTTGCTTAATTGAAATGGAAGTCATTAGTAGCTATCTAATCTCAAACAGACAAAAATCAACTCCCCACCACCAAACTTCACAGAAAACCCGCACAAACCTCCCAGAAATGCCCCCAGGTGAAAAAAACCTCAAACAGAAAACAAAGTCAAACATTGTTTTATACGTAACATGGCACACAAGGTGTATAGAAAAAGAAGATAAAATTACTATAGCAAGTTTTAAGGGACCAATTGCACACTTGTTTGTATTTTTTTTTTTTATCAATAAGTTACTACATGTGAGAGCTACAAGGTCAGGACACTGAAGTGGGACACATGAAAAATGTTTTTCTAATATGGCCTAATTGAATTTTGAGTATTCAGTGGAGAAGTTCTGGCGAAAAAAAATTAATAAGATAGTGTGATCTGTGATTTATGTGAATTAATCATACTTTGCTAAAACAAGGTGGCTTTATTTTTGTCTTTTATATTGTGATAAAATTAATTTTCCTGGAGTCAGAAAGGGTTACGTACATTGCATATTGAAATCATGCAATACATGCATTTTATACCTAATACTAATTTGGAGAGGTGGTGCTTCATATTTAGTATCCTCTACAAATATGTAATACAAACATCAGTGTTTGTGCAAGAACCTTAGCAACATTTGTACCTACATGATTGCAAACTGTTACATGACAGATGGGTAGCACTTGGAATATTTAACCTGAAGTATTTTACTGTAATTTCTGTGCATGAATATGTAAATTACTTTTATCATTTGTTTTCAGATCTAAATGGACACTTCATTATAACTATAGTATGAATAGATATTAGCTTTTAAGCGTAGTGGAAAGGGATTGATTCAGGACAATCGTGAAGTATGTACATACTGAAGTTGTATGAAAGACTGTTATCTATGTAGCCTATGAATAACATTGCTTCGGTTTACGTGGCCCTGTTCCAAGTATTCCAAACATCTATGGATGTTTAAATCAGAGGATCATATTGAAATGAGAACTGATATGCTTAGTTAAATTTTCAGAGTTAAAGTGGGATGGAAATGTGGATTTCCGGTTAATGAAATAAATTGGTTCCTGTTGAATGACAGCAGAAGGCTCCCTTTCTAATTTATTGCAAATAACCTATAACATTTTTTAAACATGGACTTGATTATAAAAGAAATAGGTTGACATTTGATTTTCAAATTCACAGTCCATCAAACTATCAAATGAATATTAAGTAAAATTAAGCTTTATATTTTGAAAATGCTTCTTTATGTAAAAATCGGACTTGTACAACCATGACTTAAAATGTGAAATTAGCAGTTTCTACTAATGCAGGTGTGTAAAAGATGTGGTGAACTAGCAAATTTCAGTGACAATGTTATATATATAATGTACCTGATATACTTGAATAATTTAAATTAAATTTTAGAAAGACGGGAAAAAGGTTCCTAGCTCTGCTCATAAAAGTCATTTTCTGAATGTGTTTATACTCTTAAAAGTGTAAAATTGTTGTTACTTATCAATAACATGAATAATAGTAATATCAGATTTTTATTTCATTATTATATTTAAAAAATAATACATTTAAATTTTAAATGTCAAGTTCTGATTTTATGTATGCAACACTTTTTATATCTCATGCTTTTCATATCACCTTTTTTGTTTTGTGCTGATTCCTCTTCCTTGAGAAATTCCTTTCAATATGTTTAAAGAAATCAGAAGTGGATTAAATCTAGGGCAAATAATTATAATTGATTCATCCTTTCAGGCTGGTTTTGCCTTTTCTTTCTGTGAGTGTGATCTATATTGTTCAATTATGGTGAATCCACTAATCTCTATCAGAGTGAGCTGCAAGAAGAGAGCATTGAGTCAATGCTTCTCGCACCATGTCCTGCAGGTTATAGCTCCTTCAGGGGGCTGGGAACCCTGAATAATCACTTAAAATTATGATCCCTGCAGATGATCCCAGGCAGACCTGGACCGATGGGCATTTCTCCCCTAATCTAGAAGTCTTCAGGAACTTAAGCTTTCCTTTGAAGAAATTATGTTAGAAACTTTCCCTTATACCCCATCACTGGCTTATCAGAATTTCCATTGCAGCCCTGTGGGTTTCTTGTTTGGGACAGCAGGTCATCCTTGGCAGCAGCTTGGTTACACAGGGCATCTTGCTTATACTGATAATTTTAATTGAAGATGCTTCATTGCAGGATATTACTGTGCTCTTGTTCTAAATGGTTTCTTCAGTTTTTCCTTCTTTTTGTAGCAATAGTTTACTACCACAGATTGTTGATATAGGTTGCTGACAAAGAGGAAGACCTGGGCCTTCTGTATATGTTTGTTAACAACAAACAATAAATTGTTGTTTCCACTGGTAGTGAAGGCAATGAACAAGACAGTTCCTAAGCACCTTATGGAATATTCTTGCTCAGTAAATAGTGGTTTGTGTACAATTATTCTCCAAATACAACTCAATGGGTGTTAAGTAAATGCTGTAGCTGAGATGATAAGACACAAGACTCAAGATAATAAACGCACAAACAAATGCTGTTCATTTTTGAGGAAGACACTTCCATCATTGTTAAGAATAAAATCGGCATTTTGAGCAGGGTTTTTGGAAAGAAAAATACTGCTTTTTCAGGTGTGCTGTTTGGTGTTTCTCAGGAAAAAAATAATTGTCCTAGTTGAGTTATGTGAAAGGGGTTATTTTTAGTGAATTTACATGCATTCAGAGGTAGTTTATGTTAAAAACCACTCTAGTAGGTAACTTTAAGAAACCAAGGGAAAAGGAGCCTAAAGCAAAAATTGAGTAAAGGCAAAGATGTTTCTCAAAGCAGATTTTGGAAAGAAATACTGTACAAAACATTATGAACTTCAACAATGCAGGTTGTCACGCCTCAATTAAAGAGCCTGCTCGTGACTGGTAGTGGGACAAACTCTATGGAAAAAGTCAAAATTTGTGGTTAAGTTAGTGACCCTGTGCTCTGCTGTGCCAAATAGGGTTGAGTACTGAAACACAAGCAGTGCAGGGGCTTTTGCAGACAGAAACAAAACAGTGATTAAAATAGATGCCCAAGTGGCACCTGGCCATGGAGATCATGAGGAAAAACGGAGCTAATCATTACCAGATTAGAGTTTCTTAATGCAGTCTATGGATTACTGCAGCTGTAAATATTCTTTGTGAAAGAGCCGTGCTGCCTGCCAGTGATGAATGGCTGCCCTTGGAGCTCCACTCCAGGGAGTATTTAGAAACTGTGAAGGTAGAAATAGCCCAAATAGAACAGACTCCCTTTTCCATAATTTATCTTGACATCACATACTGAATGTTTTACTGGTTTTTTTTGTTTTGTTTTGTTTTTTCAGTGGGGAAAATTTAGAAGAGTCCAAATAACCTTCAGCCTTGCAGTACCCTGTACTTGAAGCTTCATTTTAACTCAGATCTCATGGAGGGTTTGAAGAAAGATGCCACTGGTCAAGGAGTATCATAGTTTTGGAGGCTCCTTCACCAAATGTGCTCTGACAACAACCTGCCATTTGCATGTTCTGCTTTCCTCTCCAAACACCATAACTTTTGAGAAATGTTTGCATTTGGAATTCAATAAGTGCAGACTTGAAAACCTTGCTTTAATGAACTGCATTGGCTAATACCATGCATTTAGGAATTGCTTAGATTCCTATGGACTCCTGGATAATGCCTATGTATGTCTCAGGAAGACAGCAGCAGGCATCAATTGAATTTAAATAATATCTTTTCACTCAAAGTGGTAATAGTAGCAACATTCTAGAGTTAGAGACAGCAGAAAGATGCAGAAACCATGCAACATAAAAACAAAATTGTTTTAAATAGCGTATGAAGATCATTAAAATAATATATTTGCATCAGATACGTGTTTATATTTTTATTATCAACATAGCTACATTTAATTAAAGATTAATGGAAAATTCACAGACAAAGGAAATATGAAATATTTTTGTACTTATGGCATGATACATATGATTTATGGAATTAACAGCACTTAAGTTCTCAGAGGCCATTGGTAGCTTTAAAAAGCAAAACTAAATACTAAAACTATTCTAAACTTTTACTAATTAAAGATTAGAAAATTAGTTTGTCTTGCTGTAGTTCTGCCAATTTTCTATTTTTTTTTTCCCTTTTTGAATTTTGGACTTCTGGTGCTCTCAGTTGCAGTGGGTTACCTTTAATCATAGTAGTTAAAGCAGTATGACTTTTTTTGCAAATGTAGGCCACATACTGACTGTAATTCCTATAGCAAGAATTTGCTAAAGGATGATTTACAGACTTATACTCTCAGGAATTTTAGCAGCCTGGATTTAAACCTCCATCTATATAAGGACTTACTACCTGCATAGCAGTTACATGAAGGAACAAAGTAACAACTGGTTGCAGCTGGTTGACAAAAGAATGGCTTTTTTAAATACCTTAAGATATTTTAGAAATGTCAATTGCAATGCTTTTTCCTCCTAGTGAAATTTAAAACCAAGAAAGGCCCATGATAAATAGATAACTTAATTAAAGAGATCTATGTTACAAGGGAGATCAAGGTTCAAATCTTCATTCTCAGCAGACAAGGGACTGACTTTCTGCATAAATGTAGTCTGAGCTAGGAGTCTGGGAAGAAACTTCCTCTAGTCAGTCTTTAATTTTGGGTGTTTTTTTTTTTTTTTACTCCAGAATTATGCTAGAACTATTTCTCATTTCCTAATTCAGAATGAAAACATGTCAAAAGCTCAGCGCTTTTTTTGTGAAATAGAATTCTTGGTTTCTGGCCAACCCCCAGCTGATATATGTGGCAATCAATTAATACATATTTCCTGCAGTATGTCCTGATCCAGAGAAGCCATTGAGGGCGTGTGTAATATTATCTGAGTAGTCTTACTGATTTAAATGGTGCAATCTTATAGACATTTGACTACTCCTTGTAGACAGATTAATTGAGGGAATCTAAACATATATCAGTAGGTAAGCAGGAACCTGCTATGTGAGCAGTAATTAGTGCTTTATCAACTGATACCTCATGAAATGATGGAAATAACCCAAATCTATTCCCATGTGGATTTCAAGATTTCTGAAACTTGATTAGCATCTGCAGCAACATCTCGTGTCTTAACATCACCGTGTTCCATGGAGTGCTTTGGATTCTGGCTGCAAGATTGTGTTACAATGGGAATGAACGTAGAGCCAAAAAGTTGCATTGTGTAATTTAATTACTGTACTGCAGGCTATCAGCTGACCTTGCAGCTCTCCAATTCTCATTTTTCTTCTCTTGTACAACTGATTCTTGATATGTATGTGATTTAAATGCCCGCTTCCTTTCCACACTATCTAATTCTTCTTTTGCTACCTTGTCCTTAAGGTTGGTGTCTGTAGTGGTTTTTCTCTTGTATGTGCTTTGCTGGCTTATCATACTCATATTTTTCTTCACCAGCATAAACATAAATAAAGATCTGGCTGTGTTTTCCATTTTTGACATCTCTTAAAACTTTGTATCTTTAGCACAGAAATTTTGTGCATGCTGGAAGTTGATAATAAGGATTACCTGTGAGGAAAAATGTTTTCTAAGATTTCAAACAACATAAAGCCTCAAACTACTACCTGTGTCCTGTATTTTTAAAATAGAAATGCATCAGCTTCTGAAACTCCAAGCCGAGGTTCTTTCATTTCTTCAGATTGTGAATTTTTCAAAGGGAAATGATCAGCATGTTCTGAGAAGCAATACCTGTTTTTGAAAGCTCCAAACCTACTACCAGAATAAATGATCTCCCTTAGAAACATGACTGGCAGAATTTGATTAGCTAATCTGCCTCTTAAATTGATTGCTGAAGCATTTTACTGCTATTCATTGCAACTTTTTGTCATATAACTTTCTGAATAGGTATAAACTTTTAAAAGTGAGGGGGCCATTACACTCAATATTGCACTTCAGGCTTGGAGAGAGATTATTTAACCAGTCCATCTTACCTAGAAAAAGGTGACTTTTGAATTTAACATCTGTAAGAAATTAGGCAACTAATAATGATCAACCTGGCAAATAACTACTGGGATTTAAAATATATATATATACATGCATAATATACACATTTATGTATGGGTATACACATAGGCATATTTCAAATTCATGCAACTATCACTAAATACTAAACTGAACATGATTTTTTTTCCTTTGGGGAAAGTAATTATAATAATTGTAGTGTTAACAAGATGTGCCTTTGTCAGTTTTATTTATTTCTGCAGAACTCATTAAAATGAGATCTCCAGCCTGACAAGGATGTTTAGTTCTAATATAATACTTATAGGGGAAAAAAATAATGGCTAAACTACTCTAACGGTATGCTGTGTCTTGCTATCCATCTTCCTCTTTGATTCCCTGGGTTACAAACATTTTAGGCTGATGACTGTAATTATCTGCTTTTATAGTGTCTGAAACAATACAGCATGGTTCTCAAAAAATATTACAGATAAAATAATAATCACTTCATAACTCAAAACTCTTTGTGGGTCTGTCATTTCAAACTTGCACATAGTTGTTTTTATGTGCATTTATGTTTTGGCACCAGGACTAGTGACAGCATTTCTGCTTTGAGGGTCAGAATGAGTCCTGTTCCTGAAATAATTGAAGAGCAGAAGATTAAAAATTATGCTTACCCTGTACACATTACAGGTTTTTCTCTTGTCCTGGAGTAACTTATAAAACCTATTATTTGGGACCTAATGTTATTTAGGGTCCTTGCTTTCTCAGTCTTTCTAGCCCACACGCTCTACCTTTACTGTAAGCCATGGTCAGTTTGGGCAGGCAAGGTGACTGCTCCCTTCCTCACACCAGCAGCACCCTGGATGCAGCCTACAGGTCTCCTTGGTTAAGAACAGGACCATGCTTGAAAAAAACCCAAACCCACAAAATGAACCAACAGAAAACCCCAGGAGGTACTCCTTCCTCTTGGGAATGACCAGGACTGAGTGAGCCCTAGCTGATCCTTGAGGAGATGCAGGAGAACAGACTTAGTGACATCCACACATTTGGTGCCTTGTAAGGGTTGTGAGCAGTTACAAGCTGATGCTACCCCTAAAACCCTGAGCTAATGTAGCAAGTGCACCATCATCTTCCCTGCCTCCCAAAGCAGGCCATGTTTTTGTTGATATATGGACAGTCCTGACTATGTGCCCTCAGAAGAGAGTATTTCCCTCTTGGAGCTGAGCCAACCATCACTGTGAAAGAGTGTGAGCAATAGCATAGAAGGTTCATTCCAATTCCTGTATTTTATTCTTTATTCTTCCTTTGAGAATCTTACAGAACTCTGTAAATCTCTCAAATTTAACATGACATTCCCTGACGTAGTATCTGTGCCCCTACGTGAAACTCATTTGTTATCATGTGGAATTTAGGAACAGCTGCCTTTGAGGTAGTTAGATTTCATTGTGGCTTCAAGGAAATGAAACTTAATAAAAGTTTATATACCATGTTTTCCACAGTGTAAGGTTTGAACTTACTTGGGACATCCTCTCAGCTGCTCAAGCGTGCTGGAGATGCAGGAGGTTGTGCTCTGGGGTGGAGAGGTGAGAGCTTGGCTGTTACAAGAAGAGGAAGAAAATGAGCACCGAAAGAAACAAACCCAAACATGAAGCCCTTTCTCAGATGAGAGCAGCAGTAATTAGTGATGTTGTTCTTGTAGACTGACAATAACATACTGGCTGTTTTATTTTCTCTGTAATATGTAATGAATATTGCATTTGGATTATAAAACAACACGATGAATGAATTGGAATGTATTGATTAAACTTCTGTACCAGTCAGTAATCGTTTTGTTTCTCAAGCTTTTATGTCTTCAGAGTGGGAATTAAAAAATGGTTTAATTAGACTGTGGGGAACTATCCCCTTCAGTCAGCATCTGCTAGCAGTAAAGGGCTTAAAGCAGAAAGGCCCAATGACTTGTTAAAAAAGTGGGAAGTCATGAAAGATGGTGGTGTTTGTTTATTTATCAGACTCAATGATTATTTTTATTATTTTTTATTCTGTTTTACTTTTTCTTTAGCTTTCCCTCAATTATAGTATCATCTACTTGAACTACTTACTATTTTTCAATGATTGGTCATTTTTTAAAGACTTGTAATTAAATTGTCAGTATTTCATTGAAACAAAACTATTTGGAACATCTAGTAATAAAGAACTAAATAAACTAGTTCAAAACTAACAATCTTTTAGCAGTAATCTCCATGACCAGCCTTTATCTAATCTTTCTGTTTCTTCCACAAGTTAAAAAGCAAACCAAAGCAGAGCTTAATCCTTTAGAAGTTAATGGGATGTCCACAGTGATATGTCCTTTCTAGTACTTACTGCTGACTTTTCCACAGAGCTGTTGACTAATGAAAATGTGTTTGTACCTAACTGAATTCCAACAATGTTCATTATATAACTGAAATAATTCAATGGATTTAGTTTTGTATGCTGTGGAAATTTTGTGTCCAGCAAACAGGAAATGCCTTCTAATGACCATGTTAATGACATGCATGTGGAAGGAGACTGGATTGTGCCCTGTGCACAATTGTCTGTCTCTGCAGTACCTGCAAATTCTAATTCAGGAAAGATTCAAAGCTTTTATTTTGGAATCTAAATATTTTAAAATACTTTAACTTGGAGCTGATGAAAATAACAGCAGTGAAATTTCATCTGCCATGGGAGAACTCACCCTCTGCAGAATCATAGTTCTTTTGAAGACCTTTTCTTAGAGCTGAAAGTCATCCAGAGGAGGAGCTGTGAAATAGAGCATCTGACTTTGGTGTGGAAAATTCACCTACTGACAAAAATGAGTAGCAGGTTATTTACTTTTTTCCATAGTGGAATTCAGGAATAGCTATTTAATACCCCTATTCTGCTTTGTTTTGGAAGTTATATTGGCTTTCTGTGCTCTGAGTTCCTTCTGATTTGTGATAACACTGGAGATTTTTCTTTAAAAAGAAACAATACAAAAACCCCACAAGAATTCTCAAATTGAATTGGAAGTGGTTTTACAAAAAAAACCCCAATAAATTCAGAAGTTTATGACTAAAATATGGTTTTCTCTAGGTTATTAGGATGCTGAGAACAATAGGTGGGAATTAAGACTCAATGCAGATCAGAAGGGGAACAGAGGTTCAGTCAGAGGTTGTTTTGCGTTGTGCATTTTGGAGCCAAAACTCCTGCTCCCAGGAGCTCTCAGCACTGTTGCCACTGCAGCTCCAGGTACAAGGAAAGGAGAGAACCATCAGGGCTTTAACAAAAATTAAACCAAGAAGATTAGGTCTGTTTTACTCCAGGATGATACTTGTCCATGTTCAATTCTGGATGCTGGGGGGATGGTTGGAAAAGAGACGGACATGTGCTCAAGTAAGAAATTTAAGATGAAGAAATAGTGATTTTTGGTAGACTCTGTTGAACACCCTGGGACAGGGATGGAGGGAGGGCAGAGTAGGTTACCTAGCAGCTGCTGGAAGGTGATTAACTCTTTGGTACCTATTCTTTCTGCCTCCCCAATAAACTGAGTGTAGAAGCTGAATTTCTACAGAGAAAAGATTGGGAAGGTTTATTCTATTTGCAGTGTAGCATTTTATAGAGGTTGTTATAAATATGTTAGTAAATAAAAATAAAATTGCCCTGAAATGTTATAGTTGCTATTTAAAAGTGTAACTATTTAAGGGCTTGTGAGTAGGTTGTTTATAACCATGACTGATACATCTGTCACCAGCTATAATACTCCTGCGTTTCTGAAGTGTGAATTTATGTAACAGGTAACTTGCATATGACATGAGTCATTTACTAACCTTCTGCAAATGTGAATCTCTTGAAGATCAGAATTTTTTTTTAAAATTAATATGAAGTATAGAATAGAATACATCAGCTCCATACTGTAGATCAGACTCAGCAGGAGCCAAGATTCTGCTGTCAAGAACAGTGATTGTTGCTCCAGTGAAATCCAGTTAAATCAGAATACTTAAACCAGTTGAAGATGTAACTGGTAATATGACATTACTGGCTAACAGGACTATTGTTGAGATGAAAACTCATTTCAGATGCTGTGGTTTTAACAGGTTGCTGACATTCTGTGAAATATGCAGAAAGATGGAGGGTATTTAGAAGGTCGTAGAGAATAACAAGTCAGACTCAATTAAGAGTATTCTTAATAAAAATAAAGAGAAGTTGATCTTACCACTAATCTACTTTTTATTACCTAGTCTGCACAGCAGTCAATATCTTTGTCAGGGTGCTTGTGGATATATGGCACGTTTTTAGGTATTCCAGTTGCCATGTGTATTTTTAATTGCATGGAACATGTCTGCAAAGAGGCACCAGACAGGACAGTCCAGTGATTCCCCTGTTAACGACAAGGGAAGGAATTCCACTGTCCAGCGGGTAGATAGATGTATATTCTTATATGTTGATGTGTAAAAGTGAAATAAGAGGGTGTTACACACAAATGAACATATAAATTTTCTTCTGGTAGCATTCCCATATTACTCTAACTGTATTAGCTGCAAATTTCTAGCACAGAGTTGCGGGCAGTGTGTCTTAGTCATTAGAGCTGTTGGTTGAACCTCCATTCTTTAAAATGTTCCCATGAAAACTGAGACGCAGGAAGTTAAATGATTTCTCTTGTGTATGTTTTTTTCCTTTCATGTTTTTATTTATATTTGCTTAACTTCTTACAGCTTTCTCTAGGTAAGCAGGGATATAATAATAGTACATTTTATTATGCAAAAGCAAAGATTGGCTGAAAAAATGGGATGAAAACTTAAAAGAAAAATAGAATACAATGTGCTAGCAGCTGCATAGACAACTTTAAATTACATCAACAAACTGTAATGTTGTTACTGCCTCTATAACTGAACACTGACTTTGATTTTGATTGTCTGAACCAATATTTTGTTGCAATTTCTCATATGAGAAATGTAATTGAAATTCTAACTTCTGGCATGTCAAGTATTACTCATGTTTCAGGTGACAATTTAGGAATCTCATACAACAGGATTTTTCCTTTTTTTTTCTTTTATTTATTATTCATGATTCTGTCTGACCTGGCTGGCTCTACACTGAAGCAGAGTAAACATGTTCACCTGAAACTGCAGTTATGGTTTACTGAGCCTGTAACAAATGCAGTCCAGTCTTTCATCTTGGCACCAGTTCTTTCAGGTGAGATGAGACGTTCTGAGGGAAACTGAGAGCAAAAAGAACTTTGTGTTCCTCTTGCGTTTGCCATAGCTGATGATGAAAAGGAAATGGTGGGGCGGTCGTAGAGGTAATTGCTCCTCTTTTTAATTTTAGTCGTGAACAGAAATATAAAGCCTTGCAATTTGTGATTTTCTTTGCATTGTAATATTAGCAGGGAGCTGTTTTCAGGAAATGCGTGTCTGTGGAGGGATCGTAGCAGTAGTTCTACAGGGTTTACAGAAACTCAAAACTAGAAGACTGCAGGGCTGTAGGAGTCTAACAAGTTCACCTTCATTGTGCAAGCCCTACAGAAACAGAAGCATAAAGGAGTTGGTAATGGTTTTATCTAAAGTATGGCATAATAAAATACGTTGTCCAGATCTATGGACACCTGTAATTCTAGTGCTGGGAATGGGACACAACTGAAAGTTGGGAGCAGTTGGGGTACTGGCCATAACATGTTCACTTTCAAACGGTATTTCTCCAAGTATGTTAATTCCTCTGAGCAATTTGACTGGAAAGAATGCCTTTTTGAAAGAGAATCATGGATCTCATCATGGTGTCTGGCTGAACTCCTTCAGAATGCACTGGGGACTTGTCCTGTGCTTTTGGATATTCCACCTCCTACCTCACTTCAACTCCAGTACTATGGTCTCAGTAGGGTATATCCAACTTTTCTAGGATTTTTCTTCTGCAACTGAGATGGGTATTGAAGATTCCATTATTAGTTTTTGACATAGGCTTTTGTCAAACTCTGCTTATTATTTTTCCTGACTTCATGGAATTGAGCTTAAAATCAGATAGTTATTATACATACTTTTATGAAATGACTCAGTTACGTTCAGAGGCTAAATACCTGTACATGTCCTTTTTTCAAGACTCTTTCTTGGAAACAACTATTAAAATGGGAGATGATCTACCTAAAAGGATCAGATGTTATAGGAGAGTCTCAGAAATGGATTTTACTGAATACTTCATTTAAAAGTGTGGAATTTTGAGATTAATTGTTTACTAAAGATCTACTTATGTTAGCATTTATAGTATGGATAAAGATTGTCAGACTAGTCTGATGTCTGAAAGCATTTCTCAAAGGTAAGTTTGAAAGGTATCAGTAGTTACTGAAGACAGTCATGGAGACAAATTTCAGTTTTGAGGTGATATAGACAAACTGCTTGTCTCCACATCCATTGTGCTTTCTCATTTAAATACATTAGAAGTTAGTTTTTAAAGATATACTGGTTGAGTGGAATCAGGATGTCCTTCATGTTTACCTTCTATTTTGCTGATTCCGAGAGTAATAAACAAGATACAGAAGGACAGAACAAGGCTGATATTAATTGTGCCTGTTTAGGAGCAGTTTAGGATGGCTGAAAACAAATGCAGATACCCAGGGACATCCTTCATTCCCTAAATTGGAAATAGTCAGCAAAGATGTATTTACTAATCCAATCTTAAGCTGCTGTATCTTATAGTACAGACAGCAAGACTTTAAAGACAAATTTTTAATTGCAAATCCTAGCATGAAGCAGATGTGTTCCAGGGCAGTAAAACCTTCAAATGTGTGATTTCTGTGACTCAATCATCCTCGTTCTGGTGGGCGACTGGAGGCTAATCAAGAGAAAAAACAGAGAAAAAAAAATAGTATTTTATTTCTTGGTCTGTCTGCTCTGTATTGGGCTGTGTTTAGACAATATAGGAATTGCCAATGAAAGTGAGATCAGTGGTTAGTTTTTGAGTTGTGTCTTGTTGGCTTGTGGGATATTGTGATGCTTCCTCATGGTCCTGAAAGGCAAACAGTAAGAATTTCATACTCACCCTGTGCCTGGCAGCTGGGTGCAATGAGAGGGCAGAACACAGTGTGACTGTGGGCTCTGCTCCAACTTCATGGGTGTTTGCCCTTTAGATCCTGCACTGAAACTGCTGTAGTAGGACTTTTCTTCTGAGAACCAGAGCAGCAATCCTAAAACAAGCTAATCAGTCAGAAAAATGCCCCTAAGATTTTGCCCAAAAAGGCATTTCAAATTTGAGGTCTTGTTTCCCCGTTCTGACCTGATGGGTTTAAACTTTTATGTCCGAATCACACACTGCAAACATACAAAGTGACATTCATTTCACAGAGCTAATGAATTTTATATATATAATGCAATAGATGTAAAAGGTAATATATCTAAGGGCACATATATAATGAGTAAAAGGAAAATAGACTTTGTTGGGTGGTTAATTTGAGGTAATCATAAATGTCAATTAATTTTTCCAGCTCAGACTAAAATGTTCCCCTTATATTTCATTGAGTGGTTTAAAATTAATTAGAAACATTCTTTGGAGTTGACCAGGACAGATGTGACAGAGTCTTTGTACATGCCTCTCTGACAGCGCCATGCACTGCTCTTCTATAGAAGCAGATTTTTACAGATTGTTTTTCTATGGTTGCGTAGAGTTGAATTGTGGGATTTTTTTCCCCTTTGACTTTTCAGTATTTGTTCTAGGCTTAGTGTTTTTGCTAATGTGAAATGTTGAAAAGAGGATACAGTTTTCACCACAGTAACGTAAAGGAAAATTTCCATCACAGAGTGTGACGTCAGGCTAAAGACCAGGTTCTCCCTGTCTCCTTACAGTGTTCAGTCAAATGAGAATTACTGATGATTCTGTCAATATCCTACCAAGTCACTATTGCATTTCAAAGACACATCCCAATGTAGAATGTTCAATTGCAATAGGACAGCAGTGAATATTTTTCTGTGACTGTTTGAAATGCTAAACTACACAGATTTCTTTCCTTTCTGGTTTTTCTCATTGTCCTTTCACAGATATTAACAAAACTCAGGCTTAGGATATAACATGACACGAGGTAAGAGCAATATGAAAGAGGTCTTTGAAGCTGCTTCTTTTTATCATGCTTTGCCCTTAACGGGGTTTCTGTGGTCTAATTCCTTTAGAGTTCTAAAGAGAATTTCATTTCAAGTTCCATAATTGCACCAGGGAATTGGAACCTTCCTTAAAAAAAAAAAGTAAAACATGAAGTGGTCTGTCCCAGACTGATTTTGTTATCATCTAGTGTTGATACAGATGTATCACAAGAAAATATTTTGAGTGTTACACGAAAGGCTGCTTATTATGAATGTCCATGAAAAGTGCAACAGGCATTAATGTACCAACTTTTGACACACACTTTTTGACCTCACTGGAACGTATTTGAGAAGTTACATGCTAGCACAAACACCACAAGCTTTGTAAACCTAATATTTTTACTGAAGCTGAATTGTGACATTCATTGTTTATTGTCTATAATGCGATGTCTGTGATGCTGCTTTGTTAATACTATTTAACATTTACTACTAATTTGTGTTGTAAGTAGAGATGGAGGTTGTATTCACAGTTTCTAGGAACTTCATGCTGCATCGAGTGTGACTTTGCAATAGTACAAATTTCACAACATTACCTGTTTTTACCTACACAATTGACTATGAAGATGTGATTGTATCTGAGTGTACTTTTTGGAGCATTAAGGAGTAACTCCTCAAATGGATTTGTCTTACTTGGATTTCCAGGAGAGGATATGGAGTACGAAATTCCTCAGAGCCCTTAGCTGAAGATGTTTCCTTCCTGTGGTTTTCCTCACAGAGAGCCTGGGTGAGGCTCTGCTGTTTTCAGTCAATTTACATATGTAGCTCCCTTACAGATGTTGTAGGTGTTGTTGTCTTTGTTGCTCCCAAAAGTATGCAAATAATGTTGTATGGGGTTTTTTTGCCATAGTTGGAAAAACCTTGTGTATGCCAATCCAAATGCAAAGTTCTTGAGAAAGTGAAAAACTCTTCCTGCAGCTGAAGCATATGATATGGGGAAACTGTATTTGAATTTTTTTTAAGTGGAGATTTTTTTTTATCTCCCAAATAACAGTTGTGGAACTTAAATTTGTTTATGGTGCTAAAAATTGTGTGTTCACTCTTTAATTAATTTATCATATAAACCACATCAGATAACTTATTTTTGTTAAGGAGACGAATAGAGTTTGTATTTCAGCCTATAGTATCAGTTTGGAAAACTCAGACTGATCTCCAGCCAAAGAAAAACAAATTGTTCTCCCCAATTTGCAACAATGTTATTTTCAACAAAATAATATCCAGGTATACCACAGGTCATTTGGCTGCTACTGTAGTTATAAAATGCATCTCAAAGATCAACATATTATCTGTTCTGTTTAACAATAAGGTCTATGTTTGTTTTGAAAGGTGATATTTAGTATTCTTTGAGAACACATTAGTTTACATCTGTACTAGAAGGTGTTAAATTTATTTAAATGGTTGGTAAATATAAACATGTGGAAATTTACTAATTAGACTTAAAGGTCAGTGAAAAAGGAATAAATATTGGAAACTATAGGTGGTCAAGCTATTACAGATAGCTTGCTACTTAGTAGTGCAACAGAGGTATGGAAAATTTTTTTTTGCTTAAATGAAAATTACTTTATAGCTGCATTAACTATGAAAGGTGTAAGTCTTCATGTTGTGGTACATAAGAAGTAAATCTTATGCCTTCCATAGAAATATTTCCATTCAACATTAGAAAATCCTGGATGTTTTACTTCAGCTTTAAGGGGGGAACTCCTATTATTAGTCATAATCCGAGTACTAGATGTTGTCATAAATAGATTTTTTGTTTTAGGGAATAAACCTCAAATTTTCTAGATAACATCATCTTTGTCATTAAAAAAATAATTCAATTTCTGTGTGCTGTGAGGCCTACACAGCATGCATGAACTTAAATTTTTAGATGTGTTAGTGCTTTATGGACAAGAATTTCTAGCTTTATATAACACATCTATTTCAACATTCACTAAATATATTACTTCTAGAAAAAGTAATAATAAACTGGTGCTTAGTCTCTATCTGTGTGTATTTAAGTCTAGTCTCTGAGTTTACACTCAGATTGTGTATGCTGGTATGTTTTGGCCTGCAGAGCATAGACCCCACTGCTTTAGTTGCTATTGCAGCTTCTGTGTGATCACAATTCATATAACAAGTTCATTTTGGGGAAGGACACTTAGTCGCAGTTACATACATCCTTACCTCCTCAAACCTACGTAGAATGATACATTTGCCAGAATCCCTCAAACAAATTGAAAATTTGGTGGTACCAAAAGTGCTACATCTGGTTGCTTCCTGTCCCTTATTGACCTATTTTTCCTTTCCTCCTGCATTATGAATCCATTATTCTAATGGCTAATTGCTGCTGTCTCTCCTAAGTTGCTGATTCCCTCTTTGATCAATAAAACTAGCAGTAGTAAAAGACCTGCATATGCAGCAACAGACCTCCACTTAGGTAGTTGGAGAAATGACTGAAAACCAGGCCAGCTTTTTCCTGCTGTAGCACTTTTCTGAGCACAGGTGCAGGAGTTGTCCCGAGCTTCCCTGATTCCACCAGGCAGCTTCACTGGTCTGAAGGAAACATCAGTTCCAGAACTGATGATGCTGACAACAATTCAGTGCGATGACAGAATTGCCCCATTTGTGGTTCAGATGTGAAATTAGCCTACAGCTCTCTTAAAAATCAATCATCTTCAGTATATTTAAGTGAAATGCTACAGTCAGAGGAGAAAATTCTGAATTGCTCATGTTTTCTGAAGAACTTGGTCAGGATTTTTTATTATCTTCCATGCAAATTCTGCAACTATAATTTGGCTTTTTTTCTCTTTAGAAGCATCAAGCTCTTGCATCTCCCAGGTATCCCTTGTTTGCAAGCACTGACGCTCTAAAATAGAGTATCTTATTTTCCCACTTATTTAAAGTGGGAAAAATCTATTGAGCAATATTATTCTGAAGGACAGTGGATGGCACTGTTGGTTTGCAGCTATGAATCTGCCCAGCAGGACTGGGCAAACTTGAAAAAAATTAAAAACAAAACCCGCCAAACCAGCCCTCCTCAACTCCCCCAAAAATTACTTTATCCCCCCTCCAAAAAAAACTCAAATCAAATTAAACTAAGAGGTAGTATCTTCTTAAAATGGATGGAGTAATTGTCAGACTATGTGTCTGGGTTCAGAGATTCTCAGACAGATGAAGATAACATGTAAGATTCATAAGTTACAAAAAAAAAAAGAAGATACTAAATTTTTTTTTCTATCTGTTAGTATCACATTGTGGTTTTGTCAAAGGAGGGAAAAAATGCCTTACTGGCTGAGGTGTGCCTTAATGTTGGTAAATTAATTTGGCTAAAGCACTGGAAGAGCAATACCTGCCTCACTCCAGGCAGGACTGTCAATATTTGTGGGTTTTGAGGCTTAGGTTTTGAGGCTTAATACAGCAGGATCACACTGTACAGAGTAAGGGAAAGGTATTCAGTCATTTGTAAACTACTTACAAGTGTGTCTAGAAAATAAGTTGTAGTCATCATGTCTGGTTATGGTGAGGAGTAAGGAAGGGGTGATATGGTCTTGAAGTTTATTAGGAAATTAGCAGCGTAGGTTTTAAGATGCTGGACAAAATCACAATGAGACCCGTGAGATCAGTTGAACTTGAATGTTTGGTGCTTTGTTTTTTGAAAGACCAAACACATGTATGTTTGGTCCAATTTTAGTTTAAAATGTGTGGCACACATTTGGCCAGTGTGCCCTGGGGAAGGCAGATATGAGCACGGTCAGTCTCCTGGTGAACGTGTGGTAATCGGTCCAAATCATGTGCACAAACAAACCCCCCGATACTGAGCAAAGAACTCGGTATGTATCATCTCAATGCCTTTATGCTTGCTTGTCAAAGAGCAAAATTAAATTCAATTCCTGTCATGTAAATGTCATTTAAAGAGAGAGTAAAGCTGTTAAGGGGATATATCACCAAAAGATGAATAAGACTATCATTATCACTAATCCTTTATTTCTGATGACAGTAACATCTCCAAAGAGAGTGAAAATTTGTTTGTAAAAGTTTTACTCAATCTTAAAATCGTAAATTTGATGTTACAATAGTTCTACAATCCACCAAATATCTAAGCCCTTGAGAATCATCTAGATGCTTGGTAGCTAAAAAACATGCAACGTTGTACGTCTTTTATACTTCTTTAGAAAGATAGTGCCTGTTGTAGAGCGTAACAGGGAGGGTAAGACCCCATTTGCAATTATGAGAAATTATTGGTTGACTAATTTACCACAAAAATAAACCCAGTGGCTGGAAAGAGAAGTACCCTTGTGAACAATAGTAAATAATTGAATTCAGCCTGGTATAAATAACACTACAGCGTTTCTTATAGAGAATGAAAGACGCGATGTTAACTATGAAGTTATCATTCAGAAATATTTGAGGGTTTTCTTATAGCTTGTAATTTTAAAAGGATTAGCGTCAAATCAGGTTCAATATTATTAAATCTGAAGTTCAACTTGTTCCTCATTTTGTCAAAGAAAAAGACCCAATGGATTTAATGAAGCAAACTGTTTACTTCCTGCCTAAATGAGCGATTTCAGTGAAGTATATGTACGTGTAGGGCAGTTTTGCTCTTCTATGGGAGGAAATGAAACAATGTAATCATGGAGGAAGATAAGAAAAGTGCAGCGGTGAAATTCAAAGAAAGGAGGAAAAAAAAAGCTAGTGATGAAACTGCTAGTTGAAACTAGCTTCAGAATTTAAGAAAAACACAGAACCAATCCCTTTTTCTGCTCAAATTCCCGGAAAGGAAATTGAATCCAGCCCTCTGAAATGCTGGGGAAATAGGCTGTGCTAATAGAAAAACCTCAACATGGATATCAGCCAGCAGTAAAGTACAAAAATATGGATTTGTGCCAAAAAATAAGGCTGGAGATATTGAGTAAAATGTGTTGCACTTGTCCAGCTTATAGATCTTGATACATCTTGTTTCTAAATGCACTTTTTTTGCCATTAATTTACAAATACTTCGTGATTGATGTTGTTTGTTTTTTAGCTTGTTAAAAGCATAATTTCTTCATAAATAGCTATGTTGAAGGTAGAAAACATATTTTAAAAGTCTGTTTAGACTGAAAAGTGGCACTATGCAACTTATTGATTCCAGATTATTAAATCTGTATTATTATATGCAGCATTTGTATGATTGCATAATATGGTCTGTGTGGGTAGATGTAGTATTTCCATTACATGAACAAAATCTTACTCCAAAGAGGGAGTCTGTTTAAAAGTCTTGCTTTTGGACCAAACCAGCCCTTGGTTAATATTGGTTAAGAAAGAAAGGTAAATACAATTGCCTTCCACTGCGATCAATGCTTCTTACTGTTGATGGCTTTTTCCCTTCATCAGCCATTTCTCCTTCCTCCCCTGTTTTCCAAAGTGCTTTGCCCTGGGACAGCCTGTCCTTTACTGTACAGGTTGCCAGGCAGAGAGAATGGTTCAGTGGTGTGATTATATCCGGAACTTCTTTTTATGCCTTCCTAGCCCAGTAGCATTTTTACTTTTTCCTTGCTCAGACCTGTATCTCTATTATGAGAACTGGTTGGAAATTTTACAATTAGATGCTTCTTGGGATATGTCACTTTGTTAAAACAAATGTAATGTTGGAAGGGCCTTGCATACTTTTGTCAGGAAAGGTTTTTTGGGCCTTGGCTGGCCTTCCTGGTCAAAATGTGGGATTCACCTGTATTCACAACAAGCTGACTGGTCAGAGGGGTAGGAGATAGAGAACACAATAAATGTCTCCCACAGTATTGTCCCTGACTACTGAAACTCTACTATTATTGAAGCAATGACCTGAGTTCTGCTTATGCACTTTTGCCGTGTTCCCAATCACTGAAGGGTCTCTTTTCCTTCTCTTCATTCTCTCTGCTTTCCTGTGTTTATAATTTGCTTGAAAAGCTGGAGGAGAAACTGCAAAATAGACACATTGAATTGGGACTGCAGATCTGTGCTTGGATCAGTTGGAGAGCTCTGGTGACCTTTAAGATCTCGTCTCTAAAGAGCATATTGCTGCTTCTGCTTCTGGATAATCCTTTTTTTTTTTTTTAAGTTTTATGATTGTTACAGTGCAAAACAGAATATTTTTAATGCTTTGGAAGAAAACAAATATTGTTCATGTCTAGATGAGAAACATTAGTGGTGTTTTCAGGACCAAGTGGGTTATGTTTGAAATCAACCCTGGCCAGAGGAGTGGTCCTTGTGGTAAAATGACTCCTTGGGAACATAAAACCTGTTATGTCATTCGATTGCTGCTAGTATTATTGATGCAAAACACAGGTGATGGGAAGGAATAACATCATAAAGAAAGAAAAGGCCTTAGAATTGCAGAAATAAAGTCAGCATACTAGAAAAGCAGATGTCAAAAAGCTAACAGCAAATGGCTGAGTCATTGAACATTATATTCTAGAGAGCTTTAACACTTCTACAAGATGTAAAAATGTATTTTCTTATATACAACAGAGCATCAGGAGATGGCAGTAGTGCTTGCTGAATTGCAAAACAAGAATACTGGGGAGAAATCCCTAGAAATTAAAGTAAATTATTTTGTAAATTTGCCAAAGCGGGTAACAGTATTCTAATTTATTAAAGTAGTTTTGTTTACTATCTGGTATTCTAACAGAATTTATTAAATTTTATTTAAAAACATTGAAAACTGCCCTATATGTTCATCTGTAACATAATACTATTAAGATTTGGAAAAACTTTCTAGAACAAATGTATGATTTTGTCCACAACCAAAATTTATCGTTTATGTCTCTTGAAAGGTTAAAACGTCTTAGTCTTACAGTCTTACTCAGAATAGCAGCTTTTAGCAGGCAATACATAAAACAGTAATCGCTGCTTCCCAGGCACAAAACTATACTGCTTTATATACAGTCATTTAATTTTACTGACTACATCTGTGACTCAGAAATATGTACTTGAACTCGTTCTATAAAATAATGAAAAGGGAAGTGCTTCTTTTGTGTGCAGTTTCCAGATGTGATTATTGCATTGTAAAGTACCTTCAGTTTCCTTCAGTACGTGTCTGACACTTGAAATTTATTTTGGAGACTAATTACAGTTCAAATGCTTTGAAATGCCCTAAAGGAGAAAAAAAATTCTTTTTATGAAGTTAAAGGAAGCAAATTTCAGAGGAAGTGGAATTATGTCTTATTAGTGAAATATAATTCAACAATAAATGTTGAACGGTAGCATATAATCTGTAGCTAATGAATAACTGAGGCTGTGGGGGGGACATTGCATTTATGGAAGAGAAAATATTGAAAGGAAGATGTTCCAAGTGTTGGGACTAAGTGGAGAAAGTATGTTAGTAATTGCTCATTATTCTGAGAATATTATATTTATCCTTAAGACTACAACCAGCCTTGTATTTTTAAAGACAAACTTATCCGCGGATTAAAAAGCTAACAATATCAAATAACAGGCTCTAAAAAAATCACCTTGACGTGACTGAGCAGGAGGATCAGATACTTGAGGGAACATTTTGGTAAACTTTATGCACTGGTCCAGTGCAGAGTCACCTGCAGAGGAATTTGTTCAAGCTGCCACACAGTTGGGTCAAACCTGCCTGTGCTTGATCCTGTGCATTCACAGTGATCCAAACCAGGGTTATGGACCCTTGGAAACTGAGCAGCTTTTTATTCCTATGGTAGGACATGGAGACAAGGGTGGGACCTTCACTTTTGGAGGGAGCCTGCACTTGGATTGGTTTAGGTCCTTAAAAAAGGCTCACACAACTACAGCAGATCTTTCAACTGGTGGGCTGAGACCTTTGAGCTGATATTTTGTCTCAGCACTGAAGCTAGTTGTTCTTCCAGCTGTGCTGATTCCACTATTGAGAGACCATACGTGAAACTGTATTGTGGCAAGTTCGAAGGTTAGAAAGGGTTTTCAGAGAAAATAGTAGCCAGAACACAAAATATCACGCACCTTTTGGCAGGCTGCAGAGCAGAGGCTTCCTGAACTGGAGGAAGCTGCACTATGGCTATTATGTTAATCACCTTTAAATTTGTGTAATCAGTTTTTACATCCGTCTTCATTGCTGGCTGAGGCAATCAGTCCAATAATTTATTTACATGTGTGCATAAAAGATTTTCCTTTTGTTCTAAACCTGCTGCCTGAAAAATTCATTTGGTGTCCAGTCCATTAGTTCTTATTTAATGAGAAGTAGTAACTAATCGTTTCCTATTCACCCTTTCTCACTTGGCATTATTCCTCAGCTGGGGAGTCTGACTCGATTTAAACTGTCCTCATATTGAAGTCTTTGTATATCTCTGATGATCCTTTTATCTGTTGTTCCTTAGATGGAACAATCAGAACTATATGTGCTGTTAAGGATGCAGGAATAACAGGAATTTATGTAGTGGAATAATTATACTATTTTTTGTTCTTTTCTTTATTCTTTTGCTAAGAATTCCTGGCATTCTGGTTGTCACTTTACTGCCTTCTGAATAATTTGCTGATGTTTCAGGAAACTATCCATGAGATACTCTTCTTAAATAGTATGAGCTGAACACTGTATGGGTGTAGTATGGCTACTTTTTTCTCCATTTACAATGTTTTGTATTTGTCAACATTAAATTTCAGTTGGTATTTTATCACCCAGTTTCTCCATATTATGAAATCCTCTTGCAATTTCTTGTAGTCTATTTTAGGTTTTATTACCCTGAATAATTTTGTATCATTATCAGGTATTATCACCTCCCTATTCATGTTCTTTCCAAAGCACTTATGTGTCTCTCAAATAGCACAGGTTCCTCTACAAAGCTGTGAATGTGACCTCAATGCTTTGAAATATCTTTTACTCCTGCTGTTCACTTACAGCTCTGTTGTTTATCCATTTCAGCTTTTGGGGGGATAATGAAGTAGGAAAGAGGCTTTTAAAGTCCCAGCTGTTAAAGTAGTTAGTTTACTCTCTGTGTTGGGTTTCAGTTCAAAATATTTTGGTCTTTTGGTTATTCATAATTTTCTTTTTGGCACTGTCATGAACTTTCTCTTCTTTAAATTAAACTCTTTTTTTAATAGGTTGTTTTTTTTACTTTTTTTTCCCCTTCAGTGATGTTGAATTAGAGTAACATGTAAGAATACAGTATTAGAATGGTCATGTTGTGAGAACATGTCTCACACAATATCTAAATTGAGAACTCTTGGGATTTTGTGACTAGTTGCTTCAAAAGAATAATTTGTGTTTAATGTTCTTTTCTTTGCTCTCACTTAACATTTTACTCTCATTGCATTAGTTGGTTTTATTTCACTGGCACAATCTTTTTTTCCTTATACAGGTAATGAAAATCCATGGGAGCTCTGCAGTACTTGTTACATTGAATTTATTCCATTTGACTGTAGGCTTTCTTTAACAAAAAGGCATTTCTCTGACAGCCAATTCCATCATTCCTACCAAGTCAGTTTTGAAATATTAGTGTTTCAGTTGTTTTCAGAGAAAATAATTTTGAAATATTTCCTTAATTATTATAACACATTGGTTGAAAGTATTACTAATTTCATAGTGTGAAGACATTACACCATGTCAGCATTATATCTCTTTGCAACTGGGCATTTGGGGAGATATATTTGGTGACTGGAAGTTGTTATATCTGTTCATTCTGGGCTTCTCTCTGTCAGAGTTGGGGTTTTTTTTTCCCCTAGCCTTTTTTCTTTCTAATATTTCTCCTTACAGTAGGTGTAGCTATAAGAGTTTGGAGAACAGCAGATGATGTGTGTTGGCTGTGTTTGACAACACAGAGAGACAAGATCCAGCTAACCAAGTGGATTCACTCCACTAAGGAGTAGAATAGAATCCTTTCATGCCCCATACATAAAACCATAGCTTGCTGTGAGACGCAGCATCAGAGCTTTTAGGAAAGAATTTCCTACCTGTTTTGTAGTATGGCCTGCTCAGTTTTGGGGGATTTTGGCTGCTCGCTAGAAGCAGACTTTGACAACAGCCACCAAGTTCCACTAATGACAAGTTTAGTGCTATGAGGGGATATCCGGTAATGCAAATCTTTCGCCTTTGTGGATTGTTAAAGTGCATGACAACGTTATCAACCTGTCAATGGGTAAAAAACAATAAATGCCTTTTTGTAGAAGTTGAGAGTTAGATTCCTTGGAATGAAGAGTGGCTAGTTTCTAAATAATAATAAAAAAAAATTGTTACTTGATTCTTACAGTAATGTCAGATATTGTCTTGTCTGTGATTTCCTTTTAAGGAACACTTGAAAAAATCACGGCAAAGTATTATACAGAAGGCTGGTTTCCTGGAATCTTTTCAATTTTAGTCTAATTTTTGGTTGTGACAAGATTTGGGTCTGTTTAAGCATTACATTGCTCAATAATCTTCTCAGGGCAATGACAGATAATGTTAGATAGTCCTGCTAAGGAGTATTATTGGTCGTGTTCTCCTACCAGTAAAGGTATTGCTCTGCTAAACTAATTATTTTGCTGCCTCACTGTGGAAAGCTTCCAACACAGCAATCATTAACTAATGTTTCTGCAACTAAGTTACGTGCCAGTAGACTAGATATTGGAAAAATGTTTTCACTAAAGTATTTGGATACTCTTAAAACCTGAAAAAAAATTAAGAATGTGTCTGAGGAGAAAGAACATCTTCAGCAGGCTTCAGCTTCTTCTTCTCTGTTCTCATTTCACAATTTCTTACCACTGAGATTTACTCAGAAAGTTCCTCAGTCCACAGCACTGTGTATCTGAAGTGAACTTCAGTACAGAAAGTTAAGCAGTTTGGCTTAGTTCTCTCCTCTGTGTCTAGACTTGCTAGCTCTCAGCAGAGAAGATCAATAAATGAAGTTTGCAATTTTTCTTTATTTTCCATATTGCCTCAATAGGTATGTTGAAAGTCTGAAGTAGGAATTGACATAAAAGATGGGTGGAGAACCAAATCCCTCCCCCTAAACTAGCAGGAAAAGAGAGCATCAAAAGAGATGAGGCTTAAGAAAGAATTTAAAATAAATGTACCTCTTCCATAAGACTTCTCAAGGCTGCTGCTCTTAACCCTGTGGTCCTTGGCTGGCATGTCCTTCCATGGAGGTGCCTTGCTGCATGGTCTTGTCCCCACTGTTCAGTCTGTTACCTCCTCTCTCTGCTCTTTGAGCCATAAAGGAGGAATAGCAAATGATAGATTGATGTGTAGACCCACACTTTCGCAACGCGGTAGCAATCCTACGCTGCTGCTCCAGACCTTGCCTACATCAGCATCAACACCCATAAAAAACCAGTGCAGATAGTCATGGCAACACATTTTTTAAATAAGTGTCATGGTGAGTAGCGAGGACTTCGTGTAGTCAGGCATCAGTCAGGCAAACCAGTCTCTGCATGATCTCTGCTACTGCCAAGTGCCTTTGGAGTGCTCATTTTGCTGCCTTGACCTGATTAGGAGACTTTCTCTTTCTCATGCTTGAGATGAATCCATTTGTTGAACAGTCCACAAGAAACTCTACACTGGTACATAAAGGAACACTCTCTGAGCAAGAACAGAAATGTTTAATTATACAAAAATGACACTATAGCATGATAAGAAAAATTATATCACTAATAATAGATAGAATAACAGAATCACAGAATCAACCACGTTGGAAAAGACCTTTGAGATCATCGAGTCCAACCCCTGACCCAACATATCCTGTCAACTAGACCATGGGACTAAATGCCACATCCAGGCTCTTCTTAAATCCCCCCAGGGAAGGTGACTCCACCACCTCCCTGGACAGCCTGTGCCAATGTCTGATCATTCTCTCTGTAAAGAATGTCTTTCTAATGTCTAACCTAAACCTCCCCTGGCACAGCTTAAGACTGTGCCCTCTTGTTCTACTGCTGGTTGCCTGGGAGAAGAGACTGAGACCCACCTGGCTCCAACCTCCTTTCAGGCAGTTGTAGAGATAGGTGAGGTCTCCCCTGAGCCTCCTCTTCTCCAGGCTAAACAGCCCCAGCTCCCTCAGCTGCTCCCCAGAGGGCTTGTGCTCCAGTCCATTCACCAGCCTCATTGATAGTTATATCAATAGTAATATTGATGCTATTATATCAATAGTAGTAGTTGGTCAATGCTTTCTCATGTATCCTTTTCTGCACAGGCACCAAATTCATGTTCATCTTTGAGTGAAATCTTTTAAAGATTTAACACCTTTCTCAGAGCATTTTCATGAATATGAAAATGCAGAATACATTTCAAATGATGAACAATAGTGAAACTATTAGGGATAATAGTGCTTACTGCATCGTATGAACTGGAACATTGTCAAGGTGTGTAACATCTCTTTTAGTTTATTGACAAGTAACAATGGTTTCTGCCTTCACTTCTCCTCTCCATTCACACACTTTCATTTACTGGATAAATATCCTGGACTGCAGGAAAGAGAAATTGTTTTTACACTTGGAAGAAAGAGAATCAAAGCAAAGCGTTCCCAGAGACTGAATGGATGTGAATCATCAAAGAACCGCAAAAAATACTGTATCACTATTCTAAGGAGATTTTGTAACAGCTGACTGAAGTGACGTTAGCAATGGCAAGGCTGGCAAGCACACAGTTATCTGTCATTAAAATGGTGCCAGAAAGCCAAAGCTTTAAAGCTTGAACTTGATCCTTAGGCCAACTGTCAAGGGCTACATGTATGCCCCAGAGGCAGCTACTATTGAAAATTCCTTTCTATTCTCTTGTTGAATTGTGTCTGGTGAAAAGCCAAGTTCCACTTTTTTATATTTATAAAGAAGACCCTAACAAATTCAATGATCTGAGTAGTAAGTCTTTAAGTCATATCTTAAGGGTCTCCTTTATGTAGAATAACAAATAATTTTGTAAAGCTTTGTATTACTAAGTGCTGTTTTTATTTAGAATCATAAAATGATGGTTGTTGTCGGCAGACTTGCTGAGAGCGCACTCAATCCCACTGTCTGTGTCACCAACAAATGTGCTGAACAGTGATGGTCATAATAACCGCTCCTGAGGAACCCTGTCACTGGTCTCCACAAGGGCATTGAGCCAGTGAACACAGCTTTGTGTGTGGCCATCCAGCCAATTCCTTGTCCACCAAGTGGTACATCCATCAAATCCATGTCTCTCCAGTTTAGAGATAAAGATGTTGTGTAAGATGGTGTCAAATGCTTTGCAGAAGTTCAGGTAGATGCTGTCAGTTGTATGAACATCCATTTGGCTTGTATAGGATTTTATCAGGTGCTTACACTCTAGTTTTAACTTTACATTAATAAATTTCATGGCATCATACGTATTGGCCAGTTATTTTTTATGTGCTGTCTACAGGTTTTCTCATATTTTTAGACTTTGTTAGACAAAATAATTCTTGATTTTATCTGATTTCTCTGTCATAACAATTGTTAATTTGGAAAGCTGCAATAGAGTTCTCAATAGCAAGCCTATCTTCTATACAATCGGTAATTAAAATTGATCTGATTAACATTCATTTTAAGTTCAGGTTTTACAATAGGAATAATGGGCTGTATTTAATGTTCTTTTTTAGATATTAGCTTTGAGGTGTTAGTTGAAGTAATCTAAACATTAAAAGCTTTAAAGTTGATTCTTTGAACAAGATAAAGCAAAGATCTGGCATCTAGAAAGAGTAATTTCTTTGGGGTATACTGAGCTTCATCTATCTCAAACCTCTTGAAAATGTTAATTAGCACCAAATAAAGAACAGTGAAAAATGTCTGCAGTCTTCCTTGGAGACTAAGATTTGGGACAAATAATTTTGCACGTGAAGTGAATATGCAAGTGTAAAGAGATTTAAATATCTGATTTTAATAGGTTTCATCCCACTGGGGTAGACATTTTTGATTATCTATGACCTGTACCAATTATTGTGATTTTCCCTCTAGGCAAGTCATAATTTTAATAACTAATCAAACTAAGCCTGAAGGTTCTGTAAAATGCCAAATATGTACTTGCACTCTTGCTAGTTACAGAGCTCGTATTTGCTACATGACCTTGTTTCAGTTTCTTAAACTACTTAATCCGTTGAAATATTTACCCTTTAAAGTAGAAATTCTTGGAAATCAAAATAAAATTTGATAACAAATAGTTACTTCTTTGGTTTTGGTTTCACACCAAGGATAGTAACCAAACAGCATTAAACTCTCAGTTTAAGTGAATGTTGGCTTGATGGATGCTGAGGCATGAAGTGTGTCAGTAGTGCAATGGTACCAAGTCAAATTCTAAAGCAGTAAACCCATTAAAATTTGTATCCAAATGACAGTACCGACCTCATCTTGCTTTTTAGGTCAGTAGCACATCTTATCTTTTATTGTATGTAGTCAGAGGACTTTCTCCTGCAAAGCAGACTTTAGGAAGCTTCTTAGAATCAGAACTGAAAATAGTGCTCTGCCAAGGTGAGAGTCAGGACTGCTCTTCTAAAAATACATTGGCTGGGCTGAAACAGGAAATTCGGCATTTATTCATCACAGTGCTCAATTCAGGAAAACTTTAGGCAGTCTGTGTCTCTATTCAGTTCCTGTAGCCCTGCACAGTATGAATTGGAGGAGATTTTAACGTCATCCTGCAAGAGACAGTGTGTTGAGCTTATGGTGGTGTAGAAAAGGGTAAATTTATGGAAGCAAAGGTGTAGTAAGCAATTTTAGCTAGGCATACAGTGTTGCATATGAGTCCTAGAGTCCAAGCCATTTCTTGAGGTAAAATGTTTTTAGGAAGTCCCTGTTGAAATTCTGTTCACACTTGTTTATAGAGTGAGTGATTTTCAAAGTTCTTCAGAGAAGTTAGTAGTTATATATAATGAAAACTAGCATATGAATGAAAGGAAATATTGTCTTCTTATTCTCCTAAGCATTGTACATATATAAGAATACCTAAAATATATGTGTCTGTAAGCATGTGTAAATGTAGGGATAAAGAAGAAAATTCTGGGCTAGCAGAAATAACAGGAAAAAAGACAGTTGAAGGGAAAGATGTTGAAATCAAGGAATTGAACAATGTTTAACGTTCACCTGTCTCCTATGTCCACAAATACCAATTCTGTACATTTCAGATGCTCTCTGAGCTCCAGGCTCAGTGGGTGAGCTTAATGTGAAGATGTGCAACTACTCATTTTAAGCTATACCTGACATTGTGTTTGTCACTTTAATTGTGTCGTTTTAACTATGGAACAGAAAAATCAGAAAGACCAATTACTCGATTTCGTTGCTCAAGCTGCTTCTGATGTTTTTCCATTTCCTGTATCTTTCTTTACTTTTGTATCTCCCACATACAGGTTCATAGCTCATACCTGGTTACCAGTGCTCTTCCCTCCAGCATGGCTGTACAACACAAAATGCAGAGATTTTAAATTACTTGCAATTCCAGTCGTAGTGTTTGGCTGTGGTAGTTCCCATCACATTCACATTCTTTGTCTGGAAATGAAAGAGGAATTGGTTTGGGTCTCCTTGGACTGCCAGAATTTCTGCAACAGCCCCAAGGAGGAGAATTTCGAAAACTGAGAGCTTGTTTGCATGTGTATTTGTCTGTGTCCCTTTCCTGTGCAGGCTGTATGGGATGGTGGAAGGAGGAAGGAGCTCCTTTTTTCTTTGTAATTTCTGGACAGTTGTATATTAGGTTTGACTGGAAACTTTAGTAAGGTGAGTGCTGGACAGTTGATGCTAAATCTCTCATCTTTTACACATTGTGCCTTTTGGTGTATAAGATCGCACATTACATTGTAGTAATCAGTATATTTATAGCAGTCTTTTCCCAAATATATTTTTCCTGTGTTTGCAGTTATTCTGTATCTTTAATCTCTTTACCTTGACTAGATTACAAGATTTTTTTGCAGAAATTACATCACTTTTTTTCTATTTCTCTGTTGCTGTCTCTTCTCAGGCTTCTCAGACTTTTCTATAGATGCCACTCCCATTTGTGTCTTCCCCTCAGCTCTCATCTACTTCTGTCCCAGGAGCCTGTTGTATGTTCACTGTGCTGCTACAGTGTGTGCTTGTGGGTGTCACTGCTAATGTTTCACACCTGCCTCAACTATTTTGGTCTTTTCTACCTGTTCTTTTCAAACTACAGCTTGTCATATCCCATTCTGCATCCTGTTTTATTCTAATCTGCCATGGATGACTACAGCAGCACCAGACTGTGTCCTGTTGTGATACACTTTGTATCAAAACTCATGGTTCCTGCACTCAGAGAATGCAGCATTGAAATAAGTTTTAGCTCCATAAAAATAAAAATTAAGCCCATAAAATTTTTCAGATTTACTTTCAGACATGCACTCATTCATAAAAATGTAACACTTCTATCTCAAAACAATTAGAGGTGTTTAGGAGTGTAACATTTTTAAATGTTAGTATCTCAGGCAGTAAAGTTGTACTAGCTGCTTTCTGTAACTCTGTTTTAGAGTTCAAAAAATTCTGTACTGACTTTCAAGGCTCATATGGTCTGGAAAGTTGAGGAGGGACCACTGAGATTTTGGTTCCCCTCCCTGTCACAAGGCTGCTCAACATTTCAAAATGAAATGTATGTCCTTTTCTGTCAAATGCTTGTCCTCTGCTTGTTCTGGGGCCCATGAATAACTGCTTGTTATTAAGACTTGCTATTGAGGAACAATAAGGAATACTAGTGGTGGAATGAATAATGTAACTTAACTTTAATTTTGACTTTACAGGACTCAGGATGTGGGGACCCTTACATTTAGACTCAGTCTTTATCTTCCAACAAAAAATCCCCTCAAAGTGGCTTGAAACTTGTTCCTTTTTCTTTCTTTTTTTTTTTCTGTTCAAATAACATTGCTATGTTTACATGAGTTCTGTGAATATCTAGATGTATTTACCCGAGTAAATGGCATCATTGATAAAATCCAGCACGTCCCAGTAAAACCAGTGAAAAAAAGCTTAATAGTGATGTTTTCAGAATACCAACCTACAAAGTGCTCTCACAACACTTCTGATGGCTTGCTACTGATCACTTTGGACTACAGGCCGTGGAGCTCTAACCTGCTATTCTTTTATATGTACTTCTATAAATTCTGTATCAATTACTACATTTTATAGTTGAAAATACTTCCCAGGTGATGCCTTATAAAATACTGTCCTGAAATCCAGGGAGATTATATCTACTGTATTCTTATTACCAAGCCAGTCAATTATCCTTCAAAGAAGATATCAGGTTTATGTGGCAAATCTACTTTGGCTTTTACCTCATTTTCTGTTTATTTTCTTCTTTTCTGTTGCACATTGTTGAAATGTTTTCTAAATTCTGTTTGTTAACAAAGTCAGACTCACGGATGTGCAGCTGGATGACCATCCTGTCCTCTTTTGCAAACTGAGATACTTATTCCCTGTGCAAACCTGCTCAACCTGCAGCTGGCTTGGTCAGCTCGCTTTAGGGTTGGAATCCTCCAAGGTCCTAAGTCAGATTTTCTAGGCTTTTTGCTGCCATGCCTCAAGACAGAATTGTGTGTCAGTAAAACAAAGCATTTCAGTTGCTGAGAAACTGTATGGGTTTTTGTTTTTTTTTTTTTTTTTTAATCCTCCCATGAGATTACAAATGTTTATTCCTTAAAGCAGAACAGAACATATTACTTCAAGTTCTCCCTCTCCCTCCCCTACCTCCTTGAAGGCATTCTTGATTAATAGAAAATGCAAAGGATCCCTGACTGAGGTGTGATTTTTTTCTAACTTGAAGGCCACAGGATGGGTGTCATATGTAAAATAAGTCCAGAATTTGAATTACTGTGACACAATAATGGTTTTTCACAAGTGTGCTTTGAACAAAGGAAGTGTATATCTTATCTGAGACTCATAGTCTGACTGAATTTCCCATCTCATTCATAATGGAAATAAACATTCCCTAATCAGAAAGCTTTGTCTGTACCAGCACATGCTTTTGGGCTGCTGCTATTCCATTTGCTTTGTGGTATGTCAGCCAAGTCAGTACCTACAAAAATTACTTCACCTCTCCACTGATAATTTATAAATCTAAATGCACACCGAGGTTTTACTAATAGGACTGTTGGGTTATTGAAATCATTTGGCAAAGCTTGAAGTCTTCATTGCTTCCTGAATCAAGATCTCAGAATCTGGTCCATTTGTTGGCATATTTAGTCAACCATCAAAGAAATCTGAAATTTGAAAAATAGCATTCAGTAGAGAGTTAAATTGTCATCATATTTGCTTACATTACTGTACATTAGTTTTTATCTTGAGTAGTTTTAAATTAATTATAATCGTATTTCAATTAGCAATCTTAATTGTGCATAGATATTGTGTAGCATTTCTTAACTTAGTTTTGTTTGGACTTAAAGCATTCAGTTAGAAACATGTCTAGTTCAGTGCAGAATATGCATAGATAAGCTAATTTTTAAAGAAAAAATAATATGACATTAAAGTGCATTAAGCAAGATATAAAAATATATTTAAAACTAGAAAAACTTTTGTGTGATATAAAACATACTAGACGGTAAATATTTGGTAAAATGGAAGAAATGGTGGTATAGACCTATATGGAAGAATATATGCAAGGGGTATATAATAGATTTTACTAGACCAAGGTAACTGTAAAAGCCTTGATGTCACTGAGAATCAAGCTGACATCTTGAAACTTTGCGCAATGACTTTATTGCTCAGTTACGCATTATCATGATACTTTTTGCATTTCTTTTTTGCTGTTAGAAGCTAAGAGGCATTGTCTGGTCATTTCCATAGTGTTTAGGGCCATTCCCCTTTGGAGCAGATTCGTACTGGAAAGAGAGAACTGGGCCTGTCAAAACTGAATTAGAGACTAAGCTGAGAATTAAGCAGTATGGATGATTAGATATCCAGGAGTTTAGGTTTGTTGACAGAAACCTTTTTTTCAATTATCAGTGTAGATGTAGCTTATGGTATCGTCTGAGTATTGAGTAAATACTAAACATATTTCATTCATTAATCACAATCATGTTTTCATACTCTGGATTTGAAGGCTACTAAGCTGGTCATGCTCTGGAGTTGCAGTCTGCTTAATATTTATGACAAGGACTTAGTTTGTAGCTTAATTGTGTCTGGTAATGAATCTTCTCTTTGAGAGTGTATGAAAATATAACACAGGAGACAGTAGAAGTAGCCCACCATGCTGCCAACACAAACACTCTCCAGTTTGTTTTGGAGCTCTTCTGTCAATAATCTTAACCTTTCAAGGACACCTGATCAGACGCCTTAAGTTGTTCAATACACTGAATCAGAGACCGGCCAGAAATAAAATGTGCTGTGCAGAGCTTATGAAATCTGGTTATTTTCTCCAAAAGTTTCTCAAGGTGAAGTGTAGGTCAATACTGGCCTGACCATGTTTAAAAGTGCCCTAAATATCCCAGCTATTGCCACAGAGTGCAACATTGATTTGGGACAGTACTTCAGGAAAAAAACAACTATCTTCTCAGGAACCAAGAGCAAAATATCACCCCTCAGGTTCCTGTACTTGCCATTACCAAGCAAGAGTGCTTTGGGCCGATGATAGATTACAATATGGTCTCCTAGTCGAGAATATACTTGTATACCAACAGAGATAATCCTACAGTAAATAAAGACTGTGTATCTCAAGCAAATAGTAGCTTCACACAAGAATAAGTTGACCCCCTGTGTAATTATCCTAACTCCTCAATGCAGTTAGGACTGTGTTATATGTGATCTGACACTGGAATAATCAATACTGAATAATCAATTACCTGACAAAAAAGGTAAATTCCAGAGCTTTTGTATGTAGTGATCATTGTTGCCCTTCTGTGAAAACAGAACATTTTTAAATGGAATTTTTTTTAAGAGAAGAAGGTGAGGGAACAGAAATCTTCCAGTACATATTAGCAAGAAACAGTGAAGTTCTCTCATCATAAGTAATTTTTGACTAAAATATGATAATTACTGATTTCCAAAGGCTATATATTGATTATTCTTTGTAAGTGAGGATTTGGGTTTTTCCCCTCATGAAATAAGTGGTTCTAACACTTTTATTGTGAATTCTATCACTAACCATTGGGGAGAGGATGCATATATATAAATTACATATTTTCCATATAAAAACTGTTTACAATAATCATTGTAGCACCTGCATACTTGGATTTTTGTTCTAAAATTGAGTCTGCAAATCTTCACTTGCTGCTTAATTGAAGGAAAGAAGCATTTTCTCAGGATTACTAAGGCTGCAGGAGGAAAAGGCCTGCCATTTATGCAGGTTGTTTTCTTGAATATTATTTGAAATTATTTTTTCTGAATTGAGCTGTCTCATTAAGCCTTTTTGTAGTGAAAACATAATTGTGAATGAGATTTTATTCAACTTAAAATTATTTGTATTCCCAAATTGTTGTTACTACAGTTCTTGAAATATCTGACTGATTTTTGCCTTCCCTTTCTGTCCAAGCTCTTAAATATGTATGTCACTTAATCATGTTGTTTGCAGATTTTAAGATGACTGTGAGTGCTGTTCTGGCCTTTTCAACCTTGTCACTGTGAAGCTTTCCATTGAAAAACACAGATTTTTATTTTTGCCTCTTAAGTGGGGAGTGTTTTCAAAACCAAAGAATTCACTTCAAGATTATAATTTATATAGGTTGAATATACCATGTAGTATTGTTCCCATGTCTGTGTGCATGCTGCACAAGAGGACATAATGCAAAATCCTCAATCTAGTTTTGTAACTGAGACTCATATGACCATATTCACTTTTGGATGCCTCCATGTGTGTATCTAGGCTCAAGATTATATATTTATTTAGCTCTGAATTATTTGGGAATTAAATAAATACCCAAACTGTTAACTTTTGTTGCCCCCAATTCAGTAATTAATCAAATCACATTAGGCAAGAAATAGTGAATTATAGAGCAGTCAATCTTTCCACATGAGAAATGAAAAAGAGTGGTCCAGTGTATCAGACCAAGACATAACTTTGTTTTTGTGGCCCAAAATCAGCCAATTCAACCACTTCATTGGCAGTGTGAATTTAGGAATCTCGTAACTCTCAGAACAACATATTTTCCGTGGGACAACCCACAGGATCGGTGTCACCAGAGGTTGAGTGAGGACTTCGAAACTCTTTCAGAGTCTGAATGTCTCCGTATCTCATATATAGAAAGGAGCCCATAACTTGGGTACCTCAATCAAAAGCCTGAAGTCGAGTGGGTCTCTGTTTCTTGTTTAAATCATTATCCATATTTTTTTTTTAATGTGTCTTTTTAAATTAATAAATCTGATGAATAGAAATACTGAGCTTATAAATATTCTGGAGCAGTTTATTTCCAGTGTAAGAAAAAGAATTTCCATCAGTTTTCTGCATTCTTGTCTTATTGTACAGCCTTGACATTGATGAGTAGCATTTGTTCCCAGTGACAAGCTAACTTGATGGAGGCCAGCAGTCTGTTCTGGAAGCAAAATGGATAGTAAGTGTGCCTTAAATTGCTGGAAAAGACAGATACCTGCCACTGTATGGCAAATGCAATTTGAAATTACATTGTGGATAGCACATACACATTTTCATTTTGAACTTAGCAATGCACAAAGCCCCAGAGCCTCCAAACACTTCTTGTGTCACCTGTTACAGTGAATGTAACTAGATTCTGCTCTAGTTGAATGCCATAAATCTGAAATAATTGTCCTCAGTTTGATGGAGTTGCACCTCAATAACTGCAATGCAGTTCTGCTGTAAAGTTATTGTTGCCCTCTGCTTCAATGACCATTCTTTTTTTCAGTTACTCTGTCATCTAGAAAAGTTAACTCCATAAATAGGGCTTTACTACTGCTGTTGATTATGTGGAACATGTTTGTCTTTGTGATAATGGGCAGTCATACAGAATTATGTTCAATTGAAAAACAACTCCTCTAGTTGGGATATTCAGGTCTAATTATTTTTTTTCTTCTCCCCTGACTTGCCGTGCAATTCAACTCTTACTCAGAAATTAATTTTTTCCAAATTTCGATTAGTAAAGGCGCACTGTTATATTAAGGGCAAGTTCTAACTTTGATTTCTCGGTAATCCTGCTTAGTGAGTCGAAGTCCAGGTACCTGATGACTATCCTGGGCAATCAGATAATAGATCACTAATTCATCACTCTTTTCCCCAAGGCACAGTAGTGAGAAAGAGAGTGAACTGCTTAATATTCCAGTATGTGCGGGGCAATTTAGGCTGAATGGGACAAAATCCACTTGTGCATTTTGGAACTTATTGGAGTGGAGAAGTCCCCCAAGGGAGTTGCTGCATAAGGAACTTGTTTACTTTTTTAACAATTAGAACTGATGCTCTGCCCTTCAGTTTTTGGGTGGTTTTATACGTGTGCTTGATAAGTGCAAACCCCAGCCCTTTGTTGTTAATGACAGTATTTCACAGTGCTCAGTTTATAACACCTGGTATATCAAGAGTAGGACGATATGAGGCAGGAGGGAACCTGTGAATTACCACATGCTGTTATATTGAGTCCATGTAAGTAAACTTGCTACAGAACAAGCAAGCTTGTCGTTTAAGTACAGATATGTAATTTTTTTGAGTAATGCATAAATAAGTATTACACATCTAAATAAAAAATGCATTAACGCTGGCGTTGGTGATTGAACAGTTAGGGCTCCAGTCATCTCCCACAGCTGAGAAAGGGCTACCATGAATGTTTCTAAGTAATGTGTTCACTTACCTGATGACCCAATGAAAACCAGGAACAGAGAAGTGCAAAGACACAGGAACTTTCAAAGATCACCGTGCTTTGAAACAAAGAATGGGGTTTGGATGCAGACAGAAGCCATACCTGCCTTACTGGAATACTTTATCATAGTGGAAGTAGTTGTTAAAAATGCACATTTTTCCAGTGAGACTTTGCCCTTCTGCATTCAATACGAAACGTAGAAAGTGAGGATCAGTAGTGCCACAAACGGTCCAGACTGTACTCATGTAGTCAAGGCTTTCAGTGATACCTATGTACATTTCCATAGTGTAAATCCATGCTTAAACTGGTTGAAAAATGTGCATTTTCTGTAGTCTATGAACCTCACATATTTTTTACTGCAGAAGGCTGTAAAAAGTATGCATTCTCAGGAACATTTCCTAAAAATATTCCTCTAGTTCTGTCTAGGATTGTGTAGGCACTCAGTGCAAGTTCCCCTCAGTAAAATTTGCTTTTCAGCCTCTCTGTTGTAGTTAGGGGCATTATCCTGCAAATCTTAATCAGCATTTCATTGCAGTACTATATTTTACTGCTGCATGAAAGAATATAATTTTTTTCTTATTCCTTAGTCCCACATGATGACTGCTTTCAGCAGTAATCCATGGCTAAAATATGAAATTAAAATATTTAATTTCTAAGTGAAATTTTTATAGCCTTTCAAATACACCAAATTGTCCAGGTAAGAGAAGCATTTTTGCCCAAATGCTTGCTAAGCATGCTATAATTTTCATTAGGAAATGTCACTTTCCAGTTCCTTTTGCTTAGAAAAATTCAGAAGAATTAGAAAGGTAGTAAGGATTCCTGAACTGTTAAACTTTCACGAAAAGATCATCTGTATGTGCAATGAATGTAAACAATTGATTACTGGAAATTAGGAATACCTTTTTTGTGTTAGCTTAGATGATAATACCTTATGAAATAGATATGAACAGTTATAATAGGCTGTTTGATTTTTGCTATATTCAGGTATTGTTCATCAGTCACTCCTGACATGTGGATGGATCCTTGTCCCTGGGGATTTTTGTGGCAGAGAAAGATGTCTGGCAGTAGCTCATTGTTTTGCTCATCAGGTCTGTCACTGCTTTCAAATCCACTTGCAAAAATTCTCTCAGGAGGGCCCATTCCCATAATAACAATAGACTTGATAAAAATGACTATTTTTAGCTTTGTTCTGTATTGCAAGGCAGGATTTAAAATTTGCAAGCAGACTGAGTAAGTGAAATAGCATTATATTGCTCTGCTTGTGATGTCACCCATACCTCAGTGCATAAATGAGCATATGACATAAATGAAAAATTCTAAATGTTTCATCCCACAAGGGTAAAAAAATCTGACTTGCTTTGGCAAAATGTAACAGCAACACTAGTACTGAATGTCTTCTTTTCTTGCTGTCTTTTCAGTGTTATATATGGGAGACAAGTATCATGGAGGAGTTAACCCTGTCTCTTTCATTGGTCTCATGAAATGCTTAAAATTCCTAAAATAAATTATTCATCAGATTCTAGTATTTTTGGATTTAAATACAGATTATTTATTTACTACTTCAGTAGGCACTGGGTATCAAGGCCAGGAGATCCCCAAGGAAGCTTGCTCAGAGTTGCAGCACTGAGCTCTCAGGTGTCTTTGAGGTGCCAACATTTTCAGAAAAATAGTCAGGAAGAGTTAGCTTAAGAACGAGACTTGCAAAGGTCTGGGTGCCTGAAAGGGAACCAGCAAACAGCTCATTATTAACTAATCAACACAACTAAATACATCTGCTTTTGTAATGTCGACATTTATCTTCACTGGTGGATATTTAATTACTTTCTGCTCAGGTCCGCTTTTCAGTTCCTTTGCATGTACAAGAAGTTGGAGAAATATTGCCCTAAGCAGGACCAGGTGAAATGTCTGGAGCCATGGTCAAATTTTGAATAAAATCCCATTCTGCACTGCCTCAAACAGTACAGAGGTGGATCTGTTATTGTTCTCTGTTATACTTCAGTACCCCCTGAAGTTATAATAGCAGCGTGTTTATTCATATTTGTGAGAAATTAGCAAACTTTTCACCCTCATAACAGTAGTGTGTTAGGCCTTAGCAATAAACAGGAAGCCAAGAACAGTAAATATTTAATTGGTTTATCTTTATCAAATGAACATGGAAATTCTGCTGTATAGTATACTATTTCAGAGATTATATTGAATTTTCTTTTTAATAAGAACAGTTTACACTGAATTTCTTGGAAGTTTCAGTACTGGATTTTTAATATCTACTTTAGTAGGTAAAATACTCCCTTAAGTGAAATACACAATAAATCAAGAAATGTTGGCTCAACTGCTTGAGTGTGCTATAAGCACAGTAATCAAAGAAATAAGGGGGTAATATTTCTGGTGCTAACAGTAATATTTCTTTTGAACCAGAACTACAATGCATGCTGGTGTTTCTGCTTTTAAGAATTTCAAGTACACTGCTGCCCCACTAATGGGCTTTCCCTCAAGAATGAATTTTCAGAGTTGAATGTGGTGGGGAAGAAAACATCTCTTGCCAATGTCATTTTTGTTTCTGAATACAGTCATTTTGGCCAAAATGTCTTCTTTCCTCCCTTGCATTTGATACACTGTGTAACATTCAATTCTGGTCACAGCACTGAAGAAATGCATCTCTAACCATTTTCTAGGACTGTAAAGTCTTTATTTTGTAATAAATATTATATGACACAATAGTTCATTAAAGATATCCATTAAAATCCTATGAACCTTCTCTGGGAGACATGACAATTTTGCTAACCTCCTACTTTAAAAGGTGGGAATTCTGTGATGTAAGACTCCTTCTGAGCTAAAATAAAACAGTACTTGATCTCTAAGGCAAACAATGAGGCTAACTTTACAGTGGAAATATTCTGTCTTCATTCACATTCACCTGGTGAAAATAAAAATCAGCTTTGAATTTATCCTTTGAATACTTCAGATTCACTTTTGAAACAGAGTGTACATGATAAATTACAGAATTTTACCCTAGAAAATATTACTGTCTTGCTCTTCCACTTAAAAGCTGAAAGGTTAGTTTAGTAGCTTACATTACACTAACCTTAAATATTCTGAAAGTCAGAATTATTTTTTTCTGCATCCCCTGGAGATCTGAAGACAATTCTTAGGTCAGTTTTACTAAAGGACATTATATTTGATTACCATTAAATGTCACACTAACCATGGCATACTAATATGTGAAATATTCTGCTACATAGCATCCCTGAGGAGATACTGTGATAAGACTCATCAACACGCAATGAAGGAGTTCAACAATGAAACAAAATAGTTGCATGCAAACTGTGAACCTTAGAGCTGAAGTGCAGTAGGCAGAATTGCTAGATGCAAAAATTCAGATACTGAGAGCCTAAAAATACTAAATACTGCCTGTATATTTTTTGCTGTGCTGAATATAAATAGCTAAATAGAGCTTAGACCTTAAGTTTCCTCTTTTGCATTAGTTACCAAATTAGAATGGATAATGTTCTCTAAATAAGAAGGGACTGAATACCCTGGTTTGGATTTAGCAAGATGACAGTTTATACCCAGTCTTGCTGCATCTCAGTCACTTTGTTCAAAACTCACCACCAATCAGTTCTCTTTCAGTACTCTTACAATTTAGTAGCTGTTGGCTATGCTCAAGTTATTGCAAAAATGTCACTTAGAGTGCTTTATTTTGTTTAATCGTTGTTTGTATAAAACAACATAAACACTTGAAAAACAAAAATTGCGACTAAAAACCTCCTTAACATAGAACTTATGAGAGTCATAAAGAGGAGCTTTATGGCAATGGATGTTAAATAAATTAGGAACAACAAATGAGACAAAATTAAATTTTCTCTTATGTATAAGGCACTTATGATTTGTGTTTTAATTCACCTCACTGCGGGCACTTGCCCAAGATCTTGGCATTAAGAGTCTAGACTCCAGGTAGCCCTTCTGTAATCCAAAGAGAGGTAAGCACTGTTCAACTGTGGTAAGAGAGACAACAGGAGGCTCTCTCTTCTCATCTCTCATTCCTCACAAAATGAAGGCTAAGACAGGGTTTGGACTGTTAGATTACACAGGACTTCCTGCACTGTCAGACCCCACTGGATACCTGCAGTTGTTATGTTCTGATCTGTGTATTTACCTACGTATTAACAAACACACTAAATATGGTTTTGTTTGTTTTTCCCATGTGGAAATTGTGGGAGGTGGCTGGTAAAAGGGAAAAAGTCTTCATGCAGATCTCTTGATTCAGAGTTGGTATGTGAGATGCAAACTTGGGATTCACTCCCAATTTCCAAAGCTTACTCTTGCCTCCATTTTTTTTGACCATTTTAGTGACATGATTCATAGTACGAGTCTATGCCTGAAGTTTAAAATTCTTTTCTCACTTTGCTTTTTTGAGATTATTGGCATAAAATAAGAGATAGGTAAATATTGTCCATAAAAAAACTTAGAGGTATGTGTAATGTAATAGGGACACATTTAATTAAAACATTTATTAGTTCCAAAAGATGAAAGAAAAGCATTAAAAAGATATGAGCATTAAATATTTGGATTGCTTCAAAGTATGTAAAAAAGAATTTAATAAATAGGCTTCTTATTCTGGATTCTGGTTTAAAAAGAGTTATTGGAAACTCTATTTATTGTCCCTGCGAAATGTACAAAGTCTGAAATGTGATCACAGAGAAAAAGTGTTTCAGCTTTATGGCAAGTTCCTAAAAGATTTTGGAAATATTTTTAATGGTGGAAATGTCTCTATTTGCTATAACCCCAATTTACATGAATTTGCAATGAGTGAGAATAACACAGAAGATTGTCCCTCATGAACACTTGTGTGAATTTTTAGGGCCAGAATCACATGCTGAGATGTACAAATAGACATACTTATATTTTATAGAGCTATTTTTACATAGGGTCTTAGGAGCTTTTAGTATAGTTAATACTGCTCTTATGTTTGATTTCAGTGGATTTTCAAAAAGTTCAAACACTTTGTTATGTAAAATCCCTTTCCTTCCCTCAGATTACCTTAATTCATTGCCTTCTTGCTATGATAGTTTAATTGAGTGTAGGGTATAAAGCTAATTTACTTCTCTTTCGCCATCCTAATAGTTTTCACTTTCTTTATTGAAATAGTAATTACTGCCTTTCAATACAATAACTAGGAAATTACTTTTTCTAATAACTCAGGTTATCATATCATCATAGTCATAATAAAAGTCACTGATGCACCAAAAAGAGGGTTTTGTGACTTCAAATTAGTTTTAAATAGCTGATATTGCTACAAAAAGTTATATTTGTATGGTCACCATTTAAACTTCTGCAACAGACTTCAGTGTTCCGTATAAAAAATGAAAAAATGCAAACATATTGACAAGTTTACTTTTTTATATTTCACCTACTATTTTTAGGTGTTAAGGAATGTATCCAATTCTTTTAGGATAAATTTGCTGTTTTTATGGAATTTATCCCTCTATCAAACATCTCTGAATGGTACAAGTTAAAGAAACAAAGGTTTAGTGATGTAAAGCAGATCTTTTCTGCAAATACATGGGCATATGCCATAAAAGAAGGTGTAAGTGTTAAAAAAGAACAACACAGTGTTGATAATGGCTTAAGGTGATGATGTGAGGTCTGTGTTAACTACTTTAAAAAAATGAGAAAATGGACACTTTTAAAATGTGTATCAGAAGAATTACTATGTAAGCACTTAGACCCTGGATATGAGAGCAATTAAAGCTGATGCAAGGAGTTTTTCATTGCTCATCTTCTGCAAACTGAGGGCACAATAAGTGGTATAGAGAATAAAATTGTGACTCCTAGTCTATATAGAACATACAACTGAATTTTGCTCTTCTTCTTGCTCAGTTAACTAATTCAGTGTAATTTTATTAACATATTCATCAGACAAAATAAGCTATAAACTGTATTGTTTTCCCCCCTGCTGTTCTGTTATCAACAATTATTTTTCCTGTAATAATTAAATGTTTTCCTTCAGAGGTTTGTATGTCTCAGGGTGAGCTGGAAGGAGTCACTACAGCCAAGTGGGAAAAGGCTGTGGGGGACAGGTAAAGTGTGACAGGCTCCATGTGTCAGATCTGAGGAACTTTCTAGCCAGGTGTATTAAACGTAGCGAATGAAGTGATGACAAAACTCTATAAATAATAAAGAAAAAAATTATAATTTATTTATAGAATCTATAATTACTTGATACAGTATCGAGTCTTTCCACGGTTTCACTGGGCCAGAGTGCAAAAGATTTGAGTTTTCAGATGTGCATGGAATAATAGGCAAATACACATTCCTACGCCTGGCATCCTGTGAATGCTCTTCTCTAGAATGCCAGCCATAAATTTTCAAGGGAAAACTGCGATGCTGTATCATTTAATCTCGTAATTACAGAGTATTAGCGACTATTATTAATGGTTATTATCCCTACTTGGCAGAACAAAATCACCTGACTAATATTTAGGCACTACTTTAACAGTAGCTGTACTAATAATAAGAATTGCAATGTCCCAATAGTAAGCTGGAATCGGTTTAGAGTCTCATTATTGAAATTATTCATAATGTAAAATTAACAAAAAAGAAACCCAAAAAGACACCACCCTGAATTTTCTGGGATACTAAAGTGGTGATCCTTTGTGTTTCTCCCCAGAAGGTTGCTGATGAGTTTTTCTTTCATTCTGAATTACTCTCAGTCATGAAACTCATTTCTACTGGGGACAGTTCCTAGTACTAGTTTTAAGGTCAATGTGTCATTGTTGTCTCTGTAAACCTCCAGTTTAATGTTTGCATCTCGAGGAGCTGCCATCTCAGTTGCTTTTCCATAGCGTGCATATTCTAATAGTCCCACCGGGCATGTTGAGAAAGAAGCTTCCAAACAACATATAATGTATGAGTTGTCAGACTTGCAGTTCAGCTACATGAGACTCTCCCTCAGCCTGTATGCAACCTCAGTTCCCATGACAATATCAGCCAGTATTTCTGTGTTGATTCCATCTTGCATCCTTCACTGCCATTCATAATGTGAAACCCAGTGTGAGATGCATCTGTTCTAAAACCTCAGGATCAGTGCTGAATGTGCTCTGTGTCACTTTTGTACCTATATGCTGGTTTCCTGTGCAATCTGTTGCCTAGAAAGTCTCATGCCAGGTGCAATGTGAACACAGGCCACGTTTCCTGCTGGTCTGAGCTTGAATCCTGTAGTCTCTGTCACCTGATTTGCCTAGACATGAAAGACCCTCTGTGCCATGAATGGAGAAGTCAGAATATCCAGCTGTGGCTGCTCATGCCCAGTCAGTACCATGTATCTGTTACTTATCAGAAGACCAGTTTATTTCAGATATGACAGCACTGGGCCAGTGGGTCTCAGCCCGTGTCACAATATCGATATAGCCTCATTAAATTGCTGCTTTGTCCCAGAACTGGGTGGATTTCAGTGGCAAGGAACTGATTTATCTAAAGCATATTAGAATGGGAGGTAATATTAACTTTCATGAGCTTTTGTAAAATATGAATTACTTTGTATGCTGCTTTGTATCAGGCACCCAAAATTAGACTGTCTTTGTATGTGGTAATATTACTATAACTGCACAAAAGATTACAGAGTGGTTTTATTTTCATATGGCCACCTAAGCCCTAGCTTTTTTTTCTGTGTTGTGGTCTCTTACAAAACAACAGAAGAGCATAAAATCACAATGTATGCATTCTTTCTTACACCATTTCACTTCCTTGGAGACATACATTCAATATGATAATCTATATTTCTGGTATGGTTTCTTAAGACTTAAATTGATCATAATCAGTGATCTGCACAGAATGGTATATTGTTATCCATTGTGATTTTGTGATATAATTTTGAATATTACAGTGTATGTGTAATTGCTTATTCTCATATTTTTGTATTTTTACACTAAAATTCTGGCCTTTCTATTCTTTTTACCATTTTCTGCAGCAGTGCACATATCAATACTGGTGGTAGAAAAGAAATTATGATGCCACCACATACTTCCCAGGAGCTTTGGCTTAGTTAATGCTGGAAGTGTGTTTCTCTTCTATTGTGCAAGGTCATTCTCTCTTCTTTTAGTGGTAAAAGACACCAAACGCTCTGTGCTGCTTTTTGCCTGGCATATTGGCTAGGAAATATAACACACTTCAGCTTACAGATTTCCCAGTAATAAACTATATGTTTTCAGTACTTCCTAAGTGAAGAAGATGGCAATATCTTTGAATCAAAGGCACTGTAAATAGAGAGGTCTTTCTCTGAAGATATACACATCAAATATTTAAAATGGAATGGGAAAAGACAGTAAAGAGACTCCCATCTGAAACATTTTGCAAGAAGCACAGTTTACTTCTCTAAAGAACATTGCACTGTGTATCACAGAGACAAGCTAAAGCCTATATTGTAATGACTTGAAATTGTAAAATATCACCAGGGTGGTTTATCCATGGCATTACTCTTTTGACTTCAAATAGCCTAATGTATTTTTTCCACCAAAGCTCTAATATTCCAGAAAGAGAAGAGTGCATCTGCTGAGTTATTTTATTCCAGCATAGTGCTGGCTTTAAAATATAAGTAATAATGGCAGGGGTGAAAGAAGCTTTGATTTTGCTCATTATAAGTTAGAGGAATACAGTTGACTGCATGCACAGTGTAGTTCTTACTATGAGATTTAGCCAGTAAGAACATTTGTGACTCTATTAGACACCTTTAATAACGAGCATACAAAGCTGGGTCATCTCTGCACATTGTTTCAGAGCTGCTTCAGCACTGACGAGAGTTGTTGTGTCATAACCCTATAAGAAGAGGTCTGAGTGGGCAGAGTTTTCAGATCTCCTGAGGCCTGGAACAGGACTCCCTGGGGATCTGCAGAAATAAAAAACTTAAGACCTTAAGACACCCATTGAAAACTTCCTCATTCATCTGAATGTGTGTTGGATTAAGTCTCATGAGGTCGATAAGGATTTTCCCCCATGTTAATATACTGAAAAATCCATGTTCTGCAGGACATTGTTTTCTAATTGTCAGATTTTAACCAGCACTATTGCTTTCTTAGGAGGATGTGGGAAAATACATCAGTGAACAACGCTTCTGAGTTTACTGATGGGATCATCTGGTGATGAGCTGCTTTGAAGCAAAAACTCTGACTTTTTTCAGACAGTGTTTTTACAGCTGTTTATCTGAATGTATATGTATAATGTGACGTATCTGTCGGGTTTTAAATTTGGTGGGTTGATCTGTTTTCAGACTGGGATTTCTAACGATGAGATCTGTTACAGCATTGCTTTATCAGTGTTCTTAATAATGCAAAATGTAGTTGCTCTAGACATGCTAATCAAGCTCCATCCTCTGTTATGCTAAGCAGGAAACAGACTCTGACAGCATTTTTAACCAGCTAAGGTATTCTTTGAGGTTGGCTTACTATTTGAAAAAAACATGAAAGATCCATAGGTCCACACAGAACATAGCAGGGATCTTAAGACAGTAGCCTAATACTCCTCTGAAGATTTGGGTTCCTGGGTACTACCCATAGATATTTCATTAGGTCCTCAGCAAGCACATCTACCTTTGAAGTTAGTCCTGCTTTGAGCAGGAGGTTGGATTAGATGGCCTCCAGAGGTCACCTCCAATCAAAATTATCCTGTGAGCTTATAATTTTATATTTAAACAGTTGTTACATTAGATTATTTTCTAACTCATTTCTTCGGTGCTCTGACCTGAGTTTCTGGAGTATGCTCTGCACCTGATACTGTTAACAACCAGGGATGCATGCTGGAAGAGCAGAACTAATAGGGTTGATGTTTTCATAATAAAGGTTCCTAGTCTTGCGTGTTCCACGTACACAAGAAAGTTTTAAGTGTTTAAAAATGGTAAAACCCTGAAAATTTCTTGAAATATTTAGCTTGAAAATACAATTATATAATACTACAACAGTGCATCCTTTCTAAAGGCCAAGTCATAGTTCAGTGTTTAGCAAAGTGTATCTTTGAAGCTGCCAGCCTAAACACTTGAGCTATGGTGCAGGCTCATTTGGCTCTGAAGTACCAAAGAAGATGACAAGAAGTAAGGGGAAATCAGTCTCAGTCTTGGGCTAAGTGGAAAGTCTGGAACAAGAAATCCTTCCTCTGAGATTTGGCTGCAAAACACACAGGGAACTATTTCACCTTCTGTGTAGCTCTATAGACAGGAAATAAATGATAAAGCTGGCATGTTACATTATCAAACACAGTATTCTTTATGGTTCTGTTCCTGACTTTTTTCCCCCAAAGGGAAGTTTTCATGAAGTAAGGGCATGAACTCAAACCACTTGGCAAGTGTACAAACTGACCTTTAATCACCAAAGATAATGGAATATAAAACCTACATTTGTATTAGGATTATCACACTGGCAGAAAAGAGAAGTCTCTTTGTAGCTTATGTCCTTTCTGACTTAAAATTTTATAACCAGTTTTAGTGTTACTGCTGCGTCACACAGTTTAATGTTAATGAAAAGCTGGACTTTAAGTATTCCCCAAACCACTATACTCAGAATTTAACGGTATTAAAAATCAAACTAGTTTTAGGTAAATTTACTATTGAATCTCACTGTTTCCTTCAGCTCTAAATTTTAAATGAAGGTTCTCATTCAAAAAGTGTTCTATGTTTGCATCAGTCAAAGTGGGCTTGCAGTATGGGCTGCTCCTGTGGATTTCTTTTCTGCAGTGTATTGCAGTCACTGCTTTTTCTTTTCTCTAATTCTTTCACAGAACATTTTTCAGTTGTGATGCACAAGAAGTGTGTGGAATGGTGATGGCTAAGGTGAGCCTCATTCTGGTGATAGTTGTTATTATTCATTTATCGAGTTACAAAAATAAAAACTATAAATGATAGGGGAATGATTGGAGTAATCAAAGGCTTGATAGGATGCCCATTCAAGCAGTGGGACTCTTCCTGATGATTTCTCCTTAGCTTTGATCAGGTTCCTCACAAGCTGTGGGGACCTTGCATTTATTCTGTCTTCATAGTTGTTACACTCTCTTGTCGTGGCGTATTTAACATTAGATCCATAAACTCTTATGATGAAGGTGACTGAGTCTTTTTTTGCTTCTACTATAGCAAATAGGATGGTTCCTTGGTCTTGACTAACAAATTTAAGTCCTACAGGAATACAAATAATAATAATAATAATAATAATAATAATAATAATAATAACAACAATAATAATTCAATTAACATAATTTTATACATTCAGGTGTGCTTGTTCATGTGTCTGCTACAAATACTTCAAACTTATATCCATATCTTGATGAGGCTTCTAGTTGTAAGCAATTGGGTGTTGGAACGGGAGACTGATATGATGAACTTGTGTGTATCCTTCGAAATATAACTGGTGTCATTCAACTTCATCCCCTCACACAGTTCCATTAAATATTATCAGAACTTGTTGACAGCCATTCAATATGCCATATCCAAAATTAAGCCACGTAACTGGTTTTAGCAAAGACTTAATAAAGGTTGCGTTCATACATTTTCAAGTTTGAGTACAAATGTTGTCATTGGAATGGATTAATGTCCTACCATTTTCTGTCCTTGTTAAAATCTTTTTTTTCCCTGAAGAATGTCATATCAGAATTTTAATGTCTTGTATAATCTGTGAATTATATCATTGTGCTCTACTGCTTTGACCTTTTCTACATACTGTAATTTGATAGAGTAGCCATTCCACTGCTCTCTTTTTTAACTGCTTTATTATCCCATAGGGAATGTGCAGTCTGGGCAGACATTCAGAATACACTCCACCATCATTTTGACATCAACTGTCTGGCTTTTCATTGCTTTACAGGGCTGTTACTCAGGCTTCATATTCCTTAATTGGTACCTAAAAGGGAAGTAGGCTTATCAAGGAATGTTATTAAGAGAGGAGCTTGCAAGGAACGACATGTACCAGAATATTGAAAAGTCAAAGTAGTGCTACATAACATATTTCTTTAAGTAGTGTAACTGTATATGTTCCCAAATTACACAGAATTGATTTGTGCTGTGACAAAGGTGATATCAAAGTGGAAAAAAATAATTTTCACTAGTTCTCATTATGATCTGGAGATAGAGCACACTTGTGGTCTTAATGCCATACTAATAGCAAAAGGTATAATGAATAGAGACAAGACATTGCATTTTGGAAGGATATGAGGATAATGTCACAGTATTATCAATGCCACATGTGTGTTTGAACAAAACCAAAGTACTAGAACGTTAAGAACAATTATTTAATTTCACACTTTTTTCATTTAAAGGTTCATCAGGAAAGTGAATGATTTCATTTTCTGTGATGCCTTTGCAGAGTGATGCCAGTCTACTGTGCATCACTGTGTTGTTCTCTGGCGGGTGACAAGAGTTCTTTAGGTGTAATTTGTACTCCTATTTTGTTGAACTTACTCAAGCTTGTTTACTGTACAAAAGTAAGTGAGCTCTTGTACTTAATGTACTCTTTGAAACTGACTAAAATATAGAATTCACTATGACTGAAACATGGTTTAAAAAGAAGAATCATGAGGAGAAACTACTTTCAAAAAAGCAGAGAGAGATTCTGAGCACAAGTTATTTGAGATGTACGTTTAAATATTTATCAGAGGAGTTGCCTCTTACTGTCCTTTCATCACTTAAAACATTTGAAACAAGTTTTAAGTCATAAAAAAAAGTATGTATATACTATTGAAGTTTAGCAAAGATACTACACATTTTGGGAATGTATTTCTGACTCTTCACCCTACTTTGAAATACCAAATATTTTTAATAGCAAAAAAAAATATTCATAATACAGAGAAATATCTCCCTTTCACATCTGTTGGCGAGTGCCTTCAGGAAAGTCTCAGGCCGTAGGCTTTGCCATTGATCATACATTTTGGCACTGTAAGACCTGATTTCATCTCTTGTCTCTGAGCTGGAGCATCTACAAACCCTATCCTGTCTTGCTGTTTAACAATACGCAAAGGAAGCTGAAAGGCTCTGTAGGAACCAGGCCCAAGGCTGAGCTCCCTGCACTTTGTGTCCAAATGCGCTGCACCACATGGATGCTGTGACCTGGCTTTGTGAGAATTGCTTATCCTTCAGTTGCTCTTTGGTGCCTCTGCACTCTGAACACAGATAGTAATTCCTGTGTTTACATGTTTCCGTGGGGTTGATGATTATAGACGCAGAAGGTTTGAAAAAGCGACAACGTACTTGATGGATGCATTAGGACTTTCCCTGCAGCCACTGTGACTCTTCCCTGGGAGTTCGACTGGGAGTTTTGTTCAGCACTATGGTTTGAAGAGACTAAATCAGCAGACAGGGAAGGATTGGTTTATTACTTGTAACTGGAAAACAAAAAATATGTGCTGTGACTAAGAAGATGTCCTACACCTTTCTTTCATCTTTTTGTCTTTCATTCACTTCCTAGTATTAATGTTCGGGAAAATAAAAAAAAGGATTTTTTGGAGCTTTGTCTGATTTCAGTTTATTTTTTTTTTTTTATGTATTCCCTCTCTTTATTGCTATTCATTTTCCTCCTCTTTTGTACATTTGCTAGCCAACCAGTGTCTCTCTCAAAATTTCCCTAGAAGATTGTCTTTTACTATAATTTGATATAATCACTCATCTTGGTGATACACTGTAGAGTATCACAATAGCTCCGAAACCAGACAGACAAATGGTGCTTATTTTCAGACAATTTTCATTTATGTGATCTTTCTTTTTTTTTCCTCTTCTTTCAAATGCCCGTAAGTAACTACTTGACTATTTCAAGGTCTCTCCGATGTGACTCTGCCTCAGGAAGATGACTCATTGTTCTGACCTTCAGTTCTCCCTCCTCATTTTGATGAGGCAACTTTCCATTTTCTAAAACAGAAAGCTGTTTTCACTTGCAAAATCATTTTATTGTGACAGTCAAATTGCACAAGTCACAGTAGGATGAATCTGTCTGATTTCCCAAGAAGGCAAAGGGAACATTTAAAGAATCTTGCTTTGTGTACATGTGTATTGGGTTTTTCTCATTTGTTTCTGAGAACCAACTCAAAACATTTGCAATACAAATCCTTTTTCTTTGTCTTGGTTTTGTATTTTTTCATTGGCTAGTTGAGCAATTTTGGTGCAGGCAGCTCTTAGTGAGTGTTCTGAAGTCCTGACTGTGCAGAAGCACAGTAAGAATCAGGTGTTCTGACAAGTAGATGTGTTAGATTTTTTTCATTTAAAATTAAAGGAAGCCACATTTAATATTTTAAAAAACGGTCCTTCTCTTTGATGGAACCTTCCAGAAAGCCCACAGAGGATTCTCTAAAATTGTTAATGTGTTGTATGTGTTATTGCATTGAAATTCTAGCAGTCAAAGGAAGACAAGTTTTTATTAGAATAAATTTCATATAAATTTGGAGGAAATGTATCTGTCCTCACAGTTTATGTACTGCTTCAAGAAAAGTTTCTTATAGACTTCTGTGCTTCCTGATATTTTTATTTTCTAAAGACCTTAGGAAAACATATTTAAGTCTCCATTGCTATTTTAAACTTTACAGAAATAAATAAGCAGGGTTAATTTACTCTGATCCTTTTAAGCTTTCCATAATTACGGAGTTACCACTGTCTCATTAAAACCCACCAGAATTATCAAATTTTTACAGTTATTGCCATTGCCAGTACCACCGTGTTTTGCTTGCTTTAAGTGCTAAGAAACTGTGTGCTGGCTTGTCAGAGTCATATCTTTGTCAGTGCACATAATTATTCTCGAATCATTCTTGACCATCTTTAACTAGGAAACACCTGAATTAAGCTCAATTCTTTGAGCAGACTTCAGATAATTTTCTATTTGGGAAAAGATGAAAAAAAGCAAAAATATCCAGTTTGCAGAAACCAATACTCTGGCATGGAGTAACGTAACTCCAAGCCGGAATAACAGGAATTGCAAGACAGTTCTATTTGAGGATTTTTGTAAGACTTATTCTAGTTTTGTGCAGTTTCCACGTAAAGCTGTATCAGTTGCAATTTTTTTTGTGTGTGTGGCAGGGGTGAAGCAAAGTATTGATTTGGCAGTGTTCCAAATGTACAACACAGTACCAGGAATAAGAAGATTTTCTGTTCACATCCTCTAACAGTGATGACACAAAAACAGCACCTGGAGACAAAAAGATTGCCTTTGGGATGTCTTCTCAGATGGCACTCACAGTGACCACTTTTAGGTTGTTATCATGAGTTTTATGATATTTTGTGCTGTTCATGAAGTACTTTTTGATTGTAAAAAGACTTAAAAATGTAAATATGGGTTGTTGGGGTTTTTTTTCATTTTCCATTTAAAAGCAGGCAAAATAATTACAAGTTAGTGATACATCTGAATAATTTTAAGTAATTTTCATGATCCTTTGAAACCTCCTTTCTTGAGAGTTTGAATTGTCACGGTAAATTGTTATGTAAGTTTTGTTTCTTCTGAACTTACTGTTCCTGGGAAGGTTATTCAGCTTTCACAAGCAAGGAACTACTTCTAATTTCTCTTTGCTCATCCTCCCTCTCCTCTTCACCCCTCTCTTTTTCTCTCCTCTTTTTAATAGGAATAACAAGTTCTTTAATTTGGGTTTAATTCTAGAGAAGGACAACACAGTTAACAAATTGTATCTTATTAAGTCATCATGACTGGTTTTTTTTATTGCAGTGGGTTCAAGACATTTGCTGTTGAAAACCATGACCCTCATTTATTGCAAAACATCCAATACTGACTTGTCTCCCATATTATTTTCTTTCTTCACTGTCCTCATAGGGAGCTACTTATAGTGCATCAGCTGTATGACAGGTAACAAATACAAATGCAGATACCATTCTTTTTCATAGACACAGTATTCCAGCATTTGAAGTTTATGAAGCTGGTTTTAAACTGTCTTTTTTTGTTCTTATACTTACATTGCCCTAATTTGTAGTTCTGGTGAGACCTATGTAAATAGGCACCTAGAATGAAGAAACTGTAAAGCATTTCACATTTTCAGACAATTCTTCTCATAAGCTTAGTTTTAATTGTTGGCACACATACCTGTTAGAAATAGCACTGCATTTCATAATTTTTAAAGTTTGGGAGGAAACTGTAGAAGATTATAAGAAGCAGAAAATATATTAATTATTCTGTGCATGTGCTTTTTCCAACAACTTGAAGGCACGTGTTTTCATCAAAGAACAAAATCAGAATGCTACTTAATGAAGGAGGAAATCAATTTACTAAGAAATACAAAGTCACTAAAATACTAAATAACACTTCAAATAATTTATTAGAAAAAACTCTGAAATTGGGCTAAAGGTGTATCTTCATAAGGTTTTCAGAATACGAAAATCATATAGAGAACTTCGTAACAAGAAGTTCTGTGTCCTTTATGCCTCTTCAATGTTGACTGCTTTACTTCTCGTTGTCTATTGCATATTTGGTTCTTTAACTTTTTAAAAAGCAGCCGTGTGAGAAGCTCATTTTAGATGCCTTTCTAGTTGTTGCTGTCTTATGCTTTAATAACTGTTGGTGGTAAATTATTTGTTATTTGCACGTAGGCCCTCTGGATTTGGTAGTTTATGAATGTTTTAAAAGTTAAATGGATCAATTTTATCTTTTTTTCATTATTTTAATTAGATTGTATGAACTCCCTTCCATCCATGGACCATAATCTTATCACATGCTGAGTTTTCTTCTGTTTTCTCAGTTCAGGAGTATAAATCCAGATGCTACCATACACCACATAATTAAAACCTGACTTAATGATCATTGCCTTTCAGACCCAGATGACAGGACATTAAGAGAAAATGAATCATCTTCCTACTTTGAATGCTTCCTTCCCCTTCAAACCCTTCAGCTGATGACATTCCATTTGCATAACAGTCGCCATCTCCCAGAAGGAGATTGTAGCTCCCCTGTTTTCTCAGTAATATCACTGTACCTGTGTCTGTGACCATCCAGTACCAGGGAAAGCATCAGACCTGTTGCACTGTCCATACTGAGCTGCAGCAGACTGTAGTTACTTGTCCAGGAAGATCCTGGGAATATCCCAGTACGTTTCCAGCATGGATCAGAATTAAGCATACACACTGCTGATTTCTTACTTATTGCAATGTGTAGCAACAGGGTTATCTGGGTCTGAAGTTACCACTGAGGAGCTGTTGGAGCTCACTGTGAAAGGAATCACATCACTGGGTTTGAGGGAGCCCACTTTTCCCCACTAACCTATTTATTTGGAGGGGAGGACTTTTCTTCTGTATTGCAAACTATCATCTGTGCAGCCACGCTCCTTCCTTCACTAGTATTCTCTCTATACAGATGAATGCTTGCTGAATGGAAGAATAATGATGGGAATTAGATTGTTAAACTACTGTTAGATTGTTTGACCTGGTGCAATACCATGTTTGTTGTCCTATCCCTTTGGAGTTCTCAAGAAGGACATCTTCATATTCCTGCAGTGGATTTCACTGGTTATCTCTAACTCTTCAATTTTACAGTATCCCTAGCATGGTTTTCTAAGGAGCTAAGGCACATATGGTTGCACCCTGTGTCCTTATACTCCCAAAGCTTCTAAAGCTGTTGGCTAATTCTGTCAGGATTTGACAGAAGTTTTGATGACATTTAATCCCCATGTGTTCTGAGAAAAAAAATCAGTGGTTGGTCAGAGGGTAGTGACTGGGTGAGTGCTGTGATGGGCAGGCAGAGCTCAGTTTGTGCTGGGGCTGTACCTGGGTGCTGGCAGCCAGTGAGTCTGCTGGCGGGTGGAAGGTGGTTGCTACCTGCTGTGTCTTCAACTTGTAGTAGTACGAGTAGAAATATTGATTAATTGGGAGTCTTCATAAATCAAGTGTTTACTACAAGTTTGTAGAAGAATGTGTCTTTGACTGTTCAGGTCTGTGTTTCGATTGTGGACCTGTTGTAAGTGTGTATGATGAAATGGTATTTTTTCAGTGTAATCCAGATTACTGTTTTGCTTCTAAATGTACCAGCCATTCCATTATTTTTTTTTTCCTGTGCTATTTGAAGGCATAGATAGCTGCATGTATCTCAACCTTTGTGAACACTGAAACAAACACTAACTCAGGGTGTATATATATATATATATGTCTTACTACCCTGTAATGATACATTAAGTAAGTCAACAGTGTCTCCCCTTGGAGAGTGACCCTTGCAGTAAGATTAGAACTTTTCCTGTTAAGAGTGTCTGACTGAACTAATAGTTATCCTGATCTTAATCCTTACTTCTTGCTAAAGATGTTTCTCAAGGGAAGGTAAGATCTGTAGGACTATGTCTTGTCTTTCTTTTGTCCAAATTATCTCAGGGAAGGGGATTTTGTCAGGATTTATTTACAGTCAAACAACAATGTTGGGTAGAACTCTTGATGCCTGGGCAACTCATTAGGTGATTCTTACCTGTCACAGTAGATTTTCTTCCAATGTTTCCTTACTTCTGGAATGGATAACCATCTTTGATTTTCATTGATTTTTATAGAAACAAGGTTTCAGTCTCAAACAAAATAATGTAAGAAAAGTATGTGCAAAGGTAAAGAAAGACTGTTGAAAGAATGTTGGGATGTTTTTACATCCTATTTTGTGACAGTCTTCATGAAAACTGCTTATCTGACAACAGGACTATTTTTTCCAATAGACAAAAATTCTCCAGTAAAAATCTGAAAACCCGTGCAGAGTGGATGGACCCTTCTCCTGCTGTACTATCGTAGTGAGGTTTCTGTGCAAAAGTTTTAGTCCAGAACCCTAAATTCTCCCATAAGAGGTTGGATAAAGAACTCTCATATTTTTCTAGTAAATTGCTGACTTTTTTTTTTTTTTTCAGTCTTCCTGCTGTGAAACTAACCCCACTTAAAATCTGTAGGGAAGGAGGGGAATTGTAGCCAATGGCAGATAATTTTGAAGAGAATAAAGGCCACTTATTTTCTCTTGGATGACTTAGCCATCCATCATTAGATGTGTTCTGTTTGGATTTAGTAAACAGTTTGTGCTTTGTTAAATAATGACTTGATCACAGCCCAGAGATGTAACTCTTAATGTTTCATTTGGTGTGATTCGGGTTGAAAGGGAGGGAACTTAGTTTATGTGGAAGCTGAGAGGTAAAAGCCCCTTATAATTGGAGATAGTAATTACTGAAAACTTCTCTTTTTCTGCAAGAAGCTTGGAAGTTACCCTGAATGTGAAAAAAAGAACCATTTTCATCATGCATTGTGATGTTCCTGGTCTCAGTACTGACCCACAAGAAATATGTCAGGTGGCAAAGATATTTGTAGAACTAATACTGCTGCCTGACGTATGATGAATTTGGCATCTAGCAACATTTGTAGAAAAAAATAATCAGGGAGTACTTTTGTTTTGGAGCTGATAACTCATTGTTTCTGGGGTTCCAAGCAGCAATGCTCGTTCCTGATCTTAAACCCATTTTCTCTCAAAAGAAGTGTAAAAATAGCTAAAATGAAATAATGTCTCTGGTTTTGTTTCAAACCATGCACATTTGCTGAGCTAAGAAAGAGAACCATTGCAAAGACAGAAACTCCAGCTTCCAGTGAAGTTTAATTATCGAGCTACCTCTACCCTTTTATAAAAGGTATTCTAAAAAGAGGGACAAGTTACTTGAGATCATCCTTAACTTTTTAAGGCACGGTTCTAATACAAGGAGATCTCGGTGCAGTGTCTGACTTTGGAAAGGTTTGGGGATGGACTGTCATGTTTTAGATCCCAGTTTGCCCTTATCTATCAAGATTTTTACCTTCTTCAGGAAAGAAGGGTCTCCTAAATAGCAGTGTTTGTAGAATGTCTAATGTGTTTGAAGAGTGCCTTACCTGATGGGCTAGTATCTACATTAACATGTGCAGCGCAATGAAAGTAGTAATATAAGTCAAATAGCAAGCCATTAGAAGATATGACTTATATGAATGAAACAGTTTCCTTCTGTGTAATTGAAATTCAGGCTCTATAAAGTCAATAGCAATGCACACTATTTGCAGAGCTGTAGCATCGCCATTATTGCTATTCATATAATTTAAATTAATCATACGCTTCCTTACTTGCAGTTTAGTCCTGGCTCAGGCTCTTAAAGCCCTTTTAACTTCTTCTCTGAGCAAAGACAACTGAAGAGAGTTTTTGTTTCCGGTTCCTTTTGACAATCATTTTAGGTGTAAAAGACTCTTGCATGTCTGCCATGAGTCTGATGTAAGAGAAACAATCCTTTCTATCTGGGATAATTCATTACTACCTTGTGGAGTTGCATTGAAAAAATCCTGCCCTTTCCTCCCATGGTGTATGTCTAAAAACGAAGTAGCTGTGATTTGAAAGAGTGGAGACCGTAATTTGCTCAGTTGCTGTGCTGATGGGGCCACAGAAGTATCTCATGGATATTTAGGTATTTGTGAGTGTTACAACTGTTTAGAAAAATACGTCAGGAGACATGACAGAGGTTTACTCTTGGTGTTGCTTTTATTTCATGTGAATTCTCACACTGAGGAACTGAGTGGAAATCTGATCAAATTCTAACAATGCCAAACTCCTCCTTCTGGAAAAGAGCATTGAGCTCACATTTGGTAGCAATGATGTTTAGAAGAAATGTACTTTATAGGCTGAGATGTTCACTGTTGGCTGTTTGGGAAGAAATTAGTAACTTACTTGAAGTGCTTTGGCTTCTGGAATGTTGAAATTCAGAGTGCTTGATATGGAGATCAAAATCCCATTTTCTGTCCACGCTCACAGTGCCTGACAAACCAAGCTGGGCAGTGTCACGGCTCTATAGAGGCACAGGATTGTGTTCCCTGCTGACTTACCGGGCGAGAAGGACAGTGAAATTTATTCACAGCACTCTGCTGCGGTCTCTATCCAAAGTCCTGCTCTGGTTCTATCAGGGGTCATGTTCTTACATGGACATGCACATTAATGAACCCTATACTCACCTGCTCCTCTTGTCCGAGGTTATGTTTTGAAGTCCCCTGTTGGGAAAGTTTGATTGCAGTTGGGGATTAAAATTAGATAAATAGAAAATACCTGGCCTCCATCCTGAGTTCTAAGCATTACAATTCCAAGAGGTACTTATGTAATGAATATTTTGAGTCAAACATGTTCCTTTCCCCCCATTTTTAATGTACTTTTTTAGGGAACAGTTTCACTGGCTTCTTTATTTATGGTTTTAATGTTTCAAATACTTGATAACATCTGAAGAATTTGTTGAACCATGTCAGAGCCTCATCTTCTTCTCATACCTTCCTGAAGTTGCTTGGCTCAAATTAAAACAGAGAATCTGAGAGAGCATTAGAGGCTCAGGAAGAAATCTGTTTGCTCATTTAAGTCTGTTGGTTTCCCCTGCTTTTAAAGAAGTTTTGATTTGGGTTTTTTGGAGTTTGTTTTTTTTTCAGTCCTTGGGATTTTTTCTTTACTAGTACAAATCCAGAGCAGAGGAACTTGAGGAAACCCTAGAAACCTGTTTGTCACTTTTGGGACCAGATGTTCTTGTGAGTTTCAAAGCATTTAATACATTACTTGCAAATGTTAGTTAAGACAGAAGATTGCTTTGATTAAACAGGTTTCCAGACTGCTGCTCTTTGTAGCCCTGCTGGTGATAAAAGATGGCAACAATGTTTGATAAAAATACCAAAGAACTAATTTATGGATTTCTGCTAAATTCCTCTGAGGTAGAGAGAGGTACAGGCTTCATGGGAATAATAGATTCAAGCTTTTCTTTGTTAATAAACAGTAACTTGAAGGTCAGACCTCAAACAACAGCTCTAGTTAAAAATATTATGTGTATTTCTAGTAATACAATAATTTTTATTGTTTCAGAAACTTTCCCCTGGTTTCTAAGATGTATAAAAATCCAGAATATTGTCATAAAATGTGGATCTTGGACATTACAGGAACTGGAGACCATTTTCCTACCTATAGAAGAGGACGGAATTACATTTTCTCTTGTCAAAGCCAAATAAATTTTCCTGGCTCTTTCTTACGGCCCTTTCAGATACACTGCATGTCCCTCCGAGGGCTGTCCTGTAGCTGTATAACACTGCACAACCTCTAAGTCACTTTGACATCATAAAGGAATGAAAAAGTGTGCCAGAAAAGTCCCAAAGCCACTTTTATGGTCTATATGCCCTTACCTGGAAGGGCTGCACTATTGCCTGTTGGCAGCTGCTGCAGCAGGACTGAGCTATACATCATCCTAGTGCACTTCCCAGGAACCTATGCTGGTTTTTTGTGCAGGATTAAGTGGAAAATATAAGTACATTTTAAAAAGATGGAATATATGAGCATTTTAATCCAAAATGCCCCATCTTTATATCCTTCTTAAACACCTGTAATTACCCAATATAGGCTTATGAGCAGTCATCTTGTGGACAAGACAGTCCAGATCAGGATTTTTAAGGCAGCTGCTCCATTTAGTTCCTTTTCTTGCATGGAACTGAAACTACTTGATTTGGTGACAGTTGCCGGGTTTTCTCCAGGAAATTCTCTTTATATCAAATGGTTTTTAGTGGCATTTGTAGCTGAGGATTTACATTCATTCACTGGTATCTTAGTGAAATACCGAGTGGACATCGTGTAATAAATGTGAAATCTTGGGTCTCCGTGGCTGTTGCCCTGTATTAAACAGGATCCACATCCCAAAAGCGTACAGTGTACTGAGCAGTTGCGGAATGTGCAGAGATTTGCAAAGTGCAGCAACAGCAAGTCAATTAAAGATGGTCAATTTTAAATCAGTTTTACATGGTGGCATTGATTAGTTACATTCACCTAAATCACAGTTTAAAAAAGAAATCACGAATTTTCTGCTTAACTGTAATAAATAAATAGTTATTTTACTTTGATTTAGAATGATGTTCAGCGTAGGAAAACTGCCTACCAAAAGATCAGTCAAATGAGGAAAGGACACCAGTAAGAAAATAAAGTGATATTGGGGAACAGGACAGTATGAAGTTTTATCCTGAATACCTTTTATGTTTTCTGGCTCTCCAGTCTTAATCTATAAAACGATAGCTTTCTGTATTAATTAAGTTGCTGTCTAGACCTGTGTTGTGAAATTTGCAGAGCAGTTGAAGTTAATGAGTTTTCTTACAAATACAGCTGTGTCCTCCTTCCCACTGCCATTGGTTCAGTTCAACCACAAGCAGGCACTGGAATCAGAAACCAAGAGAATTACTTTGTAGTAAATAAGTAATGGCAGGTGCTTATGTATAAAATATGTGATATGTGTATACAGAAATCTCTCTCTCTATATATCTATCTATCTATCTATGTTTTTAAGCATTTTCCAGTAATTATTTATGTATATAAGTATGTATTCCTGGAGAGTGAAGCAGGGAAAATGACAGTCCATTCATTCAGTAGCTGCACTAAACCAATAAAGCAATTTTGTAGGTCAAGAATGGTATTATGTAGATACTGATTTCGCCTTCTGGCTTCATCACGAATTTGTGCTAAAATGTAAAAATTGTCTTAGCAAAGTGTTTCAGAAGATACCATAATTTAATTGAGACTTTTCTAGCCACTATGAAAAATAAAGCACGTAAATATTTTTTTTACAATACTGATCTCTACATTTTTGAGGAAAAGCAATTATATTTCACATGAGTATTAGGAAAAATACAAGTTGTGTCTACAATAAATGATGTAAAGGACAGGGATCTTATGCTAAACACTGTAAGCATAACCTAATGTGAATAACCATGTGAATTCTAATTACCATGGGAATTCACTGCAATTCTCTTATTATCTTAGCCTATTCCTTGGAAAACCAGTAATAGGAAAAAAATAAAATCAAATTTAGCATAAAACAATAAGAAATTTATTTCAAAATCTCAGTAAGAGAGATCTACTTAAACAAATCAGGTATAATTCTAGAACATGCAATTGAAAGGGAAGAACATAGGTTTAATAATGGGATTAGCTGTCTCTGGTAGTAGTGCACTTTAGAATATATCAGCATATTACAAAAATACCTTGTAGTACTTGAAAAATGGAAAGAGTAGCAATTATACTGATTCTAGATTTTAAAAAGGAAAAAGGTGGTTTGTGCTAGGGAGGCTACAAAACGTAGCTGGTTTAGGGAAAGCTCAGTTAAATTAGATGACATTTTAAATGTTACAGGTAATGTCTTTTCAAGTTAGTATTTCCAGCCCAATGCAGATAATAGGATAATGAGGCATTTATAGAGATTATATTTTGAAAGTTACAAATGTACTACTTTCTAGCCAGCAAGATTGCACACAAAACCAGAGGGGCCATTCAGGAAATCATTAGAGACGTTCATAGTGTAGAAGAGAGCAAATTGAACTTTTCTGGGCTTAATGGCTTTTCTGTGCGTCCTAAGTACTTCTTATGTCCTTTTAAAAATTCTCCCTTTTGTAATGCTATGGTTTTAAAATGCGTTCCTCTCCTCTGTCAGAGGGACCAAAATTTCACACGTTTGTGCATCCTCCTTAGTCCTGTAGATCCTTGTGAAATATGCGGTAATTTGACTTGCCCAGTCAGCTGCACAGAGGCAGGAAGTTTGCCAGGTAAGACTTTTGCCATCAGCTGGTACCTCAAATGGTGTATGTAACCCGGCATGAAGCCCTTCACGTGGGGGAGCCCCACCTTGTCCCACAAACGCACCTGTCCTTCTGACTTGTTTGCTTAGCTCTGCAGACGTATGATGTACCTTTCATTTCAGAAAGTTATTGACCTAGAAAACTGAATTTCCTCCAGAAAAATCAAGAGGTCAGAGTTGGAAATGTTTGTTAGTAATCTTCCTCAGTAGACTGGAGAAATAAGGGGATGCAGAGTATAAAGAGTAAAGAGAGATGTTGTAATATATCCTACTGTGTAAGAGCTGAACTTTCCATTGACTTGAATCTGGTCATGTATGAAGATGATGGACTTAAAGGAATGTGACATAGGAGGAAAAACAGAGAAAAGGTGAGGAAATTAAGAAAGGGAAGCATCAGAGAGGAACAGAAAAAGCATGTTCTGCAGCACATAGAGATATATTTGAAGAGGATGCCAATAACCATGGGGATCTCTTGTGAGATTGTCAGTGAAGGACTTAGAGCAGAATTGGACCAGACCCACTGTAATGTTCTGGTCATATATCAGTGAATTAGTCACTACTCTGAGTTGTTTGATGTATGACCGAAATGCATCATTACATTGAACCATCTGAATTTTTTACAGTGCAATACATCATTGTTAAGGTAGAACCCTAATGATAAACTAGCATGCAGCCAGGCTTCATTATGTTAAATTAGCTAAAACAAGATTCTTTAGCTTGATAAATATATCATGTAAGCCATCTCATCAGCTGGGAGACTGAGAGATAAAAGACTGGTGAAGTAGCACATGTTGGAGTGTAACAGGAGAGCAAACAGCACAATTTGATGTGTTTTGGATATGAAATATAAGCCTAGCATGGCTGTGGAAGTAATTGGATAAACCAGCACCTCAATCATGAAACTTGTCAGTCTGCAATTACCTCTTGAGTTCAGCATTATCGTGTTGGTCTGTCAGCTAAGAAATGTGGAATGGTAACTGAGAATGCATATCTGGGAATGTCAGTACTTCTCTATATAGACACGATCATTAAGAAGGAAGAAGGATCTGAAGGTGCAGTCTCCTGTATTTGCAAGAAAACAGATGACATTCTAGTCACAGAGAAAAGAGAAATTCAGTAAATTACATTAAACCAGAATATAATGTAATTACTTCCCTCCGAGATCATCTCCAGTAGCTGAAAGTGGCCAAGTTCCATACATACTCAAACATGATCTGATTGATATAAGAAATAAATCATGTCCATGTGCCTCTAACTTTGCTACACTTTAAAATAATAACATGAATTATGACATTTCTAGCAGTAAAACCATAACTCCATCTGTCACTGAGTTTAGAAAATCTCAGGTAGTACTTTTAAAATGTAGTAAATTGAAATAGTTGCTGATAGAAGACAATTCAGAGCATGACAAATACGTACTTTTAGTCATGTTTATAGTAAAGTGATTGCTTACCTAAATAGATAAAGAAAAAATGTTCCCATTAAAACATATTTTAGTAAAATAATTAATTATTCACAGGAAAGGTGATTTTAACTTCTATGGAAAATAACGTTGTTTTTATTTTTCACATCAATTTTTGATGTGACAAGACAGAAGATGATTGATTCCAATAAGAAGAAAATACAAACAGTCACTTGTTTCTACTTCAAAAATCTATTGTGAAGAACTGAACTTTTGAATAAAGAACAGAAGAAAATATTCCTTATTCTGGAGAATAAGGAAATATTTTTGATTGGCCCTAAACAAAAGTAACCATGATATTTTATTTACATAACCTGTTGTGGCATGATAAGGTCAGGACTATATGATGAAATATATTCTCTCTTAAAACTAGAAACACCTTATTTTTCCCCTATGTAATAGTTTTCACATAGATATTTGTCAGATTATGTGAAACAGCAGTATGATCTCGGACAGGTAAACACAGTTTATTTCTGTGGGACTTCAAAGAAATTTACTCTATTTACAAAGCGAGAACTTCATTCTGAAGATTGTGCATATGTTTGTAAATATTGTCTGATTCTTAAAATGCTTACTGGCATAGATAAAGGATGTGAATAATCATTTGGAAAATCAGTAGTCAATGTACTATTCACCATATGAAAACATGAAAAGCGTGGCCTTTTAGCATTTAGCATTTCCTGAATTTTGAGTTACAAACTTTACAGAAAAAATGTGCAGTGCTGTTCTGTATGGAACAACCATACAGAGATCCACTTCTCAGTTAGTTTTTGTTAGGGGAGGTTGGAAAACTGTCTCTCATCTGCTTATTTAAGAACATCTCAAATAGACTTCTGTGGTGTTTAAAGATTTAAAAATTGGTCTGTATCCTTCAGAAAATGTTGGATGGCAAGGTAGTAGCATCAAACAAAATGCATCATTTCAAGTCAGTGTCTTTATTCATTTCCTAAATTTAAATTTGAATATTAATATGGCTTGCAGAAAGTTGTTAACTAAAGAAATCAAATCTAATTTAAAAATTCATGGCCTGCATAAGCAAAAGGATTTGAGGAATATAGTTAAACATTCAAACCTAATTAAAAATACCATAGTACATTAAAAATTAGGGAACTGTTTTTGTGATAACTATACTCCTGCAAATAAATCAGTATTTCCATTAATACTATTTGTTTAATGTTCCCCATTAAGCTAATGGAATGCTGAGAGATAATTTGGGATACAGAGGTTTGTCAATTTTTCTTTTTCAGCCTAATCCTATGTGTGTTTTAAGTCCTCCACTGATTATTTTTGAGCCGACTGCGAGGCTTAAATCCACTAAAAAGCCGCACAAAAGGTGACCTGAATCAGCTATGTAAATACATTTGAATTGTAGCTCTTTTAAAAAAAAAAAAAAGTACAAGTCACACCAAGGACTGTTGTTATTTATTTATTTCTACAGTGTTTCTACATATACAAGCAAATAAATTTGTCATTTAGAACTGACCAGCAAAGCGCGTGTGTGCGTGCGTGTGTGTTATGTGTGTACATAATATGTGCACCTATTTTAAAAAAGAGTATTTTCCATCTCCTGATGTTCGTATTACTCCTCATGTTACTCCCAATGAGAACAGAAAGATTATAGTTGATGGAAAGAATCATACTTGAAATATAGTTCCACAGATACCTGGAAAACTAAGCACCTTTAGAAGCATGTTCCTTTTCTATGTCTTCTATTATCCTAGAATTATAGAAAACTTTGGGTTGGAAGAAAGCTTAAAGATCATCTTGTTCCAACTCCCTGCCATGGGCAGGAACACCTTCCACTACCCCAGGTTGCTCAGTGCCTTATCAAACCTGGCCTTGAACCCTGCCAGGGATGGGGCATCCACAGCTTCTCTGTGCAACCCGTTCCAGTGCCTTGCCACCCTCACAGGGAAGAATTTCTTCCTCACATCTAATCTAAACCTACTCTCTTTTAGTTTGAAGCCATTCCCCCTTGTCCTGTCATTAAGTATTATGATTTTTTTACAATAGGACCCTGAAACTTCAAGCAGAGATCAGTATTTCTTTTCAACTGACATAGGCAGGATTTATTTTTAAGAAGACCTATGCCTGATGCCACATCCATCTCTCACCTTTGTCATCCTCTAATGAAAAAAAACCCCAAATCAATTCTATGGTTCAGACCTGAAGAGCTGAATCCAGGATATAACTTTGACCAGTCATCATAATATACCTTTTTTCTCATAAGGAAGCAGATGCAAAAAACCCAGTACAGATAAAGAAGGTATTGATGTTTTAGCTATCCACATTAAATTAAGGTTGTTAGGCAACAGTTTAATTCCAAGTATGTAAGCTGTTATTTGAACTACCAGGTAAATAAGCATTAGAAACATTAGACAAAATCTATGCGATGATGAGCTATTCAAGCTGTTGTTTACCTGGTCAACATTAAGCTGAAAGAGGCACTGGGAGAATAGTTGGACACTTTTTACCCTCTTCCTGTCATTTATCGATACTTTTATAAAAGTTGCACAAAACAAACATAGTTGGCACCCCCAAAAACAGACTGTTTAAAAAAACACAAACCTGTAAATTCTATAAAAAGTCCACACTTTCGGTATTGCAGAACATACCTAGCATGTTAAAGGTGCATTGGTTTTATGCAATAAATTAGTAGAACTACATGTTTCTTTCTGAATATCAACAGTCTGAAAATCTACATATCAACAAATTCCCAGGGCACAACCTTATTGCCCTTGGTGTCTTGTAGCGTCATCCCTCTTTGTTTGCTTTAGGTAGGATCTGAAGAATGAAATGTGAGAAGAGTGAAATTTTGAGGGTGTGTGAAGAGCCACAAGGGCTCTGTCTCTAGATATGATGTGTACACACACGTATACACAGAAAAAAGAGCCAGTATGCACTGTGGAGAAGAGCATTTGGACTTAAATTGCATCACTAGATTTTTCTTCTCAATACCATTTGCCCCTTTGCCTTATTTCTTTCTCTTCTCTCTGGAATCTTGTCAAGAAACTAATCAACAGCATAAAAGAGCATTGGCTTTGAGTACCTTTCATGCGGTTATTTTAATCAATCTTCAGTACTGTATACGGATTCATAGAAGACCTTCAATTAACTTACACATTAACACTGGTTAAGCAATTTTAGATCCTTAAGTTTTCAGAAATGCTGTATGTAAGGGATTTGAATAGCTGAGCAGAGTTTGTCATCAAACACATTTCGTCACTGTGCTCTTATTATGCTGAATAAGAAACAAACAGAAAAGGAAATAAATGAACTGAAAAGGTTGCTTTTCTGAGATTTTCCATTCTTTAACTATAAATGTTATCTGCATATAATTGTCTCCTGAGTTTAAGCAGGTTTTCTGAAGGGAGAAGTACTTGCTGTTTCTGTTGACCTCATTCAGAATTGAGGGTATGCTGTGTGTAAAGGCACTGATCTCATTTGGTTTTGTAGTGATTTGTAACATTAGATTTTCTCTTTATGTTGCACATTATCATACCTCTTAGTAGTATTTACCACTGAACTTCACCTCTAAACCAGTGCTTAACTTTACCCATTTGCACAGTGTTGCCAAAGGCAATGCAACACCTTCCACAGAACATCTCTGCCTGCCCTGGGTCACTTGCTCTTGTGGGAGCAGGAGTTGCTACCTATATACATACATAAAGTGTCCAGTGCTGCCCCTCTCAGTTTGTACAACAGTTAACTGAGGAGATCAGATGCATTAATTGCTACTCAGCATTTGGACATTAATTCTAAATTTGTGTACATCTCAGAAAATCTACTAGAAAAAAACTAGGGTTGTTTTTTTTTTGTGTGCTTTCATACTTCTTTTAATCACTTTATGGAAAATATTTATACTATTTATGCTTGTTTCAGGTGCCTCATATGAAACAGGAACTTACTCTGTTATAGACAGACAAATGCATAGTACACGTGAGCCTTCATGATGAAGCACCTGGATTATTTTACAATATTTTAGTCTTTTGATGTCAAATTGTGCTTTCAGAAACCACAAGGTAAACCCAAACCCTATGAATGAAAAATATTTTACTAAACTAAATAGGAGCTAATGCTTCTTATTATTCAGAGGTGCCTGCAGTCTTTTAACCTGTAGTGCATTAATTTCTCAAGATTATTTTATGTCCAGTCAAAAATTATTAGAATAGTCCTTTCCCTAGTCTGAAAGATAACAGTGAGTTTCAAATCCAATTACTATGTTATCTGCTCAAAATTTCTGAATGAGTGGATGACATTATTATAACCATCCGAGTTTTCAAGGATACCTATTGAGGTTGCTGTCATTACAGCAATGGAAGAGAACTGTCTGTTGCTTTGGAGGTCTGGCAAATTATTAAAAAAAAATAATTTAATACTCATTGTTGACCTGTTTGTTTCGAAACTAATTCAGCTCTGAGAAGGTGTGATCAGGTCCACTTAAGTGAAGTGTGTTAGATGTGGATTTTTGACCCTGAGGTTGAGGCAAATCTTTTATTCGTTTAACTTGTTGGAGTAATTGTGTGATACAATAGCTTGTACAACAAGGAACAATAAACTGTTATGGAGTTTATAAGAGTATGAGGAATCTGTTGGTGGAACTGTGTGCATGAGATTTGTTTCTTCACTCTACTCTTTACAGAAGTCAGGAAATACGCTGCTTTACCGATGATTTTCAGTCTGGTTTTGTTATGTGATGAACTCTGTATAAAAACTGTATAAAACTGTCATTTCTGCCACACATGTAACTCCAGGAAGTTTGAAAACTGGTTGCAATTACCAGATACAAGAAGGCAATTAAAGAGTTGCTTTCTCAACACAGAAGTGCATAATGTGCTCAAGACTAATTAAAGATGTGAGCACACAGATCACTAGGAATTGCCCAAGAATAGAAGTTCACTTGAAAATAAAGTAATTAAGTTAATCTTCTGATAGTGGGATTTTGTAGTAAATGCATGTACTAAATATGAAAGTAAGGAACTTAAGAGGTAATTAAAAGTAATTCAGGCATTAAATTAAGCTTCTAGTTATATGAAGTAGTAGTAATTATAGGCATCAAAATTAGAATCATATTGTAATCAGATTAACTACAGTGTAATTGATGTACCTACATCACAAACTATCTACAAAAGTCAAATCCAAGGTGTTGATTTCACAGCAAACATTAGTGCTTCAGCCGGGGAGCAAGTCAGTCAAAATTGGGAGCAGACGTCAGTACCCAAAACACAAACGAATCTGTCTGTGCTGAGGATATGTAGCATTTTGCAAGTGCTCTGCCCTTTGGTTTCCAGGCAGGCTACACGACATCGGCATTCTCACCAGGTTTTGCTGTACCCTTGTGCTGTGCACGAGCTTTGTAGGCTACCCGGCAGGTCCGGAGTTACAGCTCTGTCTCAGGCGGGCAGAGCCTCTGCACTTGCTCTCTGCAATTAGGCTTCTCAACATCTCTCTCAGGAAAGTACCACTGGCTCATTAAAGCTAATTGCTGGCAGACACCTGATTCCCTCGGAGGACGGGGAGAGGAGCCAGGCTGAGGGGAGGGCTGGTGGGTGAATGGGAGCGCCTACCAGGCAGGTGGATGCACTTTTAATCATTTCTACAATTGACTTACAGCTACAGGAAACTTGACCTTTTCTTTGATTAGAATCTGAGCTGATGAAATTCCTCTTCTTCTCTGCAATCAGTTGCCATATGAATTAGGCCATTAGATATGTGTATCTACCTATCTGCCCTAGGCATGTTGTTAATGCAGCTGTGATTAAAGTAATTCATTACAGATTATTAGGTGTGAAAAGGGATCTGATACTATAAAGTAATATTTTAAAGCAGACGTTCTAAAAGGCACAGTCAGTGTCATGCTTTGTTTTCAATTATTGCGTGTTTTTATCTCTGGCATGAACAGTAAATTACCCACTACAGGCCTTGTGTTATAGGGCAACTTGTACATCATCTGTGAAGCAGATGGAACTAAAAAAATCTGATTACATCTTAGTCTTAGCAGAGATCATACCATTTTCTTAGGCTGCAGAAGCAGATTAGCACTATGAACTTTGGATTTTATGTATTCCTTTACAATAGAGTTAAGAATAGGCCATTTTTCATGTCAGGAAAGGTTTCTTGCATCTTCTCTCTTCTCCATTTTTTTCTGTGTCTTAATTTATTCAATTTATTTCCCTAGAAAATATTCAAGTTATTTTTAAAAAAGGGTTTTAATAAAATTTTAATATTGAGCATTTAACTACATCCATTTACATGGGAGGAAGAAGTCCAGCACTTGTCCCACCCTATTCACTCCAGGGATTTTTACTGTAGAATTGGCATGTTTTTGTCTCAGGGCTGTTACCATGCAGCTAGACACACTGAAAGCTCTAGGATGGTGCAGGTGTACATCAGTCTTCGTATCATCATTCATGCATCTGAAGGTTGATTTTTCAGGCTTCAAACATTTTGAATGGTTTAGATATTTCTAGGGATGTGCTCAGATACACCTTTGTTCTGCTCCGTACAGAGGGTCAAGGATGCTGCAGTCACGTTAATACCTTTGTGTTTCTAGGACTTTACTCCACAGGCTGTTATTGACTCTATCTGGAAAGATGAGAATTGCTTTGTATAATTACATGATTGAACTACTGGAATTGCCTGAAGGATAGATTGTATATCACATTCATGGCATTTATTATTTTTTCACCCGAGTGGAAAAAGCAGCAGATTGCTGTACAGGTCTGATCAAAATAATCACACAACTTTATTCATCAGAAGTCATGAGGTAACATATAACATACACGAGACTCACTGAAAAGTCTCCATCTCATCTTTAAACCTGTTTGATTACTGTACTGTGGTCCATCAATGAAAAAAATATGGTCCGTTTTGTAATTTTGGATTAAAGTTACAGGATAATGAAGGTTAGAGCAAAGAATTGGAGAAGAGAGAAAACATATCTTTGATTTAAAGCTCTGGTTAATTCAGTAAAATGTGACCCTTCAGTATTTTCCAAAAGAAAGCAATTTTTGTGCTTGGACAAAAGCTAATTGTAAGTTGCTCTCATTAATTGGACATATGTCCAGCAAATCTGGAAAGAAGCTATTAATTATTCCCCTGAGTGATTTTTTTCATAATTTCTGTAAAATTCTTAGACATCTTAAAAACAACCTGTCTTGCTATTTGTTGATGGTTCAGGTGCCATTTTTTTTGTGAATAAAAATAAAAAATAATATAGGCATATAATTATTATTTTGTATGTTTTGATCATATCATGTTTTGATAATCTTTTCTGTTTCTCATCTCAAAAAAAAATATTTATTCTTCATCTAGGGATTTAATCTCTCTTTCCAATTTTATTGGTCAGAAGAATGCAGTTGTGTAAGACCTTGAAGAAAGCTTAATAACTTTTCATAGTCAAAGGCTCTATGATTTCTCATCATTTTTATTAAAAGTACAAGAAACTGACTCTTTACTGAAGACCTGCGAGGAAAAAATTCAGGTCGCACAGTTGCTGCAAGACTGGATATTGCCAGAATTAGTGGCACTGAAGTTCTTGTAATGGTTGAGTCTCATAGCCTCCTGTGGAGTAGTGGAGCTATAGAAAATGTATCACTAAGTTCAAAATATCCTTAAACTCTGCATCGTGGTTGGACAAAATTTTTCAAACAGTGCAGGCAAAAAATCCCAGGAGTCTGAATGTGCAATATCTATAGGTGCAGCCGTTCTTCTATGAGTTAGAGCATCATAAAAATCACTGTTCCTTGCATGGCTTGCATGCACAAGACATAAATGAATAAATTTTCTGGAAAGCCTGACTGACCATTACATTTTTTACTTCCAAGGCCTTCAACTTGGCTTCTAGGATTGCTCCCAAATGCTGTGAGTGTAATGAATTGCAGGCACACAAATGAGACATTGGATCTGCAGGCAAAAAGGACAGCAGAATTTACATCTGCAACTGAGTGCTTTTATAATATTTCAGGTACTGAGTGAAAAGTAAGTTGAAGACTGTGGAAATATGTTGCTGTCTACAGGTGTCACCGTGGAAAAGGAGTTGAGATTTGTGGGTGTTTTAGTGCTGTGTAAGGATTTGGAAATGTCACTAGTAGGCTTCATTCTTATGCCTTAGTTACATATATCTGGGAAATTGCAAGAATTTAGGGATAATGTGCTGCTTGTTATGTTCTTGTATTTTTGAGGGAGTTTGTTCCAAAAAAAATATAAGTGTAGTTCCACTTGCGGGTATTCTACAAGTTAGAAAAAAGTGTCCCTTTGATCTGATTCTGGGAAGTCTAATACACTCTGCAGAAGACTTCCAGATGTTAAACAGAAGTAGGTAACATCATTTATTTCCAAATAAGCATAAGCAGTTACTTAGACCTTCTCCTTTATTTTCTAGATCATCTTAATTGCAACAGTAAAGAAAACCTCAGTGCATCTGTGTGCTGTAATCTGGAGGGATGGATACTAAATTTTTGAGAAACTTGATTTTTACATGGGAGGTAACACAAGTGGACACTCCAGGCCATGCTTTTCTCACGAACAGCTGCTCACACTAGAAATTAGATTATACTTGTTTGTCCTTGGAAGCACTGATGGGTACCTGGAAAAGGTGTAGAGCCAGGATACAAATTGTCCAAGAAGAACTTTCAGGAAGGACATCTGAACACCTCTGTTGTTGTACCCTGTGCTGTTAAAGAATTTATAGTTGAATGTTCGGAGGTGATTTCTGAATAACAAGAAAACAACATCTGGGTTTTTTTTATTTTTACAGACATTAAGGACCACAATTCAAACGTCTCCTCAAAATTATCGTAGTCTCTATATAGACTATAGTCACATATCATGCATTTTTTTTAATATTTTTTTTTAATTCTGGGATTTTCAACCAGCTGATACTGTAAATCAGGTTTAAATTTTCAAAATTAGAAACATTGCAAAACACTTTTCACTTCCATCTTAAGTTTAGCTGATGCAGGAGTCAAGTTGTGGGAGCATGGGCTATATCTAACCCATGGTGCAGGAATGGTTTTGAAGTCAGTCTCAAAGCCAAATTTGCAAATTGTTTACTCCGGGTCCTTAACAGTGTCTCCAGGGCTCCAGAGCACACAAGGCAGTACTTCAGAGCTTGACTCACTGGTCTGAAAGTGCGTAACCTCTCATATAACCTACCTCAGTCTTGTGGTGTTGACGTGTGGCCATGTGGACAAGGGCCAGAAGATACAAGAAGGCCCTTGTGGATCCACAGCATCGCCAAGACCACCTGCCATGAGGAAAAATGAAGTTTATGAAGTCTGATGTTCAGAGATGAAACGGCCGATGTGGACAATGTGGGTAGATGGAATGAAATTTTCAGACTGCTCCAGGCTAGTGGCCACTCGAGCCCAGAGCAGTTCAGTCTGGATTATCTCTCTCTTGTGCCTGACTCAGACACCTCAGGCCGAGTTGGAACATGGTGCAAGGGGGCAGCTGGGGGCACTCTTTGCCTGATGAGTGAAATTGAGATCAGTAACTTCCCTTCATGCAGTAGTTAATAGTCATCTTATTCCTAAACATTGTCACATGTATGTTTGATAGGTGAGCCCACTGATACGAACAAGGTAGGAATCACTGACCCACCCCCCACCTCTTTAACATTGTACCATATGAATTAAAGTATCTCTTGACTAAGAGCTTTGGATGCCACGTTAGACTGCTGTCAGGTTTCTTTTCTGCTTCTCATTCCAGTGTAAATGGCTGACTCTTGTATGGCATGACCTGATCACCAGGACAGGTCAGTCAGAATAGAACTTCAAATTGGGTTGGATGTATCTTGAATTTAATTAACTCCTGCTGTTTAGGCCACTTAGACATCTCTTTCTGAACTGAATGGTTTACTCTTCTACTTTCATCTCTTCAGGATGAGAAGCTGGGTCCAAAGACCAGCGAATTGAAAGGACTTCAGGAAACTTTGTAGCCTGTTACAACAATAACAGGGGGAGGGACGGCAGAAACTACCTTTTGAGCAGCCACGCACCAGGTGAGAGCAAACTCTAAAGGAGAGGGCAAGACAACTGGGGTGCGCCATTCCTTAAATTTTGATCCTGGAACTGGAGATGAATAAGGGCGGCTTCTGCTCTCTGCTCCAGGTGGAGCCCAGACTTTCCAGTAGGGAGCAGAGGAATGGACTGAAATGAATGACAAGCTTCCAGGTTAGTTAAGTTTCTCTTGATTCATCTTTGTTTTGTTCCTTACTAGAGTCACGACTCAACAAACCTGTGTAACCAGCAGTGCTTTTAAAGTCTCAGGCAGGAGAAGGCAGCTCTTCTGCCTCAAATAAAGGGCTGTGTTGGCTCTTTAGAAGAGTTATTCTTGTGTATTTGGAGGACAATACTTGCAGCTCACTGTATCTTTGACCTGTCATTTCTAATGCTGCCAGATGCATTTGGAGGGTGACCATGACTGCCCTTGCAAGATACTAGGGGCCACACTGATGCAAGGAGATGTGTAGGATATATGCAAGTACTTTGTTCCCCAGACAGAGCTGTTATCTTGACATAACACATTATCTTTCTCTATTAATTATCAGAGTTAAACCCATAGAGCTATTTCCTGTTCTAAGGAGCTTCTCTGTGGCTCAGGTGGAAATTCAGTGTCTCTGCAGCATCTGAGGCTTCTGAGTCCTCTACTGATCTTCATAAAATGGGGCAGACCAGGAACAGCCTGTTCGCCTTCATAATCCAAGGCTGCTTTGGAGAGACTGTTCAAAATTTTCCACTTTCAAACCCAATTTTCAGCATCTGTATTCCACACCAAGAAGAGGTTTAGGCTCTAATAGCGCTTGAATACTTTCCCTCTCCCAGAGGGATTAGTTCCATGACTGACTAAACCCATATAAAGCTGATAATTCATTGTAAGGGATGGTGTTTCTTCACAGTGAATAAATAGATGTCTCCATTGTACTTCACAGTTATGCAAGGTGTCTTCCCTTTTCATAGATCTTTTACAACATATTTTGTGTGATTTTTTTGGTGCCACACATTTTGTGCCCCATTTCTACTTCTTCCTCAGTATAAATGTTTCATAGTCACTTACAAGTACAAAAAAATTAGTGTCTGCAGCTGAACTCTCAAGGGCAATAATCTAACAACAAATGGGTAGATGAAAGGGAGAAAAAGACTTGATTATGCATTTCTAAAACATTATGACAGACAACAACAGTGAGGAAATGTTTTTAACCTATGAAGCTTAATTAAATTTTATCTTCCACTATAAAATGCTCTGGCTGTGGTCCAGGAAGGACTTGAGCACAAATGTCTCCTTTCTCAGTCCCTGGCTTCTCAAGCTGATTGCACAACCCTGTGTTAAGCAGTTTGGCTCCCCAAGCACATGATAGGAAGGGCTTGGAAGAATCAAGCTGAAAGTTGAACACTGCTTTCGAGCGTTGTGGTGGTTTAAACAACTCTGTTGATCCCGGTCACTTCTTCCCCTCCCTGTCACCTTTAATCTGCACCAGCTCCTGACCAAGTCCATGATGTACCTGTGTTGTACACTTGCATCTCAGTGAGGTGATGGGGACGTGAACACAGAAGGGACAGGGAACAAAGGGCCACTGAAACCAGCTTTGCCTGTTGAAGGCAAGCCTAAGCAGGGCTTTTTTCTTGCTTTTACATGGAACTGGAGGAAGAAAAGTGCGCTTCCTCACGAAAAAGGCCTCCTGGATATTTTTAAAAAAATTTTACCTAAAATATTTGGTTTGCTTCAAATCATCATTAAATAAAACACACAACTGTTCTCAAAACAGGACCTGCACTGCTCTTCCCAGCTATCAGGGGGACCTTCTCTCAGTGCTCAGGCGCTGTGGCACATGGCATCTTTTCTGCCATGTGGAACAGCTTAGGGGGAACACAAAAGGATATTGAAGGCAAAACAGAAAGTGTCATGGAATTTGGGTGAATATCCATTTATGTTTCTCATTTTGACACAGCTGCTGAAGCTTTTCCAAAGCTCTAAGATACTTCTACAGTTAGTGCTGTTGCAAATGTACCACTGAGATGATCTCTGCAATACAGAGTATTGTACTTTATAGATAATTTTACTGCTGAGTGAACAGCAGTGTTGTAGTAGAGTAGGAAAGGTTTTAAGAAATTAATTAAAAATAGGTCAAAACTCTGCTAAATGTGGAACTTCCAGTAAATCCCAAGCCCCACTGAAATACTGCCATATATGTGCAGGGCACATTGCACTGAAATGAAATTAGTCTTAGAACAGTTTTGTGTCTCACAAAAGTAGGTTCTGAAGTACGTTCCAAGGCCAGTTCAGGGAAAGGAATAATGACACAAACACTACATCAGAAAACAAATTGAGGCAAATTCTACTCTACATTGGAATGAAATATCTGATGGGTATTTGTAACATAAGTGGAAATCTAAACTATACAAGAACTTTTGACAGATGAAGCATAAAAAGATCCCATAACTTATGCCCTTAAGAAACTTTTTCTGCAAAAACAGGATTTAAAAAAAAGTTACAAGAATTGTTGCTACAGCAATTGGAAATCGCAGCATAGAAGGACTAGCAGAGCGAATGCACTCACAGGTCTCTGTTCTGTGATTTACAAGATTAAATACATTTGAGAAAAGCATAATTTTCCAAACAGGAGATGAAATAGAGGAGGCTGTGTCTGATACTGAGCCTGTTTGTTTAATGCTAAATACTTCTCTGTACCAGGGGCCTCAAAAGAGCTCTTAGAAGAAAAGCCCCTGTGGTCTGTACATTTCTATTCCTTTGGGAAAGTTTTGCAAAGTTGACTTTGGTTGCATATAGCGTGGGAGGTGTCACCAAAAAGTAAAATGTGATTTTAATAATTCAAAGCTTACTACGGTTTCTGTGTGCCATCATTTCATCCAAGATATTAGAGTGTAAGTGTTCAATTAAATTCACCATGCAGTTCTAGAATGAGCATCTAATGGGTAAAGCAAAACAAAACTGCCCAGGTCCAGAGTTAAACACTTATGTACCTCAAACAGTAACAACATCCTGGTCTGTAGAATCAGGTGGAGGTGGTGACTTGGAGAAGTCATAATTGGGCTCAATGTGATGTGGTAAATTTTTCCTATTTTTCATTTCTGCTTGCTAAGCTACCTGTTTATTGCTTATCTTGGCTGTATTCTTCTGGAATTGATCTCTTCAGAATACCAGGAGCACTTTTCAGGTTACAGAGGTGCAGATTGTAACTCTATAACAAGCTCAGAAGAAACTTGATGGCATACTCTAACTTCCAACAAGTTTTATTAATCATTAGGTAGTCAGCTAAAGGCAGAACAAGAGCATATTAGATTTAATTTAATATCTTGGTTGATTAATTGAAAGATTCAGTAAAGGTTTTATATGAAACAGAGTTGTCTATTTTTTAAGGTTTGCATTTGATTCTTATCAGGAAGTACCAAAGTTTCTTATTGCTTGCTTTAGAGACAGAGTAGTTAGACAAATTTTCTGTTCAGAAAAAAGCTTGTCTTTTGCACAAACTAATGGAACTGCATAAAAAATTGGAAATAAGACGGTTTTATAGGTCTGCCATTGATGTGCTAAAGTTCAGTCTCTGAGTTAAGTTGTACTGCATAAGGCATGGCAAGAGCACAGAAAATAAATGCAATAAGCAATGGAGAAACAGCTGCTATGGAAGATGGATGTTTTGCTGTAATGATGTTGCTAAGATTATTAATTTATTTAATAGAATTCAGAAAGGATTCATCTGTTAGCTGTCATGATTTTATCACTGGGAGGCTGCGGGTTGCCATAGGCTATGGGCGTGCTGTTTTCCTGTTAACAACATCCAAGGGGGGTCAACTGACAAATAGCTTTGTTTATTACCATTTGGTTTATAGTTCAGGATTCATTTGGAATGTCCCAGCTAACATTTGGTCCCAGAGTTTCCTAATATTGCTGACACCAGCTGTAACAGCAGCCTTTCTCTCCCGTAAAATCCTTCTTCCTTTGATGAGCTAGTTCCTGTAATTGGTTGCGTTGTTTTTTCACTCCCTAGATTTTTACCTGCAGGCCAGTTATGACCTTGCTGTTCTAGCTGCAGCCTGCACACATCACAAAAACATATGTTGTTAAATGTCTTACAGTTCATGTTTAAGATGAGGCAGTAGGTGGATGAAAACAGCAGACACAAGGGCTGCAAAATTATCAGATTTTTTTTCTTAAATATTAAGGGAAGTTTATAGGATGCAATGGTTTTGTTCGTTGCTGCTTTGCTGTTATTTTTGGGGTTGGTATTTTTGTCAGTCTTTCAATACCATGTAGTAAACTGAACTTTTCCCACTGTAGAGACCTTAAAGTATGCTGTTATCATAAGGAATCAGAGAGGTGAAGGTCACAGTGATGTACCCAGATACGTGTACTGATGGCAACCATATAACCTCAGTCACCAGCAGTTATTGACTGTAATCCAGGGCTGTAACTCAAGTGGTCTGATTGAGTACGAGAGGTGATAATGCTTGTTCTCACTATTACAGAGGAAAAACTACCAGCAATTGACTATTCAGTTGTGATTTCCTCATCATCAGAAAACTGTGTGAGCCAACACTCTCTGATTTGATTTCTGAGAAGCTGATGAAAGGAATTTTTATTATTTGTCTCTCTATTTCTTGTTCTATATATATATATTTAAATAGAGGAGACTTGCATCTCCATCCTTTACCTATCCTATCAGAAACGTGACATAGTTTTTAGAAAATAACTTTACTGTAATTTCAAATTGGTTTTTTAGATTTTCTTAGGAGGAATGTAAATAAGAGCAATTCAAGCCTATAATTGGGATCAACTTACTGCAACTCAGGCAGATAACCCAATTGAATTCTCTCTGTGCTTGTTGAAATGTGGTACAGTGGCATGTGAAACTAAAGAAAAGCCACAAGTTACAGGATTTACATATACTTTAACACTTGGCAAATTAAGGAAGAGAATAGAACCCAAGCTTAGAAATTGATGAAAGGAAAACAAAGAAAGTGGGAGTGCTGAAAACAAACCAAACCCAACAGCTTCACATTTGGAAAAGAAAATATTTTAGGCAGTTTCTAAATCTCATCTCTGTGTCTTTACGTGGTTCAAACACATCATCATAAGTCCCTAGACCAGGCTGAATAACATGAGCTCTGTAAGTTGAGTTTGCATTATTGGGCTACTCTGCTTATGTCCTTGTCATTGCTCACCTGGTCTTCCATCTTCCCATATTTCCTGCCAAGCAAATAGCACAAAACCGTGAAAAAAGAACTTACTGCTTCTCTGGCTTACATATTGCAAACAAGTGAAAGGAATGTTGCAGAATTTTAAAAGTACTGTGAAGTGACAAGTACTGTGTCAGCCTGAAAAATGCCTGTACCCACAAAAATTAATTAGATCTCAAATGACCTCTTATCGCTGTGCCTTCAGCAGGGGAACAGGATCTGTCAGTCCTTCCCTGAAACTTGTCTAAAGTGGTTGGCAAGTCAGATAGTCCTGTCCCAGTGACTGAGGTGGTACTCACCAACTTCATCTGCATAGTTATTAAATGAAAGTGCAAATGTTACTGATCAGTGCGACCCTTCTGAGGTATAAAAGGCTTCAAGTCTTTGGTCTTTCTGCACCACCAGCTCTGCTTAATCCTGGGAGCTTGGGGAAGGATGGCCTTTGGTCATCTCTTGGTTTGTTTCAGCAAAGCATAAGCCCAGCTTTATGGACACCCCCAAGCATGGAAAGGTGGGCTTACAGAAAACAGCAGCTGGCTTGGCAGTAGGTTGGAGAGCTCAGTTTAGCCACTCAAAGCTATTGCTATTACAAATAAACAAAGAGGATCTAAATGTATTCAAACAATGGTGCAATATATTACAATGTTTTTACTGGTTTGAGTAACTGGATTTTCCTTGTGAATACTGTGGGGATACTAATTGCATAATTAAAATACATAGTTTTTCGAACCTATGTACTTTTTTCCAGTGCTGCATTGGCCCTTCTAGAACAGCTCAGTGAGGCAACATGACTGGCGATGCTGAAACTTTTTATTTTACCTCCTTCATCTCTCCTAAGGCATTTTGCACTTATTGGGTTATGAAATAATCCAACATGCATAGGGTTTTTTTTCACTTTCTTTGAAAAATTAAAGTAAAAACAAAATAAAATTAAATTAAATTGAATCAGTTGGAATCATTGTGGGAAAAAACATATTGATTAACACAGTAAGAAGCATACACATATTTGGACATAAATTGTATTTTAGAGGATTTTCCATAATATACTCCCTTTAAGTCAATAGCCTTATCTTTTTATGTGTATACATAAACACACAAAAATATGGATCCATATTTCACTACTGTATCTTTTTCTGTGAAATAGCATTCTATACAAGTGAGGTGGATGCAGTCAGCTCCACACGTAGATTTCTGGTGAGGACTGGAGCCATATTTCTGGTTTCAATCTGAGTTGAGTCTTGCTGAGCAAGAGAAATGTCTCTTATTTTGTAATTCAGTACAATAAATTAAATATATTAATTAATTAAATCTTACTCTGAATATTCCAGAACATCAACGGTGTTCAAGTCCTGTGTTTCCATTTGGACTGGTTTCTGTTTGTGATGCTACAGGGAGATCTGGCTCTGTTTCTGCAGACAGGTTAGAGGAAAAAGCACAAGGGGATGCTTAATAAAAGATTAGGGATGGAGAGAGGAAAAATTTATGTCATCAAACCCAGGGCATCATTTGTATAATTCTATTTTTTAGTTGTGTTGCCTTCAAAGTCTGTACCATGATTAACAAGATGATATTATCTAAAGAAAGTTTTTGTGAATGATGAGGGAAGAGGACACATCTGCATAAATTTTATCTATAATGTAATACAGCAAAACCTAATTTAAGTGTTAATCATGTTTTTGTATTATTTCTAAAATTTTGCCTGGGACAAAATAAAGAATATTGTCTCATTAAGAAGTGTGGCAGTATTACTGTGACAGTAATCACATTTTCATTCTAATTTCATAACCAAAGCTTCAAAGCAGCTTGAGAAATATTCATTACTGATACAGGCTTGAACATGCAAGTGAATAGCTGTATCAGTGCTGTCATATATAATTTCAGCAACGCTATCAAGCACAAGAGAAATTTAGCTAGCTACAGGATAAAAACAATGGACTTCTGGATAAGATTAATGCAAATGCTTCTTTAGAAGAAAATAAGCATTTTAGAAACAACAAAACAAAGCAAATGGTAATTTTTTATTGAAGTAGTAAAGACAGCTGTTTCATTGTTTGCTGTTGATACATTATTTCCTCAAGGAATGTAGTCTCCTGGATTTTGAAGATGTATTTTTATATATATTTTTGCTCTAGAGGGAAACGAAGCAAATAAAACAAAAATTCTATAATTTGGCTACATCTTTTATGTTTAAAATCAGCTGTGGATTCTACATTTCTGTCATTCCTTTGGAATTTGTTTCATTAGGAGCTCCTTTAAAACCTTTGCCTACAGTAGAAAGTCCTCAGTGAGAGGCTTTTTCCATTGCTCCCACTTTCCCCTGTGCCTTTTTATACCTGAACTTCACCCTCCCCAACATTTTTGTTTTCCTGGCTCTGTGATTTTGTCTTGATAAATAATCAACAATCCTCTGTGTTGATTTTGCATCTTATCTCTATTTATTTAAATTTTTCTTCATATATACCTTATATTCTTATGTCTCTAATTTTTATTATATACCAGAATTATACATGTAAAATGCAAACTGGTTGCAAAATGTGTAACTATGGCAAATAGAACTTTAAAAAAATTGATGAGAGAAGCATTTTATTTTGTTAAAAATGGAAATTTATTAATACTTTGTGGCTATGTGATAGCTCAGATTATAATTACTAGGACTAACACAATCTCCTTGGTTCTGAGCTGTATTTGAAAGTAATCCTGATTCCTTATAAATAGGAAAGACCATTGCACATGAGCTCTGGAAACACAGACCTGTTTCTACTGACTCAGGGTGTCAGCTTGTTTATCATGTTTATTTTTTTGTCTTATGAGCTTTATCTCGAGTGCAACAGAGCATGTTCCTTACCAAGTTTTGTTATTTTTGTCTATGTAATAAGTGATTTGAAAGTACTTTATTTTATTTTTATCCACTTTCATTGATTTAGGTGACCTTCGTCATGCCCACTGGTCTGATGGCATCAGCAGTTAGGTGATGAGCACTTGATTGAACACTTGAAAAAAACTACCTGTTAATTAAATAAAATAAGGAATAAACTAAATCTCCAGCTATAAAAATCCATTTTTATCCATTAGTGAAGGGCAGACTTCAAAAGAGTTAGAGGTTTTGCCAGTTCAGGAAGAGAAATGTGATGCTCCAGCATGACCCACCTCTGTGATGTACTCTGCGGCAGAGGTGCAGAAGAACATAAAATTTAAATTTGAGAGGCATAATGTGGGGTAACCATGGTCCTCTGTGATGAGGTGGGGAAGGAAACAACTGCCCTGGGAGGGGAGAACCTGCTAATGGAATTTGGTGAGATGTAGTCATGGTGAACAGCTTGATTTGGCTCAGGCATCTGGAAAGGTCAAAGGAGAGTTTGTTTTTCTTTCTACAGTATCGCTGAGGGGTTTTTTTTTTGACTGGTTTTCCTTCATTGGCCCAGAAAGAGAAATTAGTCTACTAAAATTAGAAATAAATTTAGAAATTATCTGGTGTTGAGGAGTGGCAATGAGAAAGAAGGAAAGGGGGAGATGAGTATATTCTTTTAAATTATATATTCAAAGGGAACTAAGAGATACGCCAGAGAGAAGGCAAAATTAATCCCCACCATGGAGTCCTCCTCTACCTATTCAGGGTTGCATAGTTCTAGTTAGACAAATCTAATACTAAAACTGATGGTGATGATTTAAATAATATTTACCCCCTGAATCTATCATGAGGAAGGTGGGAAGTAAAGTGGGAATGACACCCCTACAGGAGCTCATTTGCACATGATGCATCCTAAAGTGTGCTGCCACTTTGGCACATTGTTCCACCTTTTCAGTTTTTTTCTCATGGTAGACTTTAACTTTAAATTATGGGGTTGGAATTCTCTTAACCGCTAGAGAGGAGGAAAACCAGTAAATTTGTCCTATTTTCTTTTTGATGGAATTACTGAATAAATGAATTGGAATTTTCAGTAGTATATTTTTAAAATCTCAGACTAAACATATCTTCTTAAAAAGTAGTTCAGAAAATTTGCAGTGAATTTAAACTAAATCCTTTTCCTGATGTTGTTCTAAGTAAAGCTTTTCAGTTATTTCAGTTTTCTGCAGCAATGTAAACTAATGTACTACTCTGGGAACACAAATAAAGGGAGTAATATTTTCTAAATCATATTCATTGCTGTCAAAGATCATCATGATTAGTGTAACTATACCCATTTCTGTAAATCTATGCTAAAATGACGGCTCTGATTTATTATCTTTGGGGTCATCCATATTTTGCTTTGGAATGCCATAATTTTTAGGAATTTTGACTTTAAAACCCAGCACTGTGGTATGTCCTGATTGCAAACTTGTTCAGCAAAGAGCAATTGCAGCACATTCTTGCTTTGTGGTTCGCAGTTGTCACCAGGGTTTGATGTGATGTTGTGTCATTAGTAGCTGACTGTGCAGCCTGAAGGCCTGGTGGTCTTCCAACAGACCGTGCACAAATTTCCTGTGACACTCCATTTCTCTGCTGGTTTTCCTCTGGGATCTCACTCTTCTGTGGGCTGTGTTTCAAGGTTTTTTTCTCCTTAATTTTTAATGATACTTACAGCAAATAGGAAAACAAAGTGGTGACATTTTACTTGTTAGGGAAGAAATGGTTGAAGATTTGTAACTATGTATTTAAGGGTACCTACTGAGATGGAATTTAGAACTGCTAATAAAGACTTTGTCCTTTAAATCAATTCTTGGTGACTGCAGTTCCACTTCTATTACAAATATTTAAAGGAGTCAAATAAAACAGGTGAAGTGGGAAGCAGACATAGATGTCGGATTAGCAATACCCAGTCTTGACGCGCTGGGGATTTCCTAAATCACATCATATGCTTTCTTTTTAGCTGTTCATGATAGCAAAATTGTCCTGTGCCCTGGACTGCAAGAGATAACACAGCAATGAAATATAAGAAGCTGTTCTAAGCATTTTTGTTAAGGAGTGACCCTGAATAAATTACCCTACATAGGGCTTGTGTTTAGAAAGGTATGAAAAAATCGGAGGAAGGCTTTTGAGTTAAAATTACTTGGGGTGCGGTTTTTTGAATGAAAAGCTTTACTTCTTTGCGTTAAAATATTTTACTTTAGCACAAGCTTATTTTTCAGATAGTTCTTCCTAAAATGTATTAAGTATCAGACTCTATGAAGGAGCAGTTTTTATGTAACATTCTCCATCTATCAGAGTTTGCTGGTGCTCCCACACAAACTGCCATGTCCCATTTTACATTACTTCCCAACTCATTACTATTAGATACAATAAGTTCTTTCCCAAGATTTAAGTTTTGTGGAAGTTACTGCATCCGTTGCTCATGAAAGCTGTATCTCTGATATTCAAGTGCTGTACATCATTACAACTGGGAAGTATGAAATAAATGAGAGCCTATATTCACTTGCAGATGCACTGCAGCTCTCAGGGATGTGTTGCTATGTAGGAAATAACTTTCCACTGGTGTAGGAGATAATGGAAAATCTTTTATTTTGGATCAGGACTTGGATTGTGTGACTTCTGCTAAAAATAATAATTGAGATCTCGTTTATTTTACAGCAGCTGTGCCGAGTATTGCTGGATGTTTTTCTTTGGATCTTCAGTTATTTTTACTTCTTTTTAAGTTCTCTCTTCAAGAGAGGCCAGACCCGCTGAGCATCTCTGCAGTGCTTCTGTGCTCTCCTGCAGACTCTGCATGGCTCTTGCTGTACCTGCACACGGGTGGGTGAGAAGGACAAACCTGCTCCTGCTTGTCTGTGCTGTTTGACGGGCTCAGTGCTCTGCCCTCCTGGGCATGGGCACTGCACATATTGTCCTAATAAATGCTGTAAGTTAGGCAAGATGTATGCACGCATCAGTTCCAGAACCAATGACTCAGATGTTACTCCCCTATTTTATTAGTGTTGCCTTCCCTGGACCTAAAAATACAGCCAGCTCTGAGCTTGTGAAATTCATTCTATTTTGATTTTTCTTTTTTTTGGGTCTTTCTAAATTTAGTTCACTCAGTTCTCTGCATCTGTGTTATGCCATTTCTGCACTCTGACTGCAGCAATGTTTCTGCATGTCTGCCACTTACTGAGCACTTTTGTTTTTAAGCTGAACTCTAGCAAGGAACAGATCCTACTTCACTCCTCAACATTATTTCAATATTTTAGGGAAGAGCAAACATCATTTTGCCTCCTTATTGTTCTGACAAGTCTTGCTACTGCCAGTCACTCCTGAGTTTTCTTATTCTTAATTCCTTTCCTTTCCTTAAGCTTCAACATTCATGTTGTTTCCCAGAATTATATTTTAAGGAGGTATATAAAATATGATGGCTGACTGGGGGTAACTTGCACTTCCAGGGTTTACTGGGAAGCATTTGCAGAGTAATGTTGTTCTGGCTGTTAGATGGACAAAACCCACGGGAACAGTGGAACTATCAGAACTATCTAGAAAGGAGTCAGTCTATTGCCTAGTAATGTCCTGTGTTGAGTATTAAAACAGTGAAATGCATGTCAGAAAATGAGGTCTTCACTAACATATAAATGAGGAACAAACAGTTTGAGTGCGGTGGTTTGAGCTCCCATGTCAAATAACACAGTGCTGGCCGTGTTCAACAACTACCTTGGCTAGTGTAGCAGTTACTGGCTATACTAACATAATTATTTCATGTAAGCCAGTGAAATGAATACTTATATCAGCTCCTTGCATTTACCCACCCTCCTCCTGTCATTTAAAACTAATCAAAGCAGCAAGACTCTTGTCATATGGTGTAGTTCAGTTCCAGAACTGATGGAGGAAGGCCTGGGTGACCTAAATATGCCCAGTATTCCAAAATTTTATAATTCCATTAAAAGTGGTTTTCTCTCTGTGGTTGAGCAATATAGAGATGTCACTAATCAGTGTTCCTCCATCTTGTTCTGAATGACGTATAGATACTATCTGGAAAGTAAGTACCCTCGTGGTTTTTCTCCCTCCCTGTAGTTCTATTTCTGGGACCTCCAGTTTCCTTCTCCCAATATCACTTGTTCAAATATGACATTTGGCTGCTAGCTCCAGAGCCCAGCTTTCACATTTACACAGAGTTTAGTGTGAAGGACTAAGCCAAGGCTCATATCATTCCGATTTTGTGCTTATCAACACAATCCATCCCTTTTCCGTGAATGTAAACTGTTGCAGATGTCTGGTACACATCGGAACAATCAGGGCACTTTAATCCACTTGCTTTATACATTCTCTGATAAACATACAGGATTTGTCACTTTATTATTTTAACTAATTATATTGCATTTATATTAAAAAGCCCAGTCAGGCATTAGAGATTGAATACTGCATTGCATTACGAATTTAATTATGCTGTTTCTTCAGCATCAGGAATCTTATGTTTCCTCAGATTTACCAGTGAACTTATTCCCCTTCTGATTTTATCTGATTATTCTATTATGACTAATGCTTTTATCATAACTTTACTGTTAGTCAACTTTCTGACAGCTTGTTCTCTGGCTTTTCTTTTTAAAGTCAGTAGCTGCAGCTCTAGTTACAGCAATAAAGGCAGCACAAAATTTGCGCTTGTTAAGCCTGCAGGTAGGCAGGGTAGAATTTTGACCAAACTGTCCAATTTTGGTTTCAAGTGTTATGCTCTTCAGACTTTTTCCTAACAAAAGTACAAAATTTTCCCAGCTGCTGTTGCCACAATGACCTTAATGTTCATTATTGATGTAATAATTATTGACTTCTCTGAGGTGCAGGTTAAATGTTGTAAACAGGAGAAATATGAGCCAATATTAGCAGTGACACATGTTTATAGCATTGATTTTACATCTCCTCAGCCCAGCTTGCAATACATTTGTTTTCAGAGTAGTTAACCCAGCAAGGCGTATTTCTTTTTGGCCATAGTGTTGAGACAAAATGTTAGTGGGAAATTCAATGAGAAGCCTCTCCTTTTAGCTGACTTCCCTCCATAATTTTCCTCCTTTCCTTTCTAATCTGCAGTCTGTTTCTTTTACTGCCTACTTCTTCCCTGCTGACTCTGTACAGGCACACTAGAACAGACTAATGGTCCATCAAGTCTATTATCCACCTCCGGTGGTGACCTGTACCTGGGATCTTGTGTAGTTTGTGATACTGTTGTTTTGGGTTTGGCCTTGATGTTTGCTCGAGAAATGCATTGTTACAGAAATGCATTAAGACACCTTAGTTTTCAGTTAAAAAGAAAAAGAAAAAAGAAAAGGTCTTGGGCCTTTCAGTTACGTAGAAATAATTTTGAATACAAGCAGAAGGTGAATTGTGGCAGCTCTGTGTGAGTGACTCCGCTGGTATTGTAAAGCAATAAAACAACTTTGCACTTCAGGGACTTTTGACTTCAAAATGTAATAGTTACATTAAAAGTATCACCATGGCCAAATCATCCAGCTTTTTCTTTTGACTTTTAATACCTAATTTCTCATATTCAGAAATCACACCTACTGTAGTGACTGTGCCAAGAGACAACAGTCCCTTCACTGTTTTATTTCACCTGCAAATAATCTATGTGCTGGTACCTTGCAAGCTCTTGCTGAGAAAACCTTTCTGCTTCCCTGTTTTATGTTCATGTTGTGTTGCTTCTAACAGATTAAAAGGGAGTTAAACTTGGAGAATTTTGTAAGTTTTTTGAGATGGCTTATTTTATGACCTTCTGCCTGTTAAGGGCAGATGTCTTAGTCACCACAGGGCCTTTCTAAAGAACATGAGGTATGAAATGAATAAATACAAAACGGTCTCCTTCACTCCTTAAAATATAATGATTGCAAAGAATAATGTCTGTTGCTTGCCTGTGAGAAACCTCAGGTAGGAACTGGGTCCCTCAGTATAACTTGGTTCTTGAGAAGCTCTTTAAATACAGCCCTTAGCTCTATGTAACACTGCTGTCTGCCTTGAAAGCCTGTTCTCCCTGAAAAGCTTATCCCATTAAATATGATCTTGTTGAGAGCCACATTGTGCCAGGAGAACTGTTCCAGAAATTGGATGATTTCACCCAAAGGTGCAGAGAAGGAAGGCTGCTCCCCCCAACATTGGTGTGAGCCATTGGGTGTGGGCTGTGAAAGAGTGATTTCAGACTTGGTTCTGTTTTCCTGAGATATGAAAAAAGAACAGTTAGTTCCTCCTGCTCTTCAAAGAGAAGCTCAGTTTGAATGTTTGAGAGATATGTATATGCAGAGAGCAGAAAACAATGCTTTTCATACTTTTCTGCTATGTACTTTTGTACTAGTCCGCTTCTAGTACACAAAGTCAATCACTTTGTTGCCATTTATTGCATGGTATTTATTTCTGTTTGGGATGATTTATACTGAGTCCAGAATGGATTGTTCCTTTTCTTGATGAAACAAATGGAGATTGTCAATAAGTGAAGCAGAGATAAGATAGATAGTAGCTTGTTAGTTATTTGGGAGTGAGGTGATATGGCACAATAGATTAATGCATTGCCTTCATTTGTTGACATTTAATCTCTAAACTTTGGTTTGTATTCAGTACACCAAGTAACTGAAAGCCTCTCCCAAACTGTGAAGACTTGCAAGCAGTTTGCTCGCTCTAGTGTTTCCTTTTTTTAATAACTGTTTTAAACTATGTTCCTGAAGATTGACATAATTTCACCATTTTCTCCTCAGGAGATTCAGTAATTATGACTTCATAGCATGCCTTTTCTTTTTCAACCTCCTTCCTCCTTTCCTCCCGTTGATCTGGTTGGAGGCTTGTAGTTTTGCTGTATTACTTATGCACTCGTACTCTTTACCACAATGCACTGTCTGAATTGCCCTTGTAGCCACTTGTCCTTTCTTACACCACTCCTGCATCTAAAGAGGGCAAGGACTTGGGGCAGAGAGGGCTTTTCCATTTCTGGACATAGAACAGATGACAGTGGAGCCTACTGCCTTTGCAGCTGAACGGAGCAAAACTTCAAGGCATTATTTGCTGTCTCTGATAATCCTGAAGCTATCTTAGAGAGAAATATTCTTCTTATTATTTGAAATCTTGCTGTCTCTGATGAGTCTGAGGACATTCTGGTCCCCAGGAGTTCATGTGAAGGATGAAGATAAGTCCTATGAAATGGACAGAGCTTCTCTGTGCAAACATCTCCCATCTCCAGAGCTCTGAAAGATATAGGGACATGCATGACAGCAACATTGTGTATATGAAATTCATGATGACACAGGATCATACTGTTTTTCTGAAATTAGTATTTTCAGAAATTTAGTATTTTCAGAACAAGTTTTCTGCTATTAGTAACAGTGTGATGCTGAGTTTAACGTGCATTCAAGTTGGGAGAAACAGCACCTCTGCTTAGGACTGCTGCTGGAAGCACAAATGGCATTCTCATTGTAAACAATGACCATTAGAGCTGCATTTCAGAGACAAGTCATCTTAACATCAGTAGTAATTGAAATTGCATTTTACTCAAAGAATCTGTGCAGTCTGATGATGACCCTTCTCTTCTGGGAACTGCCTCTGCCATTGAGAGATTTCCTGCTTGGCAGTGACTGGATGACCTATTCCACCAGAGGGGAGCCTGGAAAGATGAGAGCAGGGCTGAGAAGGGGTTCTGTGGCAGCAGGAGAGAGGGGGAGCTGAGTAATGCTTCCTCTTCCTGCCATATCTTCCTCACACAAGTGATGATGATAATCATAACTGTCCCTATCCAACACATGATATTCTTTCCTGTTGCCAAGTTTTTACAGGCACAACAGATTCCCTAAGAAAAGACACGGAGTGGCAAAACGAGGAAACTGATTTTCACTGCATACCAAGAGCCTTGTGCAGCGTGCTACTGTAATGTGTCTTGCTTAGAGCTAATGTTCTTATTCATTCAGGAAATATCAGTTGAGGCAAAAAGCCAGTTCATTCATATATTTGCTGGTGATGGAAACAGGCCTGCAGATAATATCTTGTCTTAATACAAAATAAATGAGTAAAAATCACATGCTCTGGATGAACATAAAAATAACATTTTTCAAGGATATTAGTTCCCTTTCCTGTGAAAATAACTGGTACTTGAGTCTTTTTATTTTAACCACACTTTCTCAACCTTGTCTATACTTTTTAAAGCAGATTTTTCTGTAGTTTATATGCATCACCATATTTGATTATTAATTCATCTAGTCTCTCCTAAATCAGCCTTTTGTGTGCAGAAGAATGCTAATAGACTTTTGTTTCTAAATCTCCTAATGTACCATGAAAAAGTCCACTATGTGGCTGACTTCTGCTTCTTGAATATTTAAATTGTTGTTCTTCTGTCTGCACAATTGATTTGCATGACAATTGTTTGGATATGTAGCTACGTGGGTTTTATAAATACTGCACAATCCCATGAATGAGCCTGCAAAATCTCTTAAGAGACTAGTTAAAATATAACTTCATGAGGTTTCCTTCAGTTCTGCTTGACTTGTTTTTAAAAAACATAGATCACATTCTATTTTTTATTATAGAGGTATATATCCACCATATCCTCATGGGCCTCAGATTTATCTTGACCCCCCCGAGATGAAAATCTACTGCAGTTCTCCAAGGCAGCCTTTCCTCTAGCTTCTAGGAGGGTCTGTCAGGATACTCTTTCCATATATCATCCCTCAGGACTTTGTTAGGTTTTAAGTTCAGCACTATTTCCTCCTTTCCTATAATTAAATGTAACAATGATTTCCATAGGGTGTCTGAAAAATTATGCAGAGACCATTTTTCTCCTTCTGGAAGTGCTTGCTCTTATATGCTGTGATTTCTCTTCTCCTGCCTCTTCCAGGATGCCTTGAGTGCTCACTTGAGGAGAGTTTGAGGAAGAGTGGCTCTGACCTCCTCCTGCTTTTGTCCATCCATACATCTTTCTTGATATTTTCTTTAGATTAATGAATACTTTTGTCATTTTGATACTGATAATATTCCCTGATACCTGCTGTTATGAGGGAAGAGGAGGGCACCACTTGGCCGCTAAGTACTGCTCTATTCCTCTTCGCATTCCCAGTCTAGCATTAAGCTTTAATTGATTAAATGAGTTACCTGTTTCTAGTCTCAAACCAAATTTTTTTTACGTCTTTGACACTACCAGTTTACTCATAGTGGCTGATATAAAGTATATTAAGTAGTGGCATCACAGGGCTTGTGTCTCCCTGCTCAAAATCCTCAATAACAAAATCATGAGCTAAACCTTAGATGTAGAGACCTGGAGTTGTTAGGTGCTTTGGTGCTACTCCAAAAGGAGATATGAAAACTTAGGCAATATGATTTAGCAGTATGTGTTTAGCACCCTGAAGAGGATCTTCCTTTGAGGACTTTTTTGGTTAGCCACAGTAACGTCTGGAAAGCAGGATAAGCAGAGATGTGGTGCTTTTCATGTATTTTGCATCATCATTTTTACTTCTTTTCTAGCTTTTTTTTAAAAAGCACTACCTGCAAAACTTCTAGATTAAATTACTTTTATATAGAAATTCTTGGGTTTTGGTTTCTGAGTTCTGTTAGGGTTTTTTTTACCACTATTTTATCACTCTATTTCTTAAACCTTGTTTATTTATAGGGGTTTTTTTAATTATTTTTTTTCTGCATTCCTTGCCCCAATCTGATTAGGTGAACTAACTTGGGTTAGATATGGACATACACAGTTTGAATCAGAGAATACAGCCATTAAGTCTAGACACCTACAACACTATTGTATTTCCTGTAGAAACGCCAAAATAGGAAGAAAACAGTATAGAAAATAGATTTTGCTCCAGTGCAGATTCAATAAACAAACTCTGCCAAATATTTGTGATGCTGATTACAGGAAGGCTTGCAAAAAATGAACAAACAGAGGTCACTTGCTACCTTCTTGTGATGTTCATGACTCATTAATCAGAAAGCCAGGTTTGCATTTATAATTTCTCTAATCAGACGGTGAAGTCTTGAAGGATCAGGGACCATTGGAGTATATAAAAGATTTAATGCTAAAATTGTTGAACACATGTCAGTCCAGTATAAGTCAGAGATTTGTGGAGGTCATGCTTTGCTCTAGCTGGGTAGAGAGGCAGCACTCCCTACACTGCCCAGCAGTTGGTTTAACGTTGAATTGCTTTAGTGAAAGCCATCAGTACTTTGGCCTTTGAGGTCAGCACTGTGATGCAGCAGAATATAAATAATGAAGAGAGGGAAAACATAAAGGAACATGAGTATCCTTTTAGGGTTTCAAGATGTCCTTTCTTCAAAAGTAGGTAAATCTCATGCAGGTGACATTTGTTATTTAAAGACTTAGATCACTAATTGAGGCTTTGGAAGTCCCTTAAATGATACCTTACCAGGTCCATTGACACAGAGAAGTAGCAGGCAGTGGTGTGCCTTTGGACTTCAGAGACTTGATACATAAAAACTAGGTTTATATCAGGGTTTGGTTTGTGTTTTTTATTTTTCCTGTGCCTACACTGACTATCTTAACTCCTCAGCCTAACGAGCAACCCTCAGAGGTTCACACGAACCAAACTGCTCTATGGCAACGTTTTTATTTCACCTTAAAAGCAGGGCAAGAATTTTAGGAAAAGAAGGAGGTATTATGAAACGTGAACTGGCTAAGGATTCATGTTTGAGCAAAAGACATTTACACAGGATTAACACTGTTGGTCTTTTAATGGAAGCCCTATGTACATTTAGTCAGCTTGAGTCTGTAATGGGGTTCAGTGACCATATGGCTGCTTGGATACAACAGCACTGATAGGAATTTGGGTATCCTTGTGAGGACAAACTAAATATGTATGACTGCTGCCAATTTTAATTTATAGAAAACATTCTCTTATGTAAATAGCTACAAATATAGGTCTAAATTTTATTACTGTTTGCTATTTTGAATAGGAAATTCTCTTAGCTTTCACAGTGAGGAGAGACCGTGAGGACCTGTTGGATTTTTAGTGTATTGTGAGATGGTGGGTTGAGTGGCTCTTAGCGAAGACACTGTTATGTGTTGACATTTGTACGTGTTTTCTCAGTTTGGCCTGTTCTCTGATTTTGCTACTTGCTGTTCTGAGCATGTTCTTGACTGTTTGCAGAAGTCCTTTCAAAGAAATATTCAGCTAGCTAGATCCAGTAATGGCAAGAGTCTGCTGCTGTTCCAATAGATTTGCTTCAATGTTGTAGGAAAAAGATAAATAATGTAAAAGTTGTGTTAAACTGATTGTTAAATTCATGAACATCTACGTACGCAGTCTGAATAAAGAAATGTAGATAGCAGGAAAGGTATCAGGACGTGTCTCTTCGTTTACCTTGCCTATTGCCTTACATTTCAAGAGTATACAGTGAATTTTGGTGACCATGGAGGGGAGGCTGCTAATTCCTCAGGGAGATATGCCTGTAGAGCTCTCTGCTTGTCCACTTTCCTTCTATTATAAATATTATATGCATCATTTTAACCCAACATTTTTTATACCTTGTAGATAAAGTTCAACATTTCATTGTCATGAATGTTTAGAGTATCTGCTGTATGTATTTTATGATTTTTTTCCCCAATACTGTAGAGGAATGAATAATATTTAGAAGAGTAGTTACAAAACTTAGTATTTTGTGTTATGGAATTTCTAGAAATTAATTCAATAAATTAAAATTACATTTGGAGTTTATTTTAAAAAGTAATCTCTTGCTCTGTCTTTCACTCTGATTCTGATCTCAGATTTTATCATAGCAGAATAGGAGAATTACTTTAAGTACTTTTGAAAATGTGTGCTAGCAAATTTCAGTAGCTTTCATGGATGATGCCATGATCTCTGAAGAGATCTGTTTCAAGAAGCCACTGTTGTGCAGGTTGATGTAAAGCCCTTCATATAGTTATTGCAAAGTTTAGTGGGTTTTTTAATTATAAGTAAAATATTTTAAAATTTCTAATAGCAATTATTTAGAAAATTTAGGATGGTTAAGTTTTACATATGTAAACCACAAGTGTTTTGTAGACAAAGATGCATATCTTGACCACTTGTATACACTACTTATGCAAGATGCAAGACATCAACAAGCTCCTCCAGCTCCATCCTGCAATTTTGAGGTTTTAAGCAAATCAAATTCATTTCACAAAGCTGCTTAAAGTTCTCTTTGATGTGCAAACCTTTGGAAACAGTGAATATCTTGTTATGTTCTTATTGATGCACTAATCAGCTAAAGGACAGACACATGTTTTATTATAAGAACAAACAAAGTGCATCAGCTTGAGGGATCAGAGAGAAAGATACAAGTTCTGACAGCTGTAAACTTCTAAAACAGGCTGGACTAAAATTAAATTTTACAGAACAAGACCCTCTACTGTTGTGATAATCTGTTTCCAACTAAACAACAACATTTGCACCAAAGACGTCTCTGAAACAGTGACATTTTAATAAGAGATCTGCATGTTTGCATTTGAACAGTAATGTAGTAGAGCTAAAAAAGATCTATCAAGATCTAAAAACTGAATTTGTTGTATGTCAGGAGAATATAAATGAGAGAGAGAAGAAATTAAAATGACAAGGTTAAATAAGAAAAAGTAATAAATGGAAGCCCAGTGGCAAGAAAGCTATCATCATATATTTACATTACGTTGTCTGGGGTTAAGCTCTGCAAGGTTAAAATGTTAATCCAGTTTTCAAGAAACATGATTTTGACACCAAATATGTTCTCCAAAGTAATTAAACAACTCTTTTTTTTTTTTGTAAAATTTTGTTCCTGAGGTAATTAACTCCACTTCCAGAGCCAATTTTTCAGTGGTTCACAAAGCCACTGAGTTTTATCAGTGCAACTTAGAAACAAAAACACATCTGTAGGCCAACATTTGGACAGTAATGCTATATAGCAACTGACCTTTGGAGGAAAAGAGCAGTAAATTTATTCTTTTGTAGTCTCAAAAAGTCCTTATAGTATGTGAGATTTGGGATTCCTGACAGAATCTGGCAGAACAGAGGATAAACTCTTGCATTTCAATGCAGTGTACTCATTCAGCTTAAATACAGTGTGGCATTTTGGGTTTTCCCTAAAAAAGTTCTTCAGTATGAAATTTTTTAATGAATCCTTTATATTTCTGAGATTTGCTGTCAATCACTTCATGAACATCCAGCGAAAGAGAGACCTAATAAAAAGTGGCAGCTGAAAACTAATATTCCAAACTGTCACCACGTAATTAATTTTCTCATTTATATTCCAAGTAGAGTCCCAACTCACATGGACTTCTGCCAGGGAACTCAACAATAAAATACTCGTTTAAAATTTCTAACAATGAGAAAATATTGAAAGACTGGGAATAAACAGACTAACCTTGGATGAATCAGTCTGAATATTCCATATTTGGAAGTATACAAGAGACTTATACAAGAGTATACAAGAGACATTTTGAAATAATGGTCAAACTACAGCAACTGAGATTGCCTTATATTTTAGCAGAAATGGAGTTGCCTTTCACACCTGTTAGCTTAACTTTAGACTTTCAGAATTTGCTGTTGGTTTTTTCCTTCCTCCTCCATCTTCAATCATATCAGACAAGCCAATTGTTCATCTTGCTCTTAAAATTTAATGTTGCTTACATTAAATGATTTATACAGAGACTGATCTAATCTAGAAACTCGGTATCCACCTTATTTTAATCTGCAGATGCTGAATTCATTAATAAGATTTTTTTTTAATGTACTGATGTACCTTAAGGTGCAACTAATGAGATCTATCAGAAAACATCAAAGGAACTAATTCCCTATATACTGAAGTACTTTAGAAACTCCTTGAGACATTACCTGCATCACTAAATATCTGTAAAACTCCAGCACTACAACCCATATAATTGCACATTGCCAGAGCTTCTCTGTGTTCTTACTTTCCCCTGTGAAATCCCATTCATTTAATTATGCAATATATAAAATTTATACTCATTTATGTCCATGATACCTGGAATTATGCAGTAGTTTTCATCAGAAAAACTGTCTATAGAATTCCTGCATTGCTAGCTTTTGCATAGTGGTCTCTTGTGTTGTTTTGCTGTCTGGTTAAACAATGTCTTTGTGAGAGCAGCATTGTGCTGGCATCTTGTGTGATGCCATAAAAATATACCAAAACCCAATATATTTTCTGCTACAGCAAGGAAAAAAAATCACCTAACCTTTTCTAAGATGCTGCTTGGTTTGGAAATTGAAAAATTGCTTGAAACTCTGCTAAGGATCAAAAGTCAATGAAATGGAAATACAATATATTATAATGAGACAGATGTGAGCTCATTTTCCCTAGTGCAGGTTCATGGACTGTGCATTCACTTGGCCCGCCTGACATTTAAATTTGAGTAAATTCAGTGGTTTATAAGAAAAGCATCTGTTGTTGGAATGACAATAGCAAGATACAATAGCAAGGAAAAGGAATCTAATTGTTATTAGGTATTACAGCAGAATGTCAATGAAGGGACTTTCATTGTGTTGAGATTCTGGCACCAGCCTGGGTATTAAATTGGCCAGCTCATCAGGGACTAGAGCACATTAGTGAGTGATTCAGCTGTGACTGAGTGTGTGCATTAAAACGTGTGACTTAGAAAACTTTCTAATGCCATAAATCAAGAACAGAGTTAATACACAACACATTCATGAAGGGAATATAATATAAATTAGTGTGCTTTACTTCTACTAACTTTAACCTTTGATCACATTAGGCTTGGATTTTAATTTTTCATAGTGATATTCATTCTATTGTCATATTTGCTGTCCACTGTAGCACAGATAAAACCTTGAACTATGCCATATACTCAACCTGAGCAAGCTGTCAACCTATAGCTTATAGCTTCTGCTTCAAGATCTCTAACTGGGCATGTTCAGCTACTGAATAGTGAGGGGTTGCTGCTAATGACTTTTAATTAAAAAGCTCTGAGATCATAAACCTGCTGACTTCATTTCCTTTTTCCAGTGCACTTCAAAAAAGTAATTACTGTACTGCACAGACAGGCGAAGCTTGCAAAATGCCCTCAAGATACAACTCAAAATTAAGACTTCTGGTAATGAAGAAAGTCAGTAATGTTTTCCAGTAAAGAAATGAACCAAAAATCAGTATATTCTTCAAATCACATTCGGAAATTCCACATCTGTTCTATTTTTAAATAAAAATCCACAAGACCCTGCATTTTCAGGCTTGAAGAAGGTTAAATGTGAATCTAGTTTTCCTTTTTTCATGATTGCTTTCAAATCACTGCACAAATGTGGTGTTTGAGTAGGTGATGTTTGAATCTTTATATTTGATATACTTTGGTTTTTCTTCATCATTAAAATAAGTTGTAGAGCTTTCACAGGAAACATTGAGAAAGTATGGAAGACAAGAAGAACTATGGTCACAGGGACATCACAAAAGTGAAAGACCACAAAGGCAAAGAACAACAAAAAAAAAAAACAGAGGAGCTACTTTTCTGGTAATTTAACATCATCTCCATCATATTCTGTGTCACTCCCTCCCCGGCTTTTTCTTGAGCTGTTCATTCCTGTGTTATAGGCCACCAGCACATGCCCAATTTTTATTTGTAACTCTCCTCTTAACAACAGAGAAGCTGATAACTTCTACCCTCCTGCTTGCTTTCACAAGTGTTTTTGCTAAAACTCATAGTGAAGAAACTTGAGATTTTCTTCTGCATTTTAAGAACATAACTAAGTGTTTAATCTGTGAAGTCGAAGTACAAGGAAGTCTGGTAGCTGAATATCTACTATCTGTATTTTGCTTTCTCCCTCTTCTCCTTGAACATTCACAGTAGATAAAATTATCTCAGCAGTTAAGCTAAGTTAGCATTGTTGTTTCTATACATTGTCCTAATCCACAATTATACTGATTATTGTTTCTGTATAAAACTAACATATCTTTAGAATGTGTTTTGAATTTTTAGAATTTCTTTTGAATTAAGACAACACTGTTTTGGAGGCAGAGGTAAGAAATACTTTTTTAGTACTAAACAGGAACTAAGCAGGAACTAAACAGGAACATCTGCACAAGGTCAAGAATCAGGACAGTCAATGCTGGAAAGGCTTTTTTTTTTTCTCCTATTTTTTTTTTTATCATTTATATTTTTACAGGTAGCCCAGAGCAAATGTGTTAGAACCCATAAAATGTACAATACTGACTGCTCCTTCCCAGATCTCTGAGCCTCTAACAGTGGTGGCTTCCTGAGGCAGGGGTTGCTTTTATGTCTTCAGAAACCTCAGAGGATTTCTCTTCCTGACCTAGCCACCTTCTCTGTGAACCATTATAAAGCATCAGTATCCTTTGGCAAGGACTTCCACAGTGTAACTATATCTTCATGAAGGACAAAACCTCCTTTTATTTGTTACAGCCTTCCCCTTGCTGTGTGTGGGAAGAGGTGGTGAGCAGGGGCCATTTGACCTCTCCCCCTGCTCAAGAAGATATTTCTGGGCTGTGCCTACATCTGAGGTACAGACACTTTAAAGAGACACGCGTTTGGCAGACAAATAAGTGACATGACAAGATCTGCAGGATGGGCTCTGATGAGCACTGCCCACTCATGAGAATCCGGTCTGAATCCCTCAACAGCCACAGAGTGTCCTTTGGAAACGTTATGCAGAATTCTGTCTTCAATATGTACACCCTCCAGGGTGTTTTTGTGTAGGAATCAGAATAGTGAGTCTTGAAAGAAAACTAGTTCTTTGCAGATAGGCTCAAGGTCAGCATTATGGATCACTTCTGCATGATCATTTCATGCATAGGAAGCAGCACTGAGGAATGCTCAAAGCCTGTTTTTCACAGTGCAGACAGTTTTTCTAACCCCTTGCCTGTGTGATTTGCTCACACCAGTAAGATGTAGTATCTTTATCTGTAAGAAATTCTACACTGAGTAGAAGAAATTCTGTTTGCTTCATTGCAATTCCAAAATATAATTATCTAGAAAGAACATCCACTGTGTCCCAGTATTATACCTTCTATTTGCACAGATGAATATAAATGCAAATGCCTTGTACCTTGCAGTACCCTGCTAAGTTTGGCAGCCACTGGAGGTTTTATTATGTTTTGGGGAGTTTTTTTCTGTGTTTTTTAAGAGGTCTGAATTAGTTATTCATTTAAAATGCAAGTGAGGAGGTAAAAGATGAAGCTATGCGGTTAATATTCATTTTGTAATATCAGGTTGTGAGGAGATTAATCATTTGGTTGGGATTCAAAAGACACTATAACATCAAGAAGTACAAAGGACATTTAGAAAATAACAACATAGATGGATTGTTCTGACATTTATTATTTATGTTGTCGTTTCTTCCATTCTTACTCTTTAAATCAGTTGAGAATGTGTATCCTCACATGAAGGAGTCACCTGTAGACTAGTGCTATTGCATTGCACCACAGTGTAACCCGCTATGATGGAGGGATTTGCAGCAAACCTTTAGGCAAGTAAAATGTCTTAATTTTCTGCTAATGTAACTGCCAGTGTGCGCTTCAGCAATGCAGCCCGTGGAGAGAGGGCAGAATGCTCAGGATCTCTGTGCTGTGGGATTGTGATCTGCTGGATGTCAGAGATGCTGGGGACTAGGGAAATGAATATAATTTATTGCAATTTCTACCTGAGCAGTACAGCTATCTTCTATGACTCTTTTCCTCTGCAGTAGTGCTGATAACCACACTTCATCTGTCATCTAAGTCTTGTTTTATTGAAAATATTCAGATGGTATTGGACTTCAGTCTTGCAGCAATTACTGGAAGAATACTGATCCCATTCAAAAAAAACATTTAAATACAACAATTTTTTGTTGGATTACTGATCATTACTTATTGAAGTAGTCACAGCACCAAGCCTGACAGAGTTCAAGAAACTGAGTAACAAAAACATGTGAAGACCTTTACTAGATCAGACTAGTAAACTAGATTAACTAGATTAGTTTATCTGAAAAACGAAATATTCTAATATAGCAAAAATATATATTACATAGATAAAAAAATTATGATGATACTGAAGTTATCATTAGTTATCATTAGTTGCTCAGACCTAGACTCTGACCGGTTCATGCTCTACAGAAACGATATTGTTTTCCTGTAATTTTCAAAATTTTTAATAAATTATATTTTTGGTTTTACTTTAGTATACAGTTTTGACTTCATTTCCAAGAAGTACATTTTTTGCTATATCTACCTTTCTTTTCTGTCTCAACCTCATCCTTAGAAATAATAGAAAGTCAGGAGAGGCTGCAAAAATGTTTGCTACCTGTAGAGCTTGTGTGGGGGTATTTTGTCTAGTGAAAATAGTTCAGTAGAAACATTTTAGTGAAGATGTTTTGATCCTTTTATTTTTCTGTGTTGGAAATGTTTTGCTCAGCTGGAATACTATTTAAAAAAATTGAAACGTGTGATAAAAACTATATATATGATTGCTACTTACGGGGGCTAACCTGAGCTCTCTAGAAATGTGTGTGTAGTACCCTAGAAATATTTGAGGAATAAATATATCATTGTCTATTATTTTAAATTGATGGTAATAGTAATGATTTATAAACATCTTTGAAAGTACATGGAAGTATTTAGGACCAATGTTAGGAAGTGCATTCTTAGCTTTCCAATGGTGTCATGGACCAAAAGTCACTTACACAAACATTACTCCTTAGCAGGTATTTTGGTTGCAGTTGTCTCTAGAACATTCTGCTTTTCCAAAGGTCATGTGACTGACAACAGATGACTGCTATTGTAATAATTAAAAGCAAAAAAACAACCCCCCAAAACAACAAACAAACAATCAAACAAAACAAAGCCAAAAAGGACTGTTATTCCTTAGGAGGACTGCAAATATTAAAATAGGCTTTTTGTATTAAAATATTCTAATGGAAATGCAGTAATAATTCTGGCCTTGTAGAATGCAAACTGCTCCTGGATTTGCCCATGCAGGTGATGGTGAGGTGACCAAGAAGCTTACACTTTTCTTACTCCATCCTTGGTCTTTCTGGGGTCCTGCCACCAGGGAGGCACTTTGGTCTGGAAGAATGCACAGACTATCAAGGTGGTGCTCAGTTCTGACTACTGCACAGATGGTTTCTCTTTCATAGTGTGAATGCGATGGAGTGAAGCAGCATCACGAAAGCATCACTTCAGAGGCAGCAATGTGCATATAGCTAGGACTTCCCAGTGATAACAAAATTTAATTTTTTTTAATGTATTTCAATTGACTTCTATAATCATTTACACCACAGTCTGCTCAGTTGTACCATCAGCCTGCAACAAGTGGGATCAACAAATAGTAAAGAAGAATTAGGTTTATACCTGAATAGCCATTTATGCATTTGGCATATAACCTTTGAGTATTAAGATTTTTTGCACATTTATTCCCATTTATTCCCAAACACACAGAATTCACTATTTCCAGGTAAATTATGCAGTGCTCAGTCTCATTAACTACTCACTCCCTGCTTTGCCTCCATGGAAAGCAAGCTCCGTTAAACCCTTAATGGTGTTAACGGGAAGCAGAGGTGAAAAACGGTCTGATAGGAGGTATTTCCTTCTTGACTATTTTAGATTCAATGCAGAAAATAAAGCTGACCGGGTCAGATTTAAAAAAAAATAAATCTGTTTATCTGTGTTTTAAGCAATGACATTAAGAAAAAAGCATCCATGACACATCAATTGGTCGTCTGCATGTAGCTGTAAAATAAAAAGTTGGATCACCTGTTTATAATATAATTTTCCAGATTTAGATGCAATAAGCGAGAAGCAGTACTTACAGCTATCCTGTTCTTTAAGAAAATAGAACAGTTGCAAGTGAGTAGTCAGGTACAATATTACTTGGGATGTTAAGGAAAGGGGTGATGGGACCACCTAATGTTAGCTTGGAAGAATTATATTCTTCCAATTATTTTTTAAAGGGATTTATAAATGGGTTAAAAATTGAAACAGTAAGTTTCAAACCACTTGGTCAGAAGGAAAGGCCTGGGTTTAACAATGTTATAAAAGCTGAACTGTATTGCTTCATGTGTTGCAAGAGCAAGCTGGGAGAGAAGATATTTTAGGAAACATGCTCAGTCTGAAACACTGAAGCACTACAGACAACATTCTGGTTTTGAAAGTAATTAGAAAAGACAATAATAATTGCAATAATAATAATTGCAAATAAAATTTTTCTGAGGATGGGGATTGTTTTGGGGAGGTTTTTTGAAAAGGTGATACCTTGGATAAATAATTGACCAAATGAGAATTTTTCAGCTTGATTGTGTAAAATGTGAATGTCAGTTCAATAAAGGGAAAAAAGTTGAATAAAGGGAAAAAAACATGACAGTCATAACAAACAACATCTTTACTGGCATTGTTATTCCACACCACAGCAAGCTACTAACTCCAGTGTCTTTTGCCAAGCAGTGGAGTGAAGCTAAAAAAAAGATCTCATTGTCCTTTGCAGGAAACACAACTGAGTACAAGTGAAAATCACTGAATCAGGGAGACTTGACTTGAAAGCTGTTAACCAACCTGCCAAAGAATGTGACCTTTCACACTTTCCAATCCCCAATATTCCCATGAAATGGGCAGTATTTATAACTAGTGAAAGCTGCAAACAGAACAGTTATTAATTTGCCCTCTTTTCCCAATAACAGAAATAACTGGTGCCTTCTGTGGGACAAGGCAGGAAATGGTGCCAGCTGTCCCCTAACAAATCCTAACACAAGCCAAATCCTGAGTATTAAATACTATCCACAAGCACCTCAGAGCTTTTTAACTGGGCGCTGCCTTGGGATGGAGTGGAGGCAGTCCTAAACTGAGTTCTTTCTGGTAGGAGTGATGAAGTGATTTTTCTAGTTCTGCAAGATGTAAATGGCTGGAAACAGGAGCAGGGCTTTAAGCTGGTGAAAAGAGAGCAGGTGGAAGTGCCTCCTGTGTCTCTCTTCTTCTCTAGTCACTGGGTGCCTGGGGATCAGGTGAAAACATCTGAGTCCTTCTCACCTTTGTTTGGGTAAAATGGACAACCAGAGCAGAGCAGAGAAAGCACATGGAGAAGGAGGTGGAAGATCAGGACATCAGAAATAAACCTGAGATTACAAACTTGAATGGCAGGGAAATCATGTAATTTCCAACTGTGATAAAGGAGAGCAAAAGCAAGGAAGCTTTTAGAAGAAGAGATTGAAAAACATGCTGATGAAAAAGCTGGAGATGGTGATGCCAAGAGTGGAGGATATCTGGGATCAGACAGAAAGAAAAGTGCCTGAGTAGAGAGCTGGACTTGTGACTGTGCTACGGTACGCTGGTACTGTAAATAAAGACCTGTGTGTGAATAAAATTTCCAAGTGAATGTGGAGGGGTGAAGTATGGAACACTGAACACTGGAGAATATTAGAACAGAGTCTAGGTAAGGTGGGAGACAGCACTAAACATTAATGGACTGTTGCAATGGAGGAGAAGAGGAATACACAATGAGGTGAAAGCCAGACCAAGGGAAGTTTGAATAGTGAGGAATTTCCAGAAAAAGGTCAATTTTAGAGACATGGAATAAGTAGCCCAGAAAAACGGTTCATTGCACCACACTCCAGTTCTGGCCGGTAGATTGTGTTCAAGTAATAGTTCATGTTCTGTTTCTAGTGAATGAGCATGATTGCACAGCTTGCTGTAAATTATCAGTACTTGCATAATACAAGTACAAAATTCCTCGATTACCTGATTGAGGGTCTCTGAGCACCAGCTTTCAAGAAATCATAGAAAGAGCAGGTCTTATGTCTGCTCCTGTCCCTGCTCTGTGCTCTCTTCACACAAAACTTGAACAGAGGATGAATTTAATGAATTATCTTTGCTGTTTGTTCTAGGATCCAAATATTTATTTCATTCAATTGATGTTTAAATTCCCGTCTATTAGTAGTGCAAAAGTTATTTCATAATTATACAAACCTGTGACTTAATTTGCATTTTAATATTTTGTCCATGTAATAATTCATCCGGTGTTTTCTTACTATTTTGTAAAATCAGTGAAATAAAAATGAAATAAAAATACACCAGTCCTCCCTTTCATATCTGCAGTATAATCAAAGGTCAATAGCTAAGAATATTATTATATCCCAGTGGTTGAGAGGTGAAATAGCTGTTTTGTTACTACAATAATTCGACTTGCTTATGCCAAGAAATGTGGCTTGGCAAATGTTATCTTAGTTATGAGGTGGTGAAGGGCCTTGAGGGGAAGCTGTATGAGGAGCGGCTGAGGGCACTTGGTGTGTTCAGCCAGGAGAAGAGGAGACTGAGGGGAGACCTCACTGTAGTTACAACTTCCTCAGGAGGGGAAGAGGAGAGGCAGGCACTGATCTCTTCTCTGTGGTGACCAGTGACAGGACCCGAGGCAATGGCCTGAAGTTGTGTCAGGGCAGGTTTAGGTTGGATATTAGAAAAAAGTTCTTCACCCAGGGGGGTCATTGGGCACTGAACAGTCTCCCCAGGGCAGTGGGCACAGCACCAAGGCTGACAGAGTTCAAGAAGTATTTGGATAGGCACATGGTGTGATGCTTGGGGATGGTCCTGTGCAGGGCTAAGGCTTGGACTCGATGATCCTTGTGGGTCCAATGCAGTGTAATCTGTGATTCTGTGATAATGGTTATGAACAGCTGTATTTTGTCATTATGGAGAAAATGTCTGATGTTAAGACGCTGATTAAATGAAAATTTTCTGCTGAAAATACTGAAAATACTGGGAAGTCTTTTTAAAAAACTTGTATTTTTGAAAATAAAATGTTACACCTTTTATTTCATGTTGGGAATGTGATTTCAATGGACAACAGATGGATATTTCAGGCTGCTACTGCCACTGGTCCACTGAGATACTCCATACATCTCAAAGGAGCACATAAAAAACTTTTTTTTTTTTTGAGTATGTAAAATAAAACCTAATAAGTGATTGCTATTTCCCCTTTGGAGGCGCTTAATTAGACACGTTTGTTGGGATCACTGAGATAGGTTTTTTCCTCTCAATAGTTAAGATTATATTATAATTAGGTGTCACATCATGAAAGCTTTTCTGCCACAGACTTTAGCTATTATTATCAGATATCAAAATTAATTTACAGAAACTAATGTTAACCAGGCTGTTGAATACTCTTAAAATTCCAAAGAGTAAACAATACTCATGCTAGCACTCCTGTTGCCACGATATTAATTAATTTTTAAGCAATATCCAACATGTCGAAACATAAAAAGATGATCCGGTGTTGTAAAGAACATAAATACAGGCTCAAAACACTTTGCAGACAGTGTATATTTTAAGTAACTCGACTCTTTCAAACAACACATTTGGGTTATGATGCTTGTCGTGGAAAGAAACTCTAATTTAGTGTGTGGAAACAACGCAATTAAAATGAGAAAATAGATTTTTAAGTAAATGGTAGCATTCACAGGCGACTGGGAGTCTGACACTTAATCTGCAAGCCCTGATCCTTATTGTCAGATCAGCTGAAGAGATACTGACTGAAGTGGCTGTCAAATTGCATGCTTTTAGCATACTTTGTAATTGAAATGGTTGCACATAATAACTGTATCATGTCTGGGTACTCTGTGTCTAATGCAGAGCTGAAATGAATGTTGGTTTGTCCTGTATATTTCTTGTTCTTTGCTTGAACACTATTCATGAAGAAATAAAATATTACACCCCTAATAAGTGTCATAAAGTTTTGTTGTTGTTACTGTTAATAGATTTGCTTTAGATTTGTTGTTTTTCTAGGAATTTGCTTTTGCTTCAAGTCTTGAGAAATTTATTCCAAAATGCCAAATGAAAAACTATTGAGGTGGATCTGGGGCAGCTGCAGTGAACAGTTAAAAGAAATAGTTCCCTTGATCTTACTGGGAATTGGAATGTTGTAATTAAATGCAAAATTTGGAAGTACCTGAGCAGTCCCTATAACTGCAGTGGGGCTTTTGTACATTTTGTGGACAGAGGGAACCCTGTGACCTGCCACTTGGGAATAGATGTGAGGCAGAACAAGCAGAGGCAGAGATGGGCTTCATTCAGCTGTGTGACAGTGGAGTTCTGTGTGACTATTTTAACCTGTTCACTCGTATCTCTGACCCTATCCTTATAACCCAGTTTTTTACAACATACAAGAAGCAAGTAAGACATTAATCACAAACACCAGTAACAGGCTAAAATCTTCCCCAGCTCCATAGAGCTACAGGCCAATGCAGCAGTTTACCAGGTTCCAGGGCACTCAAGTTTCCATAAACACAGCTGGTAGCAACAAAAGGGTCAGCCTGCTCCATGGATGTTGTAGTCTAAGGAAACATGACCTGGGGATTGTTCTAACTGCCATCTTTCATCATAGTCTCTCTTTATGGTTATTCCTGTTGATTGTACCTTGCTGCTTTAAACTCTACCTGCTTTTTCTTGCTTTTCTACATCTACTTTTTGTTTCAAATGGTATCAATGACTTTGAAACAGACTCTTCCTCTCCTTCTGTATTGCTACAAAATGGAATATTGGAGCAAAGCAGAGAACATGTGCAGGGCTTCCCTTTCACCAAATTTGTGTAGCACCAAATAGTTGGACTACAGTAGTTTCTATTGGCTGATCTGCCTTCATAGCTGTCAGAGGGTAAAGTGAAGGCACACAATTACCAAAATTTCCTTGTGAAATTGTGTTCCGTGCAACTGTGGGACACATTAAATCTCACCTGGTTTATATTAATGTATACATTAATAATATAATAATATTATATATTACATAACACAGTGTATTATTAAAATACATTATAATAATATATTTGCATTGCAAAATTATCTTAAATTTTCATAATTAAAATTGTATTATCTTTAATATTATTTTTATTATGTGTAGAATATATTATAATAGACATATGAAGTATACAATAATATTATATAATATTGAATAATAAAATAATAATATATTAATATATAACCTCATCTGTTTTATATTAATGTTGAATTCATAATCCCAGTTTAGTTATTAAACTTAATAAATATAACAAAGGCAGAGAACAGCATCACTATGCTAAAACTCTTCACAAGAGTGGTGTAACTATCCGTCAGCCTTTGAAGAGTCTTTCTAGTACTGCTTCTCTGTTCTTCTGTTATTTTTTAAATGTTATAAGAAACATATTATTTTAGCAGAGGAAATGTCTAGCCTACTGGTGTGGGGGTGTATTGCATGTTACCCCACGTGGTTGTAGTGGATTAGTGCCATTGCCAGGGGAGAGTGAATGTTAACATGGGAGTGACAAAGGTTTAGGCACCTGCAGATTCCTCTGTCATTATTGGCTCATGAGTGGACTCTCAGTTGAGGCAAATGGATGATCCAGGATACTCTTTCTTTTTTCTATGCTCTGAAGTTGTGATTTTTTATCTAATCACAAAGAGAGATCTTTATTAATGAAGATTTGTAAGGTCACTGCAGTGACATCACCTGATCAGACCAACACAGGTGGCATAGAAGATATGACTGAACTATATAAACACCCTATAGCTTTGTTTGATATTAACTTCACTGAGCTATGTTTTCTGCAAATATTTTATGTATTTTTTTCATGCATCTAGAAAAGTCCTGTGAAGACAACAGACTGTTGTCCTAAAATATCTTTGGAAGTAAAAAGACACTTTGAGGCTTTTTGTAGTCAAATAGCTTTAATTTTATGTGTTAATTCCTTTCATTTATGTGTATTCTGCTTATATGTAAATACAAATGTAAATTGAATGGAAATTAAATTATTCAAAATCAAAGTTGAAATGGAACCTTTTTGCTTTCTTCAGTCAACAAGATAAAATTTATAAATTTTATACATTTTCACTGCAAGATGGCTTTGATTTGATCAGTCTGCATTCTTCAATGCAAAATGATTCCATTCATTTTTTTTCTAACTGTGATTTCTTCTATGAATACTGCAAAAATATTGAAAAACTCCAGTATGTAAAATCTCTTCTGTCTCTAACACTGTTTTAATATGATGGAATATTAAAGCTAGAAAATACTTTTGTTTTGAATGGCTGAGCAAGAACATGAGAATATAAAAAGTGACAGGTAAAGCTCTTTCAAATCAGAAATTAATACACAGTTCTGTTGAATACCAAGAAGTTAAGGTTAATTTAGATTTATTGTTATGTAATTTGGTTAGAGTTACTGTGCAGTGTGTGGTTCTTTGCTTTGTTCATTTCATGAATACACATTTCCTCAGGTCATCCATAGAGAATGAATTTAGAAGTTCAGGAGAGAGGTATACATTGTATTTCTTAAACAAAAAGAGCAGCTGTGTAAGCCAGTAGTACTAGCTGGTTTTTGCCTTCTGAGTCTAGGGTATATGGCACATTTTTTTTTATATTTTTGAATGTTTTATTTTATTAGATCCATTTTTTTTTTTTAATAAACAGTCCTGTGGTCAACTTTGGGAAAATTTGTATATAGTACAACCCCTGACTTGATTCATTCTGGTTAGGAACTATAAAATATAAATCTTTAATTAGAATAGTTAGGAACTATAACCTCTCCCCATTTCAGGGACATAGTCTCTCACTTTGTGAGGATGTTCAGTGTACATGGCACAACTTTGCATTTCGCTGTATAAGATATCTCTTACTCGAATACTGCCAGCTTATCAAGTAGTCTGTATCTACTCCTACGACTGCTATGTCCTTGATGTTTGTCACTTGGTTGTTCTTTCATCATCTGCGATTTTATCATTGACTTTACATTTGTTTCTAAGTAATTTAATAATATCTTGTTTAGGGCCCTCTACTGCTTTTTGTTACAGAACCTCCTTTCAATTCCCCACAAATCCACTTCTTGTAGATACCTTCATTTTGAGATTTTTCAGATAGCCAACCTGTTCTTTGTCTTTGGCTTATTTCCTAGTAAGAATGTTTGGGTCAAATATTTCACAACACACAATTTTCCAGTCTTCTGGAGCATATGTGAAGCCCCAAGATTTATTAAGCTAAGAATCTTGGGTACAAGCAGCTGGCAAGTCATCCCAAGTAGATAATGTCTGCTGAGGACTTTGATTGCTAGTGAAGGGAAAGATTTGCATGTCTTCTTTCCAAATACAGATGGGAAACAATTACTGAACTCTTCTTCCCTGTCTTTGATAATACTTAAAAGTGTTACCACCCTGCCTCACCATAGACTTATTTTATTGCAACTAATTTAGAAAGCAAGCCAAAGCAAGTCCCAGTTTCTCTGTCTCTGCATTGTCCTACTGCTCTACCCCTCAGCTCTGTCTTCTAATTTCTCTTCTCTTATTGGTTTTCCACATTTAGAAATTTATATTTTCTATTGATCACTACCTCCTTTTGTCTTAAACAACTCCTCCATCTTTCAAAAATGTGCTACTTCCTTTACATCAATCCACTGGATTAGGAAGACTGTGGTTCTGCGCTAGTGCACTGGGACTGAACAAATAACATCAATGTCAGCTCAGTCCATTACAATATCTGATTCCCAGCCAGACCTTTTTTCTCCACAAAGATGAAAATGGACAGGAAACTAGCTTTGTTCAGTCACTTTCATACTCCTTCCTTCAAAGTTTGCCTGTGGGTTCATTAGACAAAAATATAAAAACCCAGTAAAAACCGTTTTTGTGGAAAAAATCTGATCTAAAGTTGTTGTCATCTTCAAGGTACTGCTGGTCAATGGTACTGACCTTTTTATGTGCACAAAGGTAGCTCTACCTCATATTTGATTCCTAGAATACGACTTCTGTATAATGGATAAAATGAATGTATTGCTTATGATATTTATATCTTCCCTTACAGCAGCCTTCCAGCACCTAAAGGGGGCTATGAGAGAGCTGGAGAGGGACTTTTTACAAGGGCATGTAGTGATACAACCAGGGTTGATGGTTTTAAACTGAAGGATTAGATTAGATATTAGGAAGAAATTGTTTACTGTGAGGGTGGTGAGGCACTGGGACAGGTTTCCCAGAGAAAATCCTGGATGCCTCATCCCTGCAAGTGATGGGGCTGGATAGGGCTTTGAGCAACCTGGTCATTGGTGGAGATGATTTAAAAGGAGCATTTTCTATCATCTTCATTTGCTCCAACCATTCTGGGAGTAGAAAAAAAGGTGTTTCAAGATGAATAGTGGTTCAAGTCTTTGGTGGTGTTTTAACTGAGAAGAAGAGGATGAGTCAGAAGGGTTTACTTTCTGGAAATTTTGCTGGAATTTTTTGTTCTGTGTGTCTTGCTGAGCACGACCGTGTTCCTAGTGCATGACTTTTAATATTGGCACACCATTCCTGCTGACACAGGGCAGCTCCCAGAGCTAATGTGCCATATGAGCATAAAAAGCCCAGCCAAGACTGTAATGAAAGGGTTTTATTGTTATCATCACACTTCTCTTTGGAACACATGTACCCTGTGCTGGGCAATGGTTGTTCAAACAAAATCTATGAATAATCAGGCATTCTAAGTTACCATGTGGGAAGAGGGCTGTGCCTGGAACTGCTCTCTCACAGTAATGCCATCAGGCTGAGCTGTGCTATAGGTGACACCAAATGTCATCCTTTTATTTACTTCTTTGGAGAGCACATGGTAGGAAAAGACAAAACATGATATATAACCATGTCTTCTGTCTCTGAGTAAACTGATTCTGTGTGGGAGGATCTCAGCATGGGCCAACAGCTGGACAGGACAGGACAGCCCCATGCATTTGTGGGTTTCCATGTTTCAGACATGGAAGACCAGGATCTTTTATTCATCTCTGGTTATTTTACTCCTGCTCAAAGAAGAAGAGAGTCAGGCCTCATGTGCTTGCTCCCTTCCTTGGGGGTGAATTATTTCATGTTCTCTCCTTTCCTGAGGTCTTCTTATTGTGTAAGATGTCCCTGTGACCTCTACCAGGTGGCTGTGCACAAACTGCCCCTTTGGGCTCTACTGCACTTCCTTCAGTATCTGAAATGCATTTCTTAACATGCTGTGTCATAATTTTGGGGCTGCTTTTTTCTTTCTTTCTTAATACTAGAAAACAAGTGCATTTAACCATGAAAGCAGGTACAAATGTATTCCTGTTAGCGATAATAATGAAGAGTCAGAGAGATTAATGTGCTGTTACTATTTATTCAGTACTGCATTGCTTGTGACTAACTACGATGGATGAGACCTTCTTTCTGCCTCATTAAATAAGTTAATCATGTAAATCAGGAGAAAAAACATTTTGGATAGTGTGAGTATAGGTTGAGCATCAGATATGCACTTTTTACCACCATGTATTAAAGGAGATTTGACAACATACAGGTGTCCCAACTACAAAACATTAACATCAGTCTTCTGTTATCTCTAAAGTAAATGAAAACAAAATTAAAAGGTCACACTGGTGCTTGTTTCAATCAGGAATACATGGCCACTGAGTGGCATTTTTTTCAGAGGAAGGGGTGAGTTCTAAAGGGAATGCAAGTTCTTGAAGAAGACAAATTAAAATGGACATCACAATATATTCAGGAAAGAAAGCTTTTATGGTTTTTAAATTGTAAATAAAAAGTATAATTTATTTTCTATAAAGTAGGATTTACTAAAACTTCTAGATATTGCTTTCCTGGTTTACCAAAAATCATGTACAAATTTGAACTGTAGGTTTGAAGCTCAAAGAACAAAAATGTAAATAGGGACATAATCTTGACAACCTTGGAAGAAATAGGAATAAAACTTTTTAGATGGAACTAGCAAGAGCGTGATAAAGAAATGTAGCTCTCAGGATTACAAGACAGAATTAAGAAAAAAACCCAAACAAACCACGTTATCTGAACATTTGTCCAAAACACTTTTTAAGCCCAAACTGAGCTGCTGAGACTCAAAAAACTTCAGGTGTTTTTTAATAAGACAAAGTGCTTGCATTATGTTACTGCAGATGGAATGGAAGAAAAGTTTCCAAATATTACTTTTTTCAGCTCAAGGACTGCTAAAATTCTTATTTTTGTCATCAGAGGATTTTTAATCCAGAGGTTACAGATAAAAAAATCCTAATAACTGGCTACTTTAACTCCAGTACAAGAATAAAGTAGCTGTGGAATTAATTGTCAGAAGTTGGATTAAAAGATATAGAAGTATTGGAAAAGTATTGCCTTCATTCCTTTGGTTTCAATTAAAAAATAAAGTTAAAACCATTTTTTTTAGAGATGGTAGTGATTACAGGGGAAACAAATAAGGAAGCCTGCAAAAGGATATTGAGAAAATGCCAACACTTTATTGGTTGGAAGGAAATGAGTATGGATCTAATGCAAAACTTGCTGAAATCAATGGAAGATACTCTTTGGTTTCAGTGATATTTGGGTAAGACTTGAGAACTTCAGGTGATGTTATATAATTAAGCTTCTGACAGCTATTTGACCCAAAAAATTGTACTTCGTTGTTGGAACAAAACAAAGATTTAAAACAAAGTATTGAACTAAAAAATAGCTCTGCCTTTGCAATAGACTTAATCTACATTTCAAACCAGAAATACCTATTTTAGGAGCAAAACTTCTGAGCGAGACTGTGGCAGCCAGTGTTTTGGTTTTGTTTGGTTGGTTTTTTAATAAAACACATACACAATTTTGATATTAAAACTTTATATTAGATTAGCTGTCATTGATTTCTAGCCCATATTTTCATACATTTTAATTTTATAACAATAATGAATCTAAATTCATTTTGTCAGTGGGTAATAATGAGACAACTGTAATTGTTTTAAAGTTCAATCCTAGACTGGAGTTGATAAGTCCCTGGATGCTTGTCCTAACTGTCTCATTTTGGCCTGGATGCTTTGGGTTTGGGGAAGTTTTTGTTCTGTAGCATTCAGCTTCAATGTGGGAAAAGACAAAAATAGCAACAGACACTGCAGCTGGGGCCACCCAAGTACCAGCTCACTCTGCATGGTGGCCATAGTCACATAAATCTCCTTTTCTTAATCTAATTTTGCAGGTGTTTGAATTTGTCCAAGAACAGTACCTTTACCAAAAAAAAA